>OZ010575.1:19172291-19199791 GCA_963932145.1 Acanthosepion lycidas
TTATTACAAAGTGGAAAAAGTTTATTTGTGATGCATTTTGTCCTTCAGGACTGCATTGGACAAATTTTGTTATGTTGGTAGGATTAAACATGCGCATGGCAGTATGGTGCTGGGAATTTTAGAATTTTTTTTGTTATTATCAGTTGAATTCCTGAAAAATCCAAATGAATCAAAAATATATTATCCTGCCAACTAATTCTATCACATCTATAATAGAAAAGAATCTATCAAAACTCAACATAAAAGTTGTTAGTATTACATCCAAAACAATGAAAGACTTAGTCAATACTAAACAATAAGCCAAAACCTGAAGGAGCAGTTTAGTCCATCATCTGTAATATTTGTCATAAAAAATACATAGAAGAAACCTCAAGGAATATAAATAAAAGATTATATGAACACTAAAAGGGACATTTTACAAAATAATACATCAAATGTGTTGGTTGCCCACTGTAACAAGACTGACCACAACTTTGACATAAAAATGCTACTCTGATCAAAGGAGAAAATAATTCACTATGACATTTTTTCTTGAGAGTACCTTAATCACAAGGTCATCTACAGTAAATTTGCGCCCTGGCACTTACATCTTTTCACCATTCCTGGCAGATCTTCTAAATCTGCCAGGAATCACAGTGTGGAATAGCTATTTACAAAAGTGATGAAAAGAAAAAGTAAAAGACCCTAAATGAATTTGACTGATAATAAAAAAAAAAATTCTAAAATCATCCCTCTGCTGTGTGCAAGTGTAGTCCTACCAACATAACAAAATTTGTCTGATGAAGTCTTGAAGGATGAAATGTGTCAAAAGTAAACTTTTTCCAATACATATCATTATCCCATATTCTAATTCTGTTTTCTTTTCCGTTAACATGCCATCTTTTCATATTGTTTTCTTGTTTTAGCCATCAATGGAGGTTTGTTCTCAGGGTTGCCGAGGTAATACCCTCCTCCACTATGCCGTCTGGCGGGGAAATCTAACAATGTGTAAGTTCCTGCTTCGCCTGGGGATGGACCCCTACTTAAAGAATTCGGCTGACTTTGATGCCTTTACATATGCCGCCCACCACCGTCAGTACAAAATGCTGCTGTATCTGCTCATTGAGTGCAGATACCCAAAGAACAAGCCGATTCAATTCTTCAGTCTTCACACAGAAAAACTCCTTCGAGAGAAACTTCAAGAGTCGAACGGATATGACTATCTCGCCGAGTTCCATGCTCTCATGGCATCTGAACAATTGTTGGGTCCTCGCAAAGGGGAACGAATACAGGCCCTTCGAGCAGCAGCTATGATAACCTGGCTTTCTTCAGATCTCTGCCAAGCCTGGGATGTTTATTGCCGCCTTCTTCAATGTTACTGCAGCCACCCTCACACAATGGACACCTATTTTGTCACAGGAATGGCTTGCCTTCTCTGTCGGATGTATGCCATACACGGGAAGATAAACGCCCCTTTCCATGAGTTTATTGTTCCTTTGGAAGCGATGTTTCGCTATGTTATCCAGAAATGGCACTCTGTGCAAAGAACCGATGCACGTTGGCCTTTGTTTGGAGCTTTGTCTTCTAGCACATTGCAGGAGCTTTTTCTTCATCTTCTGAACCTTCTGGAACTGTTGCATGTGCTGCAAAGAGAGGACAATCCAAACCTGCAATTGTGTTTACCTTTCGAGGTGAAACCCAGCGAAGCAGATACAGAAAACACCTTGTTGCATGGGGACCAAACAATTGTTTCTCTGCGTCTGCATGGCCGATGGGAGCTTTTTGATGTGGTCCTTCTCGAAGAGAATATAACTGATGCTATTTCTCATAATTTCTATTACTCCTACCTCAGTGCCCGGCTGGATTCCCTCGAAACAGTCGGACTGAAAATGTATCGATATTTGCAGGACTCTGATCAACCTTTACCTACAGGGCAACCTCTTCCGTTACAATGCATCGTTGCACAGCTCATTCAAGAACAACATATAGAGTTTGAAGACAAACTTCCGCCATATCTTTGCTTGTTTGTCCAACGCCACAAGATTCTCAAGTGAAGTATGTTCTACAGGTTGGTAAAATTGGCAAATGCATTAACAGTATTTCTTTGTGTTCTGCCATGCTGATTATTGGCAGCCTGACAAAAAAAAAAAAAAACTCTTCCAGGTGTTCAGTATATCAGTGGAACAGTAAACATCCATATTTTAACATATCTAAGCTATCTAAACATGTCTGTACTTAAACGGGTGAACTGCTTGGTAACACCGGGTATTGTAAATATTTTGGGAGTAAAATCCCAAAAAAAAAGAAAACCCCAGCTTTGGAATGCAGGGAGGTGGTAAAAGATGGTGGGTGTGGCCAATGACAGAGTGTTGTTTCAGATATATCTGCTTGCCAGATGAGAAATCATTGTCAACAGCAAGGAGATCTTTCTTCTTTTATGTGCCGTCTCCCTTCTGGATGTAGGCGACCATGGCTCTCCACTTCCCCCTATCCCTTGTAGCTCAAAATATGATTTGTCCTTTTGCTACTTCACCTTAACCCTGTTCTGTCATCCATTTGCTTAAGCCTGCTAGGTATGTCACGCGTTGCTTTCCCTTGTCTCTCTTTCCCTCTATCCACCCTGTGAGTATCAGATTCTCCAAGCCCTCCTTTCTCATTACATGTCCCAGAAATTTCAGCTGCCTCTTACTGATGTTAAGTATAAGCGTTCTCCTTGTTTGCCTCCTCTCCAAAACCTCATCATTCCTCACATGTTCAGTCTATGGTATCCTTAGCATCCTTCTGTAGAACCATATGTCCATTGCCTAGAGTCTTTTTTTTCATCTTTGAGGAGACTGTCCAACATTCTCTGCCGTAAAGGAGGATAGATATCACATACTCTTTTCTTTGTTACGAATGAAATCTTCCTCTCTCGTAATACTCTGCCTAACTTTTGGAATAAGACTTTGGCCATCCCAATACGTCTTCAGATCTCAGCATCACACTTACCATCATCTGTCAGAACACTTCTCAGATATTTCAATTTCCTCACCTGCAATTTATAGGTTGGGCATACTAAAATCAAGCAAGGAGATACCATCTTTAAAATGTTTGAGACACTGCAACCTTTAATAAGAGTTGCGACTGCTAATTGAACCAAATCACTTGGAAGGCAACTGAAAAACAATATTTAGCGAAGGCTGATTTGAGCAGGAGGTGGAAAGTATATATTTTTCTTCTAAAATTCTCTTTTATTTTTTCAGAGTGTAAAAACTAGTAACTTTTCTTTGTATTCTATTAATCTGGACCAATACTGGTTTAAAATTAAATGTTTACCATAAGTTGACAGGTAAAAATGACCTGATAATAAATTTTTTATTATCAGGTCATTTTTACCTGTCAACTTATGGTAAACATTTAATTTAATTTTATTACAAAAAATAAGATAAAATTTGGAATAATTTCATTTTTTTAAAAATCTCAGAGCTGTTAGAATTTTCATCCCCAAACCAAATGTCTCCCTGAAGAAGAAAAATACTTTCAAAATTCTGTTATTGCTTTCAAATATAATGCCAAAAGAAAAGCATACAAAATCTACAAAAAATTAAAAAGACAGCATAAACAGCAATACAAAAACTAGGCCTGTCATATTATGTACAAACCTGAGAGCAATTTAGCTAATGTCAGTATAAAAATTACCAGAAATGCTTCAAAAACATTTAAAAATTTATTCAATGTAAAACAAAGAACTGAAGACGTACAGTGGAGTAATGGATAGCGGGTTGGATTGAGGAATTAAAGAGTTTGAATTCCAGTTGAATCTATTACATTCACTTATATGCTAATACCCTTTGGAAAGGTATGAATCCCCTTCTTCTTCCCCACCCAGCTATAAATGTGTAAATAGCAGGATAGACTGGGTTCTATAGCCTTGGGTAGCAACTGGTCTAGGAGAAGGACAACTCTGAATTCAAAACCTGATCCTCCAGGCTGGGGGTTGTGCAGTAGGCTAACAACCTACTCACTTAAAAAAACTGGCTTGTTATAGAAACTGCAACGATATCTTGTGGCCCTATGTTCCTCAAGGAATTTAAAAGCATTATATATATATATATATATATATATATATATATATATATATATATATTATTTAATTTAAGGAAAAACACACCACTTTAAGGCTTCATTTGTAATAATTTATTTCATTTATTTTCACCAGAGAATTTTATTTTTCTCTGGATCTTCAGACTTCACTTTCAAAAGGTGAAATGAAAAATGAATTTAAAATTTACACTTTTGATGGGCAGTATTAAGCTTATATAATTTGATGTAGAGAGTGGTGAGGAATGGTGTGAGAGACATGATCGAGTTTAGAGAGGGAAGGGAGAGTTTTAAAATTTTTTTTTATATTTCTTTTTATTATAATACTTAATATTGAGGAAGGAGAGGGTAAGGATCAGACATAAACCTATATATATATATATATATATATATATGTATAAAACAAAGAACTACCTTTACGCCAGAAGCAGAAGTCTAACAAATAAGATGTAAACAATGTCTGCCCACCCCCAACTACCAAATTAGGCCATCAAAACAGTACAAAATTTAAAGAAGATAATATGTGGTGATTACTTCGCACGTCATAGTGCTTCACATATTATCTACAAACTCCATGACTTGAAAAAAATTTAGCTAATGTCAGTATAAAAATTATCCAAAAACACTTCCAAAATTAAAAAAAAAAAATATCAATGTCAAACAGTTAATTTGACACCAGAAGCAGGAGACTAACAAATAAAATTTAAACAATAGATAAAACGGCTTGAAATTTTAAGAAAAAGGAAATATGAGCAGAAAAGGGACTTAAAATTAAAGAAAAGCACTAAATGCCCTGGTGTGTCATTGAAACCTCTGTCATCTATAATTTTGACCTTGAAAATGCTGTTTTATTAAAAGATGAAGATAATTTGCTCACAGATGCATTGAAAATGCAATGATCTACAAATCCCTTTGAATAATCTGGGATACAAAAAGCATAAAAATAAATTGAAATTTTGTTAAAATCAAATTTCTGGACTGAAAGAGTCAAAATCAAGATCAATCATTTGGCTGGTTAACGTTAATTATATTTAATTTAGATTTAGTTTTTGCGGAATAAAATTCTTCTTCTGTTGCTGTT
Source organism: Acanthosepion lycidas (assembly GCA_963932145.1). NCBI lineage: Eukaryota > Metazoa > Mollusca > Cephalopoda > Sepiida > Sepiidae > Acanthosepion > Acanthosepion lycidas. Next base: position 19,177,432 of record OZ010575.1, read on the forward strand.
AGCTGACTTTTTCCAAATTGTCTTGGATATTTCCTTGGAATTTCTAAGGAATTAATGGATTTTATTGCTCATCCAACATTATCTCTTATTACATTAAATGTTATATTTACTGCATACACATGTGTGTATAAACATTCCTAGGGGTCAGAATATTTTGATAATGATGTCGTGAAGTGTGAGAATCAAGGGCTTGGCCTCGACTGTTTTTTTTAGATGATCTCTCTCTCTCTCTCTATATATATATATATATATATATATATATATATATATATATATATACACATACATACACACACACGCACGCATGCACAGAGTTTGCGATGGATAAATTGTCGTCTAAATTACGTAAAAATAAAAATAACACTGATATGTTTTTTAACAGATACATTTACCAAATTGACACATAAATATCTTGAAATACTAAATAGTAAATTTATTCAATAAAATCACCATTGCCTTCAACTATGGCCTCCAGACAACTTCAGAACCTCCTGCATTTCATCTGGACGGTCTCCTTGTCTGACCTGGTGAATGTTGCCATAATCCTTGCCTCGAGTTCATCTTTGGTGTTTACAAGAAGTTTTGTCGATCCCTTCTTCAACTGTGCCCCACACATAATAATCAACATGGTTGTTGTCTGGGGAATTAGGTAGCTTGGTGTAAAGGGTGATGTGGGTGCAGAAATTGTCTGATAGTTATGACTGGGTTCTCCTGCTTGTGTAGCATGGTGCTGAGTCCTGTTGCCAGATATAGGGTCTTCCAGCAGCCACCATCTTGACTCAGGGCAGCACTACCCACCCAAGGCACTTGATGTAGGCTACTGAGACCCTGTGCAAAGATAAATGGAGGCATAATGTCGCCATGACTAGTGATCACTCCAAAGACCTTTATCATCACCATTAGATTCATCCAACTCTTTCCGAATCCTCTGTACTGTCCTCAGATTGCCACCCAATCACTCTGAAATGTTCATACTGGAGCTTCTGGTATGAATCTCAGGCTATCCATCATGCCGTTTCCACATTTCTGACAGAGTGAATTGTGTCATGGCGCAGACAGTGCCTAACTGACCCTACTATACTGTGCAGTTGACAAAATCAAAAAGAAACAATGCATATACATGAAATAAAAGTTCAATGATAAAATCTTTTGCCACCACTTAATTTAAAGAAAATTTGATATATGTAGGTCCTTATAAATAATAATATAATAACTGGTCAATCACTATTGCAGACGCTTGCTCAGGCACATTTGTGTTTGCTCATCACCCACAGAGCCCGCCTGTGGTTTATGCTGCAACTATGCTGAGCAGGCCTTACTTACAGTTTCTGAGAGAGTGCATGTTATCTAGCATGATCAACAATTTGAACAAGGCCAGCATGCTCAAACCCTCGGCCACGATGACTTGTGGCTTTGTGCTAGCACAGCTGTTGACAGCCCTCAAGAGTTCTGTCTACCCAATTTCACTCACAAGGTTTGAGTCAACCTGTGGTATGGCACTTTTCAAAAGTGCCACATGTTGGGATCGACTTCAATCCATTCTGATCACATCAACCATCAGGAGATTCGAACCCCGGACTCATGGTTCAAAAGCGAACATTCTAACTACTCGGCCTGTACGTAGGTCTTTACTTTCCGTACAAACAATTATTCTTATTTCATGGGTGACTTTCACTTGATTTTGCAATTAATTTTGATTATTCCCAAATATATTTCCAAGTTATAAAAACTGTTATCGTACAAAAAATTTTGTTGCAAAAAATCACGTAAAAATATTACCAAAACCAATTGCAGGAATGGAAACTTGGGAATCCAAAATTTCAGTATTGCAGGTCTTGTATCCATCCTGGAATGTTTTTAATTCACTCATGGAATTGGTAAGATTCCAAAATGTATCATATGCTAGGCTACACCCTCTAAGAGTAAAGTTGACAAAGTGTGACACACTGCCTTTTGCTATCTAGTATCTTTACCATTACTCGGCCAGTCCTTGTTCAGCTTAACTTATTCTCTGCATTAATGGGCTAAATACTTTCAGGGAGATGGGAAAACATATTGATTCAATATTTCCATCAAATCCTCTCCAACTGTAAACAAAGCAATTATAAATCTTGTAGGTCTTTACATTAACAAGTCACTGGTCAATAAACTTTGTTTCAATCTAAAGCACTCATTTGTTAAAAATGCTTTTAAATGTCCATCTATATATATAAAACAGAGGATGTCTGTGCGTCTGTCTGTGTGATACCTTTTGACTAGAGATCAATCCAACTGATTTTGACCAAACTTGGCATATACATTGTACAATGTAAGAGAGAGGTTCTTAGCATAAAAAAATCAATAATTCATAAGGCGATCAAAAATCAATAAATTCAACTTTTTCCTCTGATCTTGTTCAAACTCAGTATGTAGGTTACTTACATCATGATGAGCTCTATGATACCACATTTTTATTTCTACACCAATGCATTTAGTGAAAAATAGTGAAAAATGAAAAATCAATTTAAACACAAATTTTAAACTAAAACCTACCTCCATTTTCAAGCAATCTAATACAAACTTCACTCAATTGTAGCCAACAATAAGTTGATTGTTTAACAGTCATTTAACTTGATAATTGAGTCCACCCATATAGTGAAAACCTCTGTAAATAGTGAAAAATGGCGATTTTTACTGCTTTCTTTCCTATTTTTTGTTGATCTTTCAACCTATTTTCATTAAACTTAACAATTGTTTTATAAATGTATCCTCTTTTACATCCCTGGTAACACACTGACAAATTGAATTTCAAAAACTCCAAAATAATTGTGGTCTGAAGTAGGTCTTCATGTTGCCTGTTTTACCCTTTGATGTCCTTGGCTAACTTCAATTGAATAAATACAGACAACTTCTGTTATATCAGTAACTGCATTAATTCAAAATGTTTTTAAATGAAAGTATTTTAAAGTAATTGAAGAAGAAAGACTCTGTTACATCTAAACATGATGCTGTTTTTGCTCCATTCTAATTGAACGCTTTTTCTGATTGACCAGCTGGCTATGGATGCTAGTAACAGATAAGGAGGAATTTGGTTTTTGTTTACATTTAATTTTTCTTTTGCCTTTATTAACCAACATTTACTGATTTACAGGGTATTGTAAAGGTAGGATGAAGTGGTTAGCTGTTGGGCTAAGGTCATTCTAATATAACTTTTTTTATAATTTTTTTTCTCTATCACTGATTTGAATAACAAATCATGTTGTTATGGCTTTAGAAAAAAAAATTATTTTTTAATTATTTTTCTGTTGTTTTTGGCGGATATTACTTGACTTTTTGTTTAAGTGCCTAAATCATATTTTTTATGTGTCGTGTCCACTCAGGACATATGCCTGTGGTTCTGAAACCATTTTTTTTTCTCTGGACCACATTTTTAGAATTAAAATTTGCTTGTGCCTCACCAAATCTTATGTGATAAAAAGTACATTTAAAAATAATAAAAAAGAGAGAGAGAGAGAGAGAGAGAGAGAGAGAGAGAGAGAGAGAGAGAGAGAGAGAGAGAGAGAGAGAGAGTTAAAGGGAGATAAATGCGGATTCAAAGTCAGAACATTATCATTGATAACAATCTCCTCCAATTTGCAGACCCTGGTAACTATATTCTGAATACTTGATCTAATGTAAAAATATCACAGTGATAAAATCAATCAATAATTATTTATCCTGGGAGTCATGGATTCATTTTCAAGTCATCCATAATAATGTGATGAAAAGTACATTTAAAGATAAAAAACAGAGTGGGTTAATTTGCGGACTCTAGTGATATCAGTGATCAGGGGTCGTCAAACCACGGCTTGCAAGCCACGTGTTACTAAGCTCCTTTTTTCTTTTTTTTTTTTTTTATCACAGTTAATACAAAAGGTAAATAAGAAATATTTCAAGCTTAATAATGATTTACTGGGTATGAACTGAGACTCCATTGGATTAAATTGTAAGTTTAATGTTCATGGTTAGTAAAAATATTAAAAAATTTAACCCCTAATTTCATGTCTTGCGGCTCTCAAATAACTGAACTTTATTGTATATGGCTATTACATTAAACAAGTTTAACCTCTCCTGATATGTATGAAACTCTGTTTTGCACTACAAACGTAGGTATACATGTATTTATTAATATATACTTTATAGCTCTGTTTAACTATATTGAGCACTGTTTTGTTTAGACCTTAAATTAAATAAATATTTATTTGCTCATCTTTATATGTACATTATCACATATATAGTTGCTACTACCTCGTTATTTAGTTTTTATTCACACTTATCTATCTATATAGATAAACCTAGTGAGCCAGACAAACCTACCCAGGTTTCACCTAAGCAGATCGTCAGGGAAAGCTGGCTCTAGTTTATCTAGGTCAGCTCTATGGTTGTATTGAGCTCTTTTAGTTAGTTGTTTACTCGTGTTGGGGTTTTTTCATTGGGCTTTAAACCTGTATCTGTGCGATTTTTTTTCGACAGACGTTCATGTTTCTAGCTCTTTCTTTTTTTAAAACCTTTTTTTCCTTCGTGATTGATTTGATTATTGGCAAATCAAAAATTTGAAGGTTTTTCGAAACGAGTATAGTTACCTATATTTATATTTATCTATCTATATATATATATTGTATATAATAAATATTAATTACTTATTATTTATTGATGATAATAATCTCCTTTTTATGAGTGTGTGGAAAAGAAATATTTAAAATAAAAATCAAGACATCCTAAGAAACTAGAAATGACGAAAATCTCAATTATTCAGTTTCTTTCTGTTTTATTAATTTTTACTATCATTTCTACCTAAGCAAGGCAATAAAGCCACTAGGTCGCAAGAGATGACTGAACGTTAGAGAATATGAGAAAAACTACAATAAGGAGAAAGGACAATAAAAGAACAAGAATTAAGAAGACAGAAGATAATGATTGACATTGCATTTAAATTTTTGAAGATTAAAGTTGATGAGGGAGCAAGATGCTGAAAGAGAGTTCCACAAGCAAGAAGTGCGATAGAAGAAACTGTTAACATAGAACTTATAGTTACATCTATACATTTCAACTGTGAAATGATGAGACATTGTTGCCAATCTAGTACTGCACTTAAATTCATAAAGTCTAGATAATATAAAAGAAAGTAATATTCATTTTGAAAAATACAAAAATGTGGCACAAGGCCAAAAGAGGGAAAGCTGGTCTTCAATCAATCTTATTTTAAACTTAGCTAGCCACAATTACTGACACAAACATACCACAATATTCCTTATGCCAAAAACAACACATTCTTACTTACCATTCTTATTACAGTCACCATAATACCTCAAAGTCTCTATGAAGTCCTAACTAGTTTCCATATGTACAATAGAGGAAAGTTCCTCAGAACAATTACTATGGAAATATTTATAGAAAGATCACAGGGAAGCAATGTTACAGTATTGGGGAAGTGATTGAAGCTGAGATAGTAGGTCAGGACCAATAACATTGCAGATTATTCTTTGGGGTTTATCAAGAATCTCTAAATATATAGCAGGAGCACCGGACCAGATGTGGTAGCAATATTCAAACCAAGCATGAATGGTAGATTCACAAATACATAGCATAAATTCTGTCAAGAAAAATTGTCTAGCACGACATTGTAAACCAAGTTTCTTTTAGCTGTAAGCTTAGCAATTGATTCAATATAATCTTTCCACTTCATGTCAATTGAAAACATTAGTCCGAGGAGACGACATGAGTCACTATCCTGGAGGTTAGCATCAGCCATACTGATGGATGTTAAAAAGGGTTCTCTCAGATTAATATAAATATTTACTTGCATTTATTTGTACCTAAAGTCATAAAGGGGTCGAATTGCCAGGTCAGGACCAATAACAGTGCAGATTCTTCTTTGGATTTCATCAAGAATCTCTAAATATATAGCAAGAGTTCCAGACCATATGTGGGTGCAAAGCAAGGACAAATGATAGACTTATAAATATGCAAGATTCTGTTGAGAAAAATTGTCTAGCACAATATACATAGCTGCAGACTTAGCAATTGATTTAATTTACTCTTTCCATGTCAGGTGAAAATGTTTGTCTGAGATGGTGTAAGGAGTCATTCTTCTGGAGGTTAGCGTCAGCTATGCTGATGGAAGGTGAAAAGGTTGCTTTAAAAAAGCTTTTGCTAAAAATGTTGTTATATTTTAAGTCCTTTAATTTTTGTTTTAATGCCACATGCCTTAGGGACATACGAAATCATATGATCCACTTGTTCCTTTTCTTTATTACATATGAACTGCCATGACTTTGTTGGGAAAGATAGTGGAGTGGTTTCGAGTGACAGAACTAATTTCAACTTGGAACTAATTTCAACTCGGAACTATCTCAACTCAATTTAAAAACCCTAACACTTAGCTCCAAGGTGAAATTAGTTCTGAGTTGAAATTAGTTCTGAGTTGAAATTAATTCTGAGTTGAAATTAATTCTGCACCCTGTGGTTTCCTGTTGCTTTTTTTTGAATTCAGAATAGTCCTTTTCAAGGCAACAGAATCTGGTCTACCCTATTATTTAACCAATATCTTGAGAGAGAAAAGATAGATTCATACCTTTCCAAAGGTTATGTGTGTGTGTGTGTTAGTGAATGCAATTGACTTGGCCAGAATTTGAGCTCAGATAACTTGTTCCATTTTCTGTGTTGTTAACTGTTGTGCCCCCCCACACATGTTGTATCAGTTGTTCACTTTCTGCCTTCTGTATCAAACTTGAATTTGCCAGTTAAAAGATGAAATCTTGCTCAGAAAATTTTCACTCTTATGTACAATTTATATATGTAAAAATATTTTCCTTTTCTGAAAACATATTTGTCACTGAAATTGGAAAAAAATAATGTCTCCCATGTAAACAAAAACATCCATTTTTTAAAATCAGAATCACCCCAACAATCCTATTCAAAAGAACCCCCTAAAGAATATGCACTAAAATATGATTCTTATAACAAAAAACAAACAAAAAACAAGCAGACAATCAAGCCTCCCAAAGCCCCACAAGAACCAAAAGCTCCAACACCTAAAATACCTCACCCACTAAAAAACTACCCACCCCAAAAGAACCAGAATCTCCCATCCCCTAAGAAAATACCCCTGGAAAAGTTCCCCTTGTAATAAAAAAAAAAATAAAATAAATGCATAACAAGAAAACAAGCATTCCCAAATTAAAAAAAATCTCCCAAAAAAGAACCATACCCACCTAATACCTCTTCCCCACCCCCAAAGTTGACCCTTGTAACAAAAAACAAAAAATAAAAATAAGCTTTCCCAAATCCAAAAATCTCCCAAAAAGAACAAGAATTCCCCTCACCTTTGCTGAAATCACCCCAGAAAAATGTGTCCCTTGTAATAAAAGGAAACAAAATAAGAATAAAAACATGCTTCTCTAAATTAAAATAATACTGAAAAAGAACCAGAACCCCACCCAAAATCCTTAAAAACCAAATCAAGCTCCCCCACCCACCAAAAAATAATGATGTAAAAGCTTTGCATATCAATTGACTTTGAAAAAATATCCTTGCCGAAAAACATATGATTTGACTAATATTTATCAGACACACTTATCTGTTTTCTTCTTATTTTTCTGCCTTTTCTCCTCTTCTTTATTTGATTTGGACACAGTTTTTAAACTTTCCAAGAATTTGAGGAAGGCAAACATGGACCATTGTGCCTGCAAAAAAAAACAGAGTGTCAAAAGGAGGGGTTTTTTCCCTTGACACTGCTATTATTTTAACTACCTTCCACTCATCGGCTATGTTTAATTTTTATAAATTAATGATTAGAATTGTAATAAAACGTAAATATATGAAAGTGAATTTATACATTTTCTTTGTTCATGAGAATTGAAAAAAAAGAAAACACTACTGTTTGTTAGATTGTTTATTGAAATGTTTTTTATTTTTTTTAAAAATCAGAATCACCCCAAGCAAGGCAGTAAAGCCACTAAAACCCAAAGGATTACAGGGTAGAGGAGATTTAGAAATAGAAACATTAATGATGAGCAGAAAGAGAAGAGAGTAATCAGGCGGACAGTAGATAGCAATTGACATTGCATTTAAATTTTTGCAGATTAAAGTTGGCTGGAAAGCATGGAGCTGGAAGAGAGTTCCACAAGCGAGAAGTGCAAGAGAAGAAACTGTTAGCATAGAATTTACGGCTACATCTAGCCAGCTCAACTGTAAATTGATGAGATCTCAATGCCAGTCTAGTGTTGTGCTTAAATTCAAAAACTCTAGGTACCATAGTGAAGAGTTCATTCGAACAATTACCATGAAAGTATTTATAGAAAAGACACAGAGAGGCAAGATTACGGCAGTGGAAAAGTGACTGGAGCTGAGCTGCCAGATCAGGACCAATAATATTGCTGATTCTCCTTTGGATCTTATCAAGGAGCTCAAAGTAAATAGCAAGGGCACAGGAGCATATATGGTAGGACTATTCTAAGCATAGACGAATGGTAGACTTATAGATATGTAAAATAGATTCTGGAGAGATAAATTGTCTTGCCCAACATAAATATACTAAATACAGGGTGTCCATAAAGTCCGTGTGCACTTTAAAACATTTATAACTTTATTTGTATTTGCGATAGAAATAATTTGTAGAAAGGATTAGAAAGAAGTAAATCTATATTTTTTAAAGTTTTATTGAAATTTTATTTAAGTTTCCACATATCCTCCATCATTAGCAATACAAAGGGTAATACGATTTTGCAGTTCACGGAAAACATTTGCTAACTGATTTACAGTAATGCCTGAAATCACATTAGTTATTTTAGCTATACTTAAAACTAGGTGCATTAAACTTTATAACATTTTTTACAGATTATTTCTATCGCAAATACAAATAAAGTTATAAATTTTTAAAAGTGCACACGAACTTTATGGACACCCTGTATTATGGATTTACTTATAGATGGTTCAGATATTTTAATAATTTAGTAAATGTTTATAAATTTATGAATAAATAATTGTTTTCATGTTTATGATAAATGACAAATATTGCTTAGTATCAGTTCTTATTATACTAGTTTTTAGAATGTTGTAACTATAAAATTATTAAACGATAATGATTTATGTTGTAAATTCTCAAGAACAAAAAAAAAGTAATGTTAAGTGCACTTTCATCATATGTTTAGATTTTATTAAAATTCTAATCGTGGCTTTTTAAAACAATGATCATTGCCGAAGAGTGGAGATAGTTAAAATAAAAATGTTGTCAATGGAAAAAAATATTCTTTTGAAACGACATCTTATTGTGGGCATGTTTGTCCATATTTGCCAGAAATTAATTCAATTTTTTTGTTTAAAATAAAAATAGTTATTTAGTCAGCAGATTAGTAACTATTATCTGCTGACTAAATAACTATTTTTATTTATTATTCGCTTACTAAATAACTATTAAATAGTTATTTAGTAAGCGGATAATAAATTGCCATTAAACCTATTGCTTTGCTAAAGTGTGTCGGGTAATGGTAGTCAAGCCTAATTAAAATTTTAAAATCAACATATCATACATGTTATTGTTGTCTTACAGATTGCGACAGCTTAGGGAGATTTGATTATTAAATATACTTTAATATTTAAAAAGAATTTATTCATTATTATTGTTTAGGTAATAAGCATTATAACATAGCACAAATAGCTATATTGTGGAAAAAGAAATTTTTGATAATACACAATTTTTTACGTATCTATGAGACGAGGCCCCTGGCTCTGCTGAATCTCAATTAACTAGTATTTTATATTGGGTTGGTGCATAATTATCAGGCGTTTTAAATAATATTTATTATGAAAAAAGAAACATAACAATTCGACAATAACATTTTTAAATATGATTATCGACACACATTTTTATAACCTGAAAATAAAATAATAGTTTTATTAAAAAAAGTAAACAAAACAGCAATTTTTATTTACAAATAACTCGCCTACAAAAACGCTTGATAATTATGCACCAATCTAAAATAAAATACAACTTTTATCATATTGTAACCTAAATTACATACTGTAGTAAATGAATCAGATGTAATACAGGTGAACAATTCAACTTGATAAACAGAAAATAAATACAATGTATCTAAATACAAATTAGAAACATTTCAGATTATTCCATCTTAAATAAATCAACAATGTCTTGCGGTAATTTTTAACATCAACTTGAGATTTTTCTTGTTAAAAAGTTGAATAATTTTATTGAAGCACATTCAACATTATGGATAAAAAATAGTGTTTTTTGAGACTCAGCATGTGCAAAACAAATTTAAGGATTTGGATTAAGAGATTGGGACATCTATCAAGGGAGATTTGATTAAATATACTTTTAAGGTTTAAAAGAAATTTATTCATTATTATTATTGTTTAGTTAATAAGCATTATAACATAGCATAAATAGCTATATTGTGGGCAAAAGAATTTTCGACAATATATGCTTTTTTTACATATTTATGCTTATTTTTTTAACTTTTATCAAAAACGACATTTTTGTACATGTAGTTATGGATACTATTATACATTAATTACTAATTTTTTTAATTAATAACTATTTGTGCTCTGTTGCTGACATTAACAGCTATCTGGTGATATGTTAAAATTTTTGAATAATGCAATAATAAAAATTTAAATTTCATCTCTGTCATAGATGTTGTGATCTGTTAGTAAAACATTTTTCTGCTCAATCTATAAATTATAATTATTAATTAATGTTAATCAATAAATCAATTAATATTTATGTTACATTTTATGTCTCTGCCCAAAAAAAATCTGTGTGATATATTTATTTTTTAAATTTATTTTTTAAATTTATTTTTTAAATTTGCTTTGATGACTGAAAAATTGAAACATTTTTTTTTTAAATTTAAAAAAACAAAAAATATAAGTACAAAAAGAACCAACAGAAATATCTGGAATCAAAATATGTGATTTAAAAAATTATGCAAGAAATATTACACATCTACATAATATATATATATATATATATATATATATATATATATATAAAATATAAAAGTGAACATAGAAGTCAACACTTAGAGGCAACAGTCTGTTTCATGCTAGATGCAATCGTCAGGCCATGAGTGCTGTTATTTTTCTCGGCTATATATATCTTTATATATACTTGACCCTCCCGTCGAATTCCATGTATGAGGGTCAAGCAGATAAGTTCCTAGGAAACCAACAGCCCGACAACAGCACATGAGATTGGATTATATTGGTGAAGGTTTCGTGCAGGACCATCCACACTTTTTGAAGGGCCAAATACAGAAATCTGGTGCACTATGTGCCACAAGGTTCCCAAATGACCCTCCGCAGGTTTTGAATTCAGAGTTTTCCTTCTCCTAGACCAGTTGCCATCCAAGGCTATAGAACCCAGTCTGTCCTGCTATTTACCCATAGCTGGCAGGGAGAAGAAGAGGATTCACACCTTTCCCAAGGTTATTAGCATGTAAGTGAATGCAATGGATTCGAATGGAATTTGAACTCGGCTCTCCGATTCCTCAAGCCAAGCCGCTATCCATTACTCCATCTTTATTTATATATATATATATATATATATATATATATAGTTAAATTCCCAGATCAATTGCACAATATATATATATATGACAAAAATTTAGTTTAATGTATGCTATATTTATAGAAAGTGCTCAGTATTAGGAACAGAACATGTAAATACGCCTGACGATTGTATTGAAGCATGAAACAAACTGTCGCTGTTCAGTGTTGACTTCAATGTCTGCTTATATATATATATATATATATATATATATATATATATATATATATATATATATAGGGCCAGATTATGACTCTAAGCAAATGAAATTATGCTCACCTCATCTAAAAATTGCTGCCCACCTCTCTAACTTGCCCACACGTGTTTTGAATATTTTTTTTTTTACTTGTGGTGTATTTTAGCACAATTTATGTAGCTTGTGTAAATTCTATTTAAGCTATTTGATTTGGAATATTGAAATAAAAAGCAACAATAGAGTGAAAATAAAAAGACTAATGGATAACCTAAATAACTTTATTTCAAAATACAAAACAAATGTTTATCTCCAAAGATCCTTCCAGATTTAAAAAAAAAATATCGTTTTATGTTTTGCTCTTCTATGAGAATTTAATTTGTAAAATATTTTATTGCACAAATGTTTTTTTTTTACCACTGGATTCTGATTCACGATTAGAATAATTTGTTCATGTATTTTTTTTCTTCCTCTGTGACATGTCCCTTCAGGACATGGGGATCATGGCTCTCCACAATTTCCTCTCCTTTGTAGCTTTTAGCAATGTTTGTCTTTTTGCTATCTCTCCTAATCTCTGTTCTGCCAACCATTTACGCAATCTCATTCTACTCTTTCTATGCGCAAAGTCCCTTTAGGATGTGGCTGATCATGGCTCTCCACAATTTCCTCTCCTTTGTAGCTCTTAGAAATGTTTGTCTTTTTGCTATCTCTCCTAATCCCTGTTCTGCCAACCATTTACACAATCTCTTTCTACTCTTTCTATGCACAAAGTCCCTTCAGGATGTGGCTGGTCATGGCTCTCCACAATTTCCTCTCCTTGGTAGCCCTTAGTAAATATCTCATTAGATAGATTATTTGTTGCTTTCCTCTAACCCTCTTGCTTTCACTATCTCCTGTGAGTGTCAAATTTTCCAAGCCCTCTTTCCTCATTAAGCCCTCTGGAAATTTCAACTATTTTCTGATGCTACATATAAGCTGAAAAAGACCAGTCCCAAATTAATAATGAAAATGAATTTATTCCAAAATTCAACTAATTAAAGACATTTTGATAAATGAATTTTCGTCCGAAGATCCTTCCAGATTAAAAAAAAAATATATTGTCTTCCGCTATGAGACTTTAGTTTGTAAAAGATTTTATTGCACAAATGTTGTTTGTTTTGTACCACTGAATTTTTGTCACATGACTTGAATAATTTTTTTGTGAGTCTTGTGAGTTTCAAATTTTCCAGGCCCTTTGGCTTCATTATGCAATCTTAGAAATTTCAACTGTTTTTTCTGATGCTATATATGAGTGTTCTTTTTGTTTTCATCTTTTTTTTAAACTTTGTTACTTCTCGCATTTGTTACAAATTAATTTTGGCAGTGTGTGCGTCAAATGCGAAAATATGTGAAGAAATAAAGAACTTTTTGACATGACTTTAACTCCCATCCCATTTCCGCATGAATTTGAGATTATTATTTGAAATAATATAGTGAAAAGATTTGGACTTGAGAAATGGCAATTCAGATTCTGTTGAGCTATAGACTTTCAATGCCAAAATAGTTTAAGCATCATCCATAAAAGCAGAGATTTGATGCCAAATCTTGTCAGAAGTTTACTGTTATCACTTTTCATGTGACTTCATTTGCTATCCAAAATGTTTATCCTGTCGCTGAAAGTGGCTAAGATCCCTGAATTATTGTGTGTTTGAATTTCATAGTTGTGTTGTCATATCCTGCTATGACAACAGTGTGTTTGAATTTCATAGTTGTGTTGTCATATCCTGCTTCTTCAACCATCATGGGGGACTTGACATGGGATATTGTGATAAAACGCAACAATAAGTTGAAAAAAAGAAAAGAAAAAAAGAAAACCAGTCCAAAATTGATAATGAAATTGACTTCATTTCAAAATTCAACCAATTAAAGACAATTTACATTGTTCAGAATGTTGTCCTCATCTTTACTGTTACATTCACAACGTTTCGGTCTTCTTCAGGATCTGTCTATATTTCTGAGATGAGGTATTGAAACTGTTTACACTATTTATATTGTTTGGACTGTTGTACTCATCTTTACTGTCACATTCACAATGTTTCAGCTGTTGTATGCTCTGGCCTTCTTCAGGATCTGTCTATATTTCTGAGATGAGGTATTGAAACTATTTACACTATTTATATTGTTTGGTCAATATCTTTATTGTCACATTCATATTTTGGTCGTTGTACGTTCCGGCCTTCTTCAGGATCTGTCTATATTTCTGAAATGAGGTATTGTAACTATTTACACTATTTACATTGTTTGGGCTGTTGTTAATTAAAGACATTTTTGTCCAAAAATCCTTCTAGATTTAAAAAAAATTATATAATGTCTTTTATTTTTCTCTTCTGCTATAAGAGTTTCATTTGTAAAAGATTTTATCGCACAAATGTTTTTTGTATCACTAATGTTTTTTGTATTACTGAATTTTTGTTACAGGGCTCGAATAATTTTTTTTTTCAACTTGGAATATTGGGATAAAAATCAACATGGAAATAAAAAAGAGTTTTACTTTATTTCAAAATTCAAATAATTGAAATACTTTTTGATAAACAAGTTTTTTGTCCAAAGATCCTTGAAAATTTTTTTAAACAAAAATATTTTGTATTTTCTGCTATGACAGTTTACTTTGTAAAGGTTTTTATTGCACAAATGTTTGATGTTTTTTGTACCACTGAATTTTGGTTACATGACTTGAATAATTTTTTTAAAACTATTTTTTTTTTAATATTGGGATAAAAGAGATGAAAAAAAAGGACATGTCAGAAATTAAAAGTGAAATGCTTCTTTTCAGAATTCAAATAACTTTAAAAAAAGTTTTGGTAAATTAATTTTACACAAAGTTCTTTCAAAATTTTTAAAAGATATTATTTATTTATTTATTTCTGCTAAGTTTAAAAATGTATCTTTTTTTTTTATACGACTGAAATTTGGTCACATGACTTGATTAATTTGCTCAACCAATAATTTTGTGATAAAGTTGGTTGATTTTACAACATGTCAACCCTTGTTGGGTAGTTCAATGTCGAATTGTGTATGGGGCACCCAGTGAGGATTAAACACACTACTTATTCTGAGACACCTTAATTAGGACTAAATTAATTTTTGCAGTGTATATATATTTTTCAATAATTTCACCCCCAAAGCAAGGCAATAAAGCCACTAAGATGCTGGGGATTACTGAGTGTGAAAGAACATAAGAAAAAGAAAAGCATTATTAAGAAGCGAGAACAATAAAAGAACAGGAATTAAGAAGACAGAAGATAATGATTGACATTGCATTTAAATTTTTGAAGATCAAAGTTGGCTGGGAAGCAAGAAGAGATTTACACAAGCGAGAAGAATCTGTTAAAGTTACATCGAACCATTTCGATGATAAAAGGATGAAATCTTGCCACCAATCTAGTACTGCACTTAAATTCATAGAGTCTAGGTACCATGGAGGAAAGTTCATCTGAACAATTACCATGAAAGTATTTATAGAAATGCCACAAGGAATCTATGTTACAATGACAGGAAAGTGACTGAAGCTGAAATGCTAGGTCAAAACTAATAACATTACAGATTCTTCTTTGGATTTTATCAAGGATGTATAAATATATATCAGGAGTGCTAGACCACATGTGGCAGCAATATTCAATATGCTGTCAGACAATATATTTACAATATTACTGTTTATATCACATGTAGCAGGAACCACAGACTTTTTTCTTTATGCCATTATAAAAAGCATAAACCTTTCCTGCAAGTCTACCACCACCACCACCACTGCCACCACTGCCACCACTTACAATCTCTGCCCTTTCCTCTCTTTACTTAAATTGCAATGTTGTTTGTGAATTATAACTGCAATTGATAAATTGTCGTCTAAATTACGCAAAAATGAAAATGACACTGACATCTCATTTTAACGAATATATTTACCAAAATTACACAAAAATATCTTGAAATACTAAAGAGTAAATTTATGCAATAAAATCACCATTGGCTTCAATCACAGCCTCCAGATGACTTTCGAATTTTTTGCATCTCTTCTGGATGGTCTCCTTGTTTAATTTGATGAATGCTGCCATAATCCTTGTCTTCAGTTTGTCTTTGGTGTTAGAAAGAGTTTTGTTGGTCTCTCGATCAACTGCACCCTAAACATAATAATCAAGGAGGTTGCAGTCTGGGGAGTTAGGTGACCAAATGTAAGATGTGATGTGGTTGCAGAAATTGTCTGACAGCCAGTGCAGTATGGTGCAGAGTGCAGTATGGTGCAGAGTCATGTTGCCAGATATAGGGTCTTCCAGCAGCCACTCTCTGGATGCAGGGCAGCATTACCTCCTCAAATCACTTGATGTAGGCCTCCTTGTTGAGTCTGAGATCCTGTGGGAATATGAACAGAGGCATAATGTTGCCATCACAAGTGATCACTCCAAACACCTTCATAATCAGCATTAGACTCATCCAACTCTTTCCAAATCCTCTGCACTCTCCTCAGATTGACACCCAAACACTTTGAAATGCTCATATTAGAGCTTCCTGCGAAAATGCCAAACAATACAGCATGCTGTTTCCAAATTTCTGGTGGAGTGAATTGTATCATGGTGCTCTTTTGCTCACAGATGGTGCCCAACTGACCCTACTATACTGTGCAGTGACAAAAAAACAAACAATGTGCATGCATGGAATTAAAAATATAAAATGGCGACAATTTAAGCATTGCACCCTGTATACATGTTGTATAAATGTTCTTGATGGTAACTTTCTGTAGAGAAGTTTCGCAGTGAAAGATTTATTCATATCAGATTTATCTATTTAGTTCTGAAAAAGAGAATAAATAAAAGTGGGACTGATTTTGATATTGAATGACCCAGTAAGAGTAGAAATATTGTTAAATCAACTAACGAAACCATTGAATTTCATGTTTAACACCATTTTCACTACCACTGCCACTACTACAGTACATGCTCTGCCCTTTCCTCTCTTTACTTAATCAATTACATGTCTATTATCACAGTGACTACTACTAGCACTACTTCGTCCTGGATAAGACGATACCCTACATCCGTGTCCTGGGTAAGATGATAAACTACATCTGACAGCAAGGCCTCTGATCAGAAGGTTTTGAGGAGCGTGGAACCACCTCCTAATTTCTGGTGTTCCCAGGTCCACCCTGACCTGGGGTGGTAGCCCCTGTCAGGGTACCAGATATGGGAAAATAGTTACCCCCCCCCCCCAAAGCGGGGAGAACACCATGAAAGTATAAAAACAGTTTTTAATACCAGCAATACTTTTTGGGAAAAATATTACCAAAAATACATTTTTGAAAAAAAATATTACTGGCAATAAAAATCTTGTCAACATTAAATAACCTATTGAAGGTGATATGCCATAAACCAAACCAAACCAAACCAAACCACTCCTATTACTACCCCAACAATATACTCTCTGCCTTTTCCTCGCCTTACTTAACCAATTACACATCTAATACTATTTTCCTCATCATAACTACTACAAACAGTACTCACTCTGCACTTTTCTCTCTTCACTTAATCAATTACAAGTTTAACACTATTATCTCTATTGCTATGTCCTGGGTATGATGATAAACTACATTTGGCAGCAAGGCCTCTGATTGGGAGGTTTGGAGAAGCATGGAACCACCTCTTAATTGCTTTTGTTCTCTGATCTGAGAAGGTAGCACCTGTTAGGGTCCCAGCTATGGGCAAAATAGTTAAACCCCTAAACTGATTAAAAAAAGTATGAAAGTCTAAAAATACATTTTAATAGTAAAAATGTGAAAATACCAGCAATACTTTTTTGAAAAAAAAAATTACCTGTAATACATTTTTTGTAAAAGAAATTACTAATGCTCCCAAGAAAATTAAATTTCAGCATTAAATGACCCATGAGGAGTTGATGTGCCACTAAACTGTCTACTATTACTACTACTACAACAACAAGATACTCTCTGCCCATTCCTCTCTTCACTTAATCAATTATAAATCTAAGACTATTATTATTACTACTACTACTACTACAGTAGTACACTATCTGCCCTTTTCTCTCATCACTTAATTATAAATCTAAGACTATTATTATTATTACTACTACTACTACTACAGTACAATCTCTGCCCTTTTCTCTCATCACTTAATCAATTATAAATCTAAGACTATTATTATTATTGCTACTACTATTCCAATCTCTGTCCTTTCCTCTCTTCATTTAAAAATAACACCACAATCTCTACTGCTATTACAGCTGAGTATGTAACAGTAGTAGTCATAGTAGTAATAATAATAATAATCTTCATAATACTTTGATATAACCATTCTGGTTTCCCTCATTGGCATGACAAGCTATGGTTAACAAGTCAGCCTAGTTTGTGATTTGTCACTTGCTACCAATAAATGCTTGCAAATTCCCCTGCATGAAACGAAAAAATGCACGTACGATGGACTGTTCACATCGTGACAAAGTGATTTCTCTTCCGCTGGATAAAAATTGTTTTAACTAGAGAATGTGTAGGAAATTCTGCTATGCAATATTTTGAAAACATTTATGCAAATTGGAAAAAAAAAATTTTTTTAATCACTCAATGGATTACCATTATGCTTTTTTAAACCACTACTTTGACCTTTGTGTCTGAAAAGAAAAAAATGGTGTGCTAAAAAGGACTTTTTTTCCCCCCTTGACACCTCCCTTATTTTAACTACCTTCACTCCTTGGCAATGTTTATTACTTCAAAAATTGATGTTTAGAATTGTGATAAAAATTAAATACCTGAAAGTGAATTTACACATTTTCTTTGTTCTTGAGAACTGACAACAAAAATGTTAAACATTATTTATTTAGTAGATTGTTTATTGAAATGGTTGGCAAAACATTAGCTAATTGCGAATTGATTCAAACTTTATAAAATCATAAATAATAAAGATATACTTTTAGTTGGTTCGGATATTTTTATAATTTAGTAAATGTTTATAAATTTATGAATGAAAAATTGTTTTCACATTAATTCCTTTATGAATTGATAAATGATAAATATCGAATTGCGCTAGTTTTAATTGTATTAGTTTTTAGAATATTGCAAATATAAAATTTTTCTGGTCTATATTTCTGAAAAAAAGAAGACCAGTTCAAAATTGATAAAGGAAATTCATTTCAAAATTAAACTAATTAAAGACAATTTACATTGTTCAAACTGTTATCCTCATCTTTACTGTCACATTCACAACGTTTCGGCTGTTGTATGCTCTGGCCTTCTTCAGAATCTGTCTATATTTCTGAGATGAGGTATTGTAACTATTTACATTGTTTGAACTGTTGTCCTCATCTTTACTGTCACATTCATAACGTTTCGGCTGTTGTATGCTCTGGCCTTCTTCAGAATCTGTCTATATTTCTGAGATGAGGTACTGTAACTATTTACACTATTTATATTGTTCGAACTGTTGTCCTCATCTTTACTATCGCATTCACAATGTTTCGGCTGTTGTATGCTCTGGCCTTCTTCAGAATCTGTCTATATTTCTTTGATGAGGTATTGTAACTATTTACACTATTTACATTGTTTGAATTGTTGTCCTCATATTTATTGTCAGATTCACAACGTTTCGGCTGTTGTATGCTCTGGCCTTCTTCAGAATCTGTCTATATTTCTGAGATGAGGTATTGTAACTATTTACATTGTTTGAACTGTTGCCCTTATCTTTACTGTCACATTCACAATGTTTCGGCTGTTGTATGCTCTGGCCTTCTTCCGCATCTGTCTATATTTCTGAGATGAGGTATTGTAACTATTTACACTATTTACATTGTTCGAACTGTTTTCCTCGTCTTTACTGTCACATTCATGATGTTTTGGATGTTGTACGCACTGGCCTTCTTCAGGTGATTAGATTTTCAAACTGAACCCTTTATTTTGCCCACCTGGATAGATTGTTCTAGTTCCATGGACCATGCCTCTTCCGGTTGTCTCAGTTATCTCCCTTTTAGTTAAACAGAGATAAGTGAGACTCCCAGAATAGCCATGAATATGGCAAAAAAGATGAGCGCAGCAGTCCAAAAAATGTAAATAAAATTATTCTTGTAAATAAACAATCTAATAAATAAATAGTGTTTATTATTTTTGATGTCAATTCTCAAGAATGAAGAAAATGCATAAATTCACTTTCATATAATTAGGTTTTAATCTTCCAGGTTGGGGCTTGTGCAGTAGGCTAATAACCTACTCACTTAAAAACTGGCCTGTTACAGAAACCGCAATGATATCTTGCGGCCTGATGTTCCCCAAGAAATTTAAAGGCATACATATATATATATATATATATATATATAGATATATATATAATTCATTTACTTGGGAAAGGTAGGAATCATTTTCTTTTCTCCCACCTAGGTATTGTTAAATGGCAGGACCGAGCGGGTTCTATAGCCTTGGGTGGCAACTGGTCTAGGAGAAGGACAAATCTGAATTCAAAACCTGATCCTCCGGGATGGAGTTATATAGTAGACTAACAACCTACTCACTTAAAAACGGGCTTGTTATAGAAATCACAATGATATCTTGCGGCCCTATATTCCTCAAAGAATTTAAAGGCATATATATATATATATATATATATATATATATATATATATATAGGTTTCATTAAAATTCTACTTGTTATTTTTTAAAAGAATAAACAATGCTGAGGAGTGAAGGTAGTTAAAATAATAGCAGTGTCAAGAAAAAAAAACTGTCCATTTGACATTGTTTTTTTGCAGACACGAAGGACCAAGTTTGCCAGACAATCAATAATTGATGATTAATGAATTAATAAAATATCCTACCTCATGATGATTGTGTTGCTTTTGATTCTTTTTATCTGAAAACATGAATATTTTAAACAAAGCGTTCTATTTATTAGTAACGTCGTACGGCTGTTGAAGGCAAAATACAATGGCTTGTGCAATGTTCTGCTGTTGATGACCAAGCCCAATCATATGCAAAAGAATTTGTCATGTATCATCCATCATAGCATTATCAAAGTCTAAGCACACCCAAGTTTATGGCCACATCACATTGAAACACTGGTCTCTGTATGATCACTGAAGTTAAACAACGTCAAGTCTGATCATTAACTAGATGGGTAACTGCTTGGGAATACCAGGTGATGTAAGCTTGGATGTGTGGATTATATAATAGGTTCATGGCGATATCATGATGAAACCCCCGGTTCCAGTATGATCAATGTAGTTAAGCAATGTTGAGTCTGGTTATTACCTAAATGGGTGACTGCTTTGGAATACCAGGTGATGTAAGCTTGGATGTGTGGGTTATATAATAGGTTCATGGCGACATCACAATGAAATCCCGGTTCCTGTATGATCAATGAAGTTAAGGTATATCGAGTCAGGTCATTATCTAGATGGGTGACCACTTGGGAATACCAGGTGATATAAGCTTGGATGTGTGGTTTAATGGATAACTGCTCAGAAATTTTAATCAGAGAGCTGAGTTCCAATTCCAATTGGGTTTGTTATATTTGCTTATGTGCAAAACAAGGTATGAATCCATCCCTTCTCCAGGTATGGGTTACTTAGTAAGAATTGTATCACTAAATTCATTATTATTAAAAAAAATAAGATTGAAGTTGATCTGCCACTAAATAAAAAGAACCACTAACCAACCATTTCATGCCAGCAGTCTTTTATGATAGAAGTGACATCTTTGAGAAGCTAATGTGCCTTAACACAATCCAGGAGTTGTACTGGGATGGTTTCAGGAGCATAATGAAATCTTCACACTGCTATTCTGGCCACCATAGACCCCTGGTTTCAGTCAACTGAGCCCTGATGAACCGACTGATTTGATATCCAAAATTGCCACCATGTAACCTGGAGCAGGGAAAATAACTTGGTCCTAACATCCTGGCATTGAATTCCCAGAAGAAACATTTATGGCTCTGTTACCATGGTTACTGCACCTCTATTATTCCCTTGTTTGTCCCCTTGTTGCTAGGACAACACCATCCGAGACCACACTGGTCTCACAGCAACTCACCTACCATCTCCGTACCTGTCTCTGCATCATGATGTGTGGCTTGCAAATCCCTAACTGGTGGCCTGCATCCGACCAATGTGATGCATCAGAACTGCTTTCAATTACAGCTGTGACTATTAATATAAGCCTGCAAGTAGAACTTTCTAACTTGTTCTCACAATTTTGCACTTATTAATTTGTTTATTTTACTTCCTTTTAGTATCAATGGTCAAGATCATCATAGATTTTACTACTGGTCGTAAAAGCACCAGACACTGCAGGAAAGTGGTAAAGAGTCAACGAAAATATCCTTGGTTCAATTAAAAGGTGATAAAAATGTGAACAGCCGTTTTCTAATGCGAGTTATCTCCCTTAGACAAGTTAATTTCAAGGGAGACAAGTTGCTGATCACTTACGTCTTCTGTCAAAGCAATAGGTGGTTTGCATTTGTGTGGCCTCGTGCCAGACGCTTTAAGTTTCGTATATGCAAAAAGGGCACTACAAAAAAAAAAAAAGTTGTCGGAAAAGCTAGGTCAGATATTAAAAG
>OZ010575.1:19204791-19254791 GCA_963932145.1 Acanthosepion lycidas
CAATAATGGACGTCCCAGATATTTCATCATCATTCGACCGTAGTTGGGATCATTGAGCCAATGTGAATGAGCCTTTCTTTAGCTTGTATAGTATGTACTACACCAGGTTTTGAATTAAGAGTTACTTTCTCCTAGACCGGTTGCCACCCAATGCTATAGAAGCCAGTCTGTCCTGCTATTTACCGATAGCTTGGCCGGGGGGGGGGGAGAAGATGTGGATACATACCTCTCCCAAGTGTATTAGCATGTAAGTGAATGTAATGGATCTGACTGGAATTCCAACTCAGATCTCTGATTCCTCAATCCATGCCGCTATCCATAACTCTACCATGTCTCCAGATATTTAAATTATTGCACTGGTTTGATTTTGGCATCTCCAATTTGTAATTTGCATGTTGGGCTGTCCCTTTTGCTAGCAACCATGCATTCTATCTTCTTGCAATTGAGGTTTAGTCTTTTCTTCTTGCTTTCCTTCACCACCTTCTGTCAGTGTTCTTGTAGTTACCTGTTTATTTTCCACCCTATAACTCATTTCTCATCATAACATCACAAGTCTCTCTCTGTACTATTGCTAATTCCATGTAAAGTGTTCGGAAGAACTACAATTTTTAGTTCCACCAGTTCTAACTTTCATGACTAAAAGCCACCATACCACACACACTGTAGCGAGCCATCCTCGAGTGGTTCTTGTGTTGCATGGCCCCTTGGTGGGGTATGGTGGTCTCATTTCGTCTTCTCTTGGCTGGCGATCGCCAGTTGCTTTAGTTAGCAATGAGTGACATCAAATACGGATAATTTTAACTTAACTATTTTATTAATGCCAACATGTACTAACTATCCAGTGGGGGTTGTTCCCCTTCACTGGGGAGCCATTTCAGACACAAAAGAGAACATGTCTACAATGACGATTAAAACTCGACTCTCTGAAAAACCCTTTTTCTATCTATGGCTGATGCTAACCACCAGGAGAGCACATCATTGCAACTTCTTTGTGCAACATTTTCCATTGACATGAAGTGGAACCATTATATTGAATCAATTGCTAAGTCTGCTACGAGGAAAGTTGGTTCACTGTGTCATGCAACAGCACACCTAGGGGCAAATGAAAATATCATGACACACTTAGCAAAACTTTTAAAAGGTATACATTTAAACATCATGCAATAAAACCATAGATTTAAAAATAAAAATACACACACCAAATATGAACTTACTTCATTTCAATATTTCTATTCAACTATTTGTGCAGCTTATTTAGTATGAAACCTGAACCTGGTGTTTTTTCGCAATTTCTTCAATGTTTAGTTAATGTACGGTAAGCAGACCCACATTTCTTCTTCAGTATCTGTCTATATTTCTGAGATGAGGTATTATGTACACTATTTACATTATTCGGACTATTGTCCTCATCTTTGTTGCCATATTTATTACACTGTGCCATGTGTCCTCAAGGCGTTAGTTAGATCCAGTAACAGGACCCAAAGAGTGTGAGTTCAATACCTGGTTAAGGCAGTGGAGACCTTGGAGAAGGGAATTAACAGGAGATAACTGACATCCATTAAATATGGTATGTGGAACTAGAACAGTCTACCCCAGTGAGTGAAATAAATGGTTCAGTTTGACATTCCAACCACCTGAAGAAGGCCAGAATGTACAACAGCCAAAACGTAATAAATATGGCAACAAAGATGAGGACAATAGTCCGAATTATGTAAATAGTGTATTTCTTCTTCAGTTGAGTGTAGTCTTTCTTGCTTCTTATTTTTGATGTTATTTAGGGTTAAAAAACGTAAATAAGTAAAAAATTGCAATAAAAACTAATAAATCTTTTTAGCTAATGTGGGATATTCCTTTTGTATTGAAATTCAAAATGTATCAATGAGTACCACTGAATGTTTTATTTTGAGGGCCTCAATCACTAAAAATTGGTGACCAATTCTTCTTTTTCACATAACTGAAGTCCGATATTAGAAGGAACATCGTAAAAAGAATTATTTGAAAAAAAGTTTAATACTTATTCATTTATTCAAACACTTGTTGTACCATTACTACTTCCGCACCCGCACACACACATCTATGCATGATGCTTGAGAATCACGGTACTAGACGATTTTCCTTGAATAATCTATCTTGTACATTTATAAGTCTACCATTTGTTCATGTATTGAAGGTTCCAGCCATATTTGGTCTGATGCTTCTGCTATACCATGTAACAGCAAAATTGTTCCTTTCATGTCTGGGCATGATGATAAACTACATCTGCGTCCTGGGTATGACGATAAACTACGTCCAACAGCAAGGCCTCTGATAATATGTTTTTGAAAAAATAATGTTGCCAGCTGTAGGTTTTAGAAAAAATAATATTACTAGCTATACATTTTTTTTTTTTTTAAAGAATAGTGTTGCCGGCTATACGTTTTTGAAAAAATAATATTACCAGCTATATGTTTTTGAGAAAAAATATTAACGGAAATAGATTTTTGACAAAACAAAAATATTACTAGGAAAAAAAAAAGTTGTCGGCATTAAATGGCCCATTGAGGTTGATATGCCGTAAAACAAACCAAACCAAACCAAACCAAACCAAACCATCCCACAAAATGTTTACTATCCTAAAAAACGCTAAACAAATTGAGTTTCTTTGTTTCAGGTTTTCAGATAAGACATTTAGACTTCTTTACACCATTTGTCATAAGAATCACTGAAAAACCCTTCGAGTTATTCAGCTAGAAAGAGAACAGGTTAAAATCGTTTTGTGTCAGCACCACTGTCTTCCCAACTGAGCAATGGTGAGAGGAAATGATCATTCAGGCATTCAGTAATGGTGCCAAGATTCTTATTCTGGCTTCCATCGTCAAAGTCCATTCAAAAACCATCAAGAGAACGGTGAATAAGTTTAAAAAAAAAACAAAAAAACAGGGAACAGTATAGAGGAAAACTGGATCAGGAGGTCACAACAGGAAGAGGGATCATCATTTCAACTTAGAGCTGAAGAGATCAATTAGAAAAGATCCAACTCAATTCATAATACGTTTGGCATGTTCAAAGAACAGTAAAAAAAAAAGACTTGAAAATGAAATTGTACATGAAACCTGTGAGGCATGTTGTTACTCTAGGACAGAGAGTTAAAAGGTTAGAGAGGGTGCACATCATCTTGAATAAGTCAGAAAATGATCCATATATATATATATATATGAACTTTATTTCAATACTTCATGAGTTTCCGATCCTTAGCTATGATTAATTAATGATGATTTTTGTTTATGATCGATTTCATCATAGTTCTTCTTTTAAGCTTGGAGAGTAAATTATACATTCTTATTGTTCAAAGTACAGTCCAATAGTGTTATAAAAATCTTGGGGAATTCCAGTAAGATATCTTTAATCATTTCTAAGATATAATGGTTCAGACCTTAATCCAGTGGTTCTCAAACTTTTTTACTTAAAGTTAGAACTTATAGCACAACTAAATCTCTGGGGCTCACTTTAAATTTTAATAAGGAAAAATTAGTCATGAAATTTGAAGATTAAAATAGATTAGTATTCCCAAAGAAGATTGATTATTTTTTTTATTTTTTTTTTTTATATATAGATAGAGAAGCTGATGATGACTGATTTAAATCCCGCCTGGCCGTGCGTCTTGAAAAGGACCTCCAATCGATTGTGAACTGGGGCATGAATTGGCTGGTCAACTTCATCGCTTCCAAGACAAAACTGCTCTCTATTAATCACCACAGAGATCCTTCCCTTCCCTCCATTAGAATGTCTGACGCTCAACTTCTCGAGAGCAACTCTCTGAGGCTTCTCGGTCTCACGTTGACTGCTGACCTGAGATGGAATAAATACATTGAATCAATTGCCTCGTCCACTGCAAGGAAAGTTGGATCCCTGAGCCGCGCCAGGAAGTTTTTCTCCCTGGAGTCGATCCTCCAGATCTACAAATCAACAATTCGCCCTTGCATGGAGTATTGCTGCCATATATGGTCTGGTGCCCCTTCTGTTTGCCTCGGGGTTCTTGATAGGCTCCAGAGGCGGATATGCAATGTAGTTGGCCTTGCCCTGGCGTCTCGCCTACAGTCACTTTCTCACAGACGCGCCGTCGCCTCCCTCTGTCTATTCTACAAATACTTTCATGGAAATTGCTCCGAGGAGCTGCATTCACTGGTTCCCAGACGTCATGAGTTCCAGCGCCTTACGAGGCTGGCATTTTGCTCACACCCCTTCACTGTCCAAACACCTAAAAGTAGCCGTCTCTTCTACTCTAATATCTTCATGTCTCACACCTCTCGCCTGTGGAACTCCCTTCCCTTTTCCTGTTTCCCTGTGAGCTACAATCTCCAGCTATTCAAGTGTAATGTGAATCGACATCTCCAGTAGCCTTGATCTATCCACTACCCTCATCCTTTCTTCTATCACTCTTATCTGAACTTGCTCTAAATTTTCTGTAACCCCTTGTGTCCTAGTGGCTTCCCGCCTTGCTTGGGGTGAAATATTAAAAAATAAAAAAAAATAAAAAAAATATTCACTGAGGAAAGCAAAAGGGAAATGATCATCCATTCCTTAAATATGGGATTTAGTATCCAGTTTAGAATATCAAATGACAAAGGATTGATATGGAAGCCATGGGCTTGGTATATGTCATTTTTTAAAAGTAAAGATTTTTTTTGATATAAACATAATTCATAAATTACTCTTCTGTTAACTTTGGCCACACTTGGTTACATTTCTGGGAGTATTAGTGTGCTTGGGCGACCAGTTGAGAAATGTTGACTTAATTGAACAATTTTGCTGTTACACCCAGTATATCAAGTGATTTTCGAGAAAACCCCACAGAAGATTTTGTAACATTATCGGTCCTGACCCAGGACCTTATTTTTAGTCACTTTCCTACTACCGTTACATAGCTTCATTAATTTAATTGCAGTACTAGACTGGCAGCTAGGTCTTATAATTTGACTGATGATATTGCTAGTTGCAACTGTAAGTTCTATGCTTATAGTTTTTTCTCTCTTGTATTTCCTACTTGTGGGCAGGTGAATGGGGTGGTGTCATGGATAGTGGGTCAGATTGAGAAATTGGGGAGTCAAGTTTGAATTCCAGTCAGGTTCGTTACATTCATGTACATGCAAATACATTTGGTATAGGTATAAATTCATCTTCTCCACCCCACTAAGGGTTAAAGAGTAGAACTTCCACCTGGGAAAATCTTTGTTATTTGCAAAAGAATTGTTAATGCAATAGTAAACAAAAAAAAAAAAATTTCATACGGTCCAAAACATGTTTTTGCTTTAAATAACCTAAAAAGGGTTGATAGAGCATAAAAAAAAAAAATTTGGGAGACAAAAATTGTTGCTGTAGAATTCTCTCTAATATCTGTCTATATTTCTGAGATGAGGATTATGTACACTATTTACATTATTCGGACTATTGTCCTCATTTTTGTGGCCATATTTATTACAACATCTTGGCCATTGTACACATGACGCAGTGAATAAAGGTGTTGGTTAGATCCAGTGACAGACCCAAAGAGTGTGAGTTCAATACCCAGTTAAGGCATTGGAGAACTTGGAGATGGGAATTAATGGGAGATAACTGACATCCATTAAATATGGCACATGAAACTAGAACAGTCTATCCCCAGTGAGCGAAATAAAGGGTTCAGTTCAACATTCCAACCACCTGAAGAAGGCAGGAGTGTACAACGGACGAAATGTTGTAATAAATATGGCAACAAAGATGAGAACAATAGTCCGAATAATGTAAATAGTATAGAATTCTCTCCCTTTGCATGCTGTAGGTGTATTCTGTGGCCTTGAGAGGCTTGCTATAAGTAAACACTTGTCAACCGTCATTTCTGTAAATAACAGTTGACAGGTGCAACAGAATGCACCTACAGCATGCAAAAGGAGAGAATTTGATAGCAACAATTTTCGCCTCCAATATGCTAAAGATTAGATAACTCACTCGGGTTGTTGGAATTCTTTTTTAAAATACAATGTCAACTGTCATCTTTTGTCCTCTTGCAAAACCGTGCTTTTATTGTCCTATCTTCATTTCTTTCACTGTCAGTAACCCCTTGCTTCCTAGTGGCTTTTATCACTTTGCTGGAGTGAAGCGAGTAAAAATAAAAGTCAGTGTCCTCACCCAATCATGTGCGGGGATCTATTGTGTCCCAGTTCTTCTCCTTTTAGGCTACTTACCCTCAGCTAGAAAGTTTGGTATACCCAGTCATTTAACCTGTAGCTGGGGAGGGGGGGGGCTGGCAGGGAGAAGAGATGGATTCATACCTTTTCCAATGGTATTTGCATGAAAGTGAATGTTAAAACATGGCCAAAATTTGAACTTGGTGTGCCAATTTCTTTTTCAAAGTTGCTAACCACTACACTATGTCACATACATTTTATTATATTTTAACCATCACTGGAGGTGAAAATTGTTGCTGTAGAATTCTCTCCCTTTGCAGCTGTGTCGCCTTGAGACGGTTGCTATACATAAACACTTGTCAAATGTGATTTCCTGTATTTTAAGCCAAAAATCACCTACTACTGCTTTGGAACGAGGCTAGACATCCTTTTACTGATGCCATTTTGAAATCTTCTAGACTCTACACGTGTAGTACCGATTGAACCAACGTTAATTCTTTTCACAATTTTTGTAAACAAAAATGGCTGCATCAAAATCCGACGAAGCCTTTATTCAGTTTTTGTTTGATTTGGACTCTGATAATAATTTTGGAAGTTTTACTCACGTGGACAATGACAGTGAAGTGGTCGAAGATTATAACCATGCTAGTGACGTGGAAGAAAGTGATGATGACCAATAGATAACTACTAGTGGCTACTATCATCTGTGGCTGATCATTAGTATACAAAAATAAAATTTATATACACAATACAAAGAAAGTTATAACAATTTGCACCCTAAAAAAAAAAAAAAAAAATGCAGTGGCAGGGGGAACAATTCTAGAAAGAATTTAGCGTACTAAAGGTTAATCTATGGCAAGTCTTTGACATCTAGCCACACCATAATGCAGAAGTGGTCGAAGCTAAAATGCAGGGTGGGGACAGGGACACACTGACTGGAGATTTCACAGAACAGACACAACTGTGGCGATGAGGGACAACATTTAAAAATTCTTCAGTAGTATAGCATTGTCACTACATCCTCTGCGGATTGATAGTTTTTGGTGAGTGGTGGTCATTTGCGTCACAGTGGGATGCATCTGTCTTCAGGCCAGTCTTGAGTTCTCACTGAAAATCAAAAAGCGTCTGTTCACCAGGCAGAAGGTTTTCTTGGAATAATAAATAGCACAATGTGTAGGATCCGTCTCGGACAAATTTTATTGTCTCCAGCAGGAAAGTGTTGCTGGCCACAGAGAGCAAGAGAAATTACCTATTCCAACAATTTTTAGCCCATCTGCTTGCTATCAGGGCAAAAACCTCACAAAAGAGTCTTGGGTGGAGGAACATTATTTAATTTTTTTTTTTTTTTTTTACTTACTCTCCTTTAAATGTTACACCAGTAAAAGAAATAAAAAAATAAACAACAAACACAAACAAAAAAAAGAAGCAAGGAGTTTTGTAGATCAAAAGATCTTCATATCATAAAGAAGTAATTATAGAAAGAATTAATTAGCAATGTTAATGTGACTAATGGTGAAATCACTTTGCTAACAAGACTTAATGAGACATTAACTTACTATCAAATCCTTGAATAATAATAGTCTCATCAATTCCATCTGACAACAACTCAAATATAAGGATCATGTTATTCAAGGAATTGATATTAGGTTGGTGCAAAAATAATATTGTTTTTCTTCTGAAGTTGAACGTCAAAAAACATTATTTTTGCACCAACCTAATATTAAGTTAATGTTTCATTAAGTCTTGTTAGCGAAATGATTTCGGCATTAATCACATTAACATTGCTAATTCTTTGCATAATTACTTCTTTAAGACATAATATATATACTGCACACTCTAATATATATATATATATATATTATGAAATGGATAAAGTCCGACAATTATTTTAAGACATTTTTTATGTTTATAAGTTCTTTTTATAGATACAAATATTTAAGTAAATGCTCTGTTTATAGTATTAATAACATTTACCGGCTTGAATGTCCGAGAAATTTTCATAGAAAATATCCGTCCTCCGACAGGAATCAAACCTGTATCCTATATGGAACCGTCATATAGACTAACGTGCCTTAACCGATTGGGCCAAAGAAGATCGTTCGGTTAGCAAGGTCGATTTTACTGCCTTTAAACTACAATCTTCCATGATTCTCTCAGATACATTCATATCTGCTCAATGCGTATCCAAATGTAAACAAATGATGTCACACATTATGAAATGGACAAAGTCCAACAATTATTTTAAGACATTTTCTGTATAGGATACAGGTTCGATTCTTGTTGGAGGACAAATATTTTCTATGAAAATTTCTTGGACATTCAGACCGGTAAATGTTATTAATACTGTTTATTATAAACAGAGCATTTACTTAAATATTTGTATCTATAAAAAGAATGAATAAACATAAAAATGTCTTAATATATATATATACATATATATTAGTTTTTCTGACACTGGTCAGTCTTCTTTGGGGATCAAGACCTTTTGTGAACATTGTCATGAGGGAGATTTGTGCAGCTTCAACTTGTCATAGCATACCAGTGGAAAGAAATAATAATAATAAAAAAAAAAGAACATCAAGATGTTTGCCATTGGGACAGCATACAGGAAAGTTTGAGTTTATGCCTTCTTTGAAGACATAAGAATAAAATATATATGAGCAGTAACCAAATTCAGTGAGGTCCAGTCCATTAAGCTATTTCTTCTCTAATAAAATACAAATATGAAGATTCTTGCCCGTTGGAGATTGTACTGCAAGATGGACTGTTAGCCATAAATAGCAACCAATAGTGTTCATATAAATTTTGATAAAATAAGTGCACCAGAGGTGAAAAGTTTGGGGAGCCATCCTCTGGATTGAATAATTAGAAATTAGCTTTCTTTGGTTTAATCAACTCTAAGTTTGGATGCTGAAAGTATTCAATCCATTAAGTGTATGGCATGCAATTGTTTAGATAGTGTCATCGGTGCGACAAAATAAATAAGATAAAAAGAAGTAAAGGAAACGGCAAGAAGATTTACTAAATTTTATAGTAAATAAAAAAAAAAAAAAAAAAAAAGGTTTTATTATAATTTTAATGATTTGGTTAGCGGTTAACCCCCCCCCCCCAAA
This sequence comes from Acanthosepion lycidas, assembly GCA_963932145.1. NCBI lineage: Eukaryota > Metazoa > Mollusca > Cephalopoda > Sepiida > Sepiidae > Acanthosepion > Acanthosepion lycidas. Next base: position 19,214,048 of record OZ010575.1, read on the forward strand.
AAAAAACAAAACAAAGCCTTACTGGCAAGAAGTTATAAATACTTAAAAAATAACTTCAATCAGGAGTTGTTGGTTTTTTGTGGTATAGTTCATATGTCAGGTCAGAGTAAGCAAATGGTAGTAAAGGGACTGCTTTGAAGCAGATTTCTATCTACAACAACTGACTTTGTCAGCCAACTCACTTAATTTTAGCACCAACCAATGAATACAATTACCTGGATGAAAGACGTCCATTTTGTAAGATCATCCGGCTGCATCAAAGAGTTCTTTGAAGTCTTTGATCTAAATGACCCAGAATTTGGAGAAGTTTCATTCATAAAAATAGATTCTCGAATGGTGCCTACCTAAATTTTAAAACCCGCCAGCCCAAAGATTGCCATTAGCCTGCAAGGTAGATAAAAATTTTAAGGAAACTTTAAGTAGTAATGGGTTACTCTGATTATTATTATTTGTTGTACCATACCCATAGACAATAACGAGTATGTCCCAATTCCTATAAATACAGTGGTATATACTGTATATTGTCTTCCACTTAGGGTTTACCTTGATTCACTAGCACTTAATTACTTACTACACGCTGCTGGCGAATCTTGTATGTTGTTTCTCTTATAAATATATATCATTCCATTTCTAACCTTCATTTTTTGCTATTCTTATTCAGTAGCCTTTCCTTAGTTTACAACATTATTGAATGAAACCTTTAAGGAAGATTGATTCATTTTTCTATGGCTTATCAACACTCAGCATGTTATGCAAAGCCAGAAAATATTTTTAGATTCTAAGAGTTTTTTTGTTTTATTTCTTTTGAGAAAATGATTTAGTGATACAAGACTTACTACTTAACCCACAGATGGAGGGAGAAGAGATGGATTCATACATTATTGAATAAAACCCTTAAGGAAGATTGATTCGATTTTCTATGGTTTATCAACACTCGGTAGGTTATTCAAAGTTAGAAAATATTTTTAGATTCTAAGAATTTTTTTTTTTTTCTTTTGAGATAATGGTTTAGTGATATAAGACTTACTACTTAACCCACAGATGGAGGGAGAAGAAGTGGATTCATACTGTTTCCAGGAATATTTGTGTGTAAGTAAATATCACAAAGCCAACAGGAATTGGAAGTTGGCTCATTGATTAACAATTCTGAGTGATTATCCATTACATCACTTGCATATCCAAGCTTATGGCACATGGCATTCCCAAATGGTCACCCATATATGTGCTCAATGTTGCTTAACTTTGGTGATTGTACAGAAGGCGGGTTTTTAGTGTGAGCCTATTATTATTGAATAAAACCTCTCAGGAAGAGAAAGTCCTTCCATCTTGAAGCAAACTAGTAAATTAGTTTTGACAAAAAGCTTGCAACCTTCAGTTTTTAGGTGACTCTATGACATCCAGAGGTTAGCTCCAAACTTTTTTCCTACAGTGTACTTAAAAAAAAAAAAAAAAACTTTTATAAAGTTCAATTTCCCATCAAAATCTGAAGAACCGAAGGTTCTCCAAGACAACGGATTTGTATTATGGTTGACTCAAAAGCACCAGGCTCGTTTAAGATGGCTTGCTGCAGATATGGATGGTCGCAGCTTGCACAACGGAGTTCTCTGCCCTTATCAGGACAGTCAAGGTTTTTGAACACACTCTTGAGGCCCTTGCCACAAGAACAACACCGACGGCCGTCCTCGGTCATGTGCATGCGCAGATGGTACCTAAAGGGCCAGCCTTTGCGAAACACCTGGCTGCAAACAGGACACTGCAACTTTCTGCTGCTTTTTGCAGTCGTCACCCGCTTTTGTCCCTTGCACTTACCCGTATGCATCCGTTCATGTTGGTTTAGGTGCTTCAAGTTGGAGAAGAAGAGCTTGCAGAATCGGCACTTGTGCAGCAGGTGCGTCTCTTGGTGTCGATCCAGCTCCTGCTCTGTCAGGAACGATTTCCGACAACTGCTGCACTTGTGGGTGCGGAAACACACCTGGCGCCGTACGTGCAACTTGAGGGTGTCTTTACGGGTGAAGGATTTCAGGCAGCGGGCGCACGTGTAGTGAACCTGCCCCTCGTGCTCTGTCTCGTGGGTTTTCAGGTTGCTTTCCTTCGCGAATGACTTGCCGCAGAAAGAACACATGAAGTCCTGCTCTTTGCTTGCATCAGTTTTTTTGAGCGCCATAATGCTGTTTGTAGTTTTAGCGGGGTTCCAAGGAAAAATGCAGACATTTATTAGCAGGGATGTAACCCCTGTATGCAAACAGTTAATATATAAACATTGTCACTTTTAGAGGTATTATGATCCTCATGCATACGGGTCTTGGTCTCTTGCGGATTTTATACTGAATTCTTGGTTCAAAGCTGGCAAGATCTCAGAGAGACTCTCTTATGACGTTAACTTTTACAAAGCGTGTTTGCCTCTTCTTGTACAACTCTGATCTTTTAAATCTGATAGCAATGTTGGATTCAAGCACTCATAATAGCAAGAATAACTGTCAAGTCGGTCTATTTACTTGATTAGAAAAATGAAAATGGGCGATGGCTTGTTGCAAATTAGAGAAGTAAAATCATAAAAAAAAAACAATTTCAGAATTCTAACAGAGTCTGCAGTGTTACAGCTGAAGTTATAAATTATTCAAGAAGAAGCTAAATTAATCTTGCTCAAACCCTCATGCAGAAAGCAATGATCGAACAATTACAGTGCTCGTCCTTTACATGTGGGTGCCGGATTCTAAAAACAGCAGAAGAGAAGGCGATTAAATTGAAAAGAATGAATTGCCCGCTTGTAAAGTTTTAAGCCAATGCAAAGTGTTTATGAATGAAACCGAGCTGAGTCGACAGTTGTATTCCAGTAATCGATGGGGTTGTCTTTTACGAGCACATTCTGAAAGACAAGAAACAGAAAATGGAGATAGAGTTAAACAGCAAATACAATAAGAATTATAAGAACAAGTTGTGACATGTTGGTTGTTTTTGTTTAGCGGCATAATAAAATAATTGAATTAAATAACCCCTTCTTCAACAGTTTTTCATGGTTTTTTTGTTATACACAGGGAAGCGACCACGACTAAAACCACAAATCTTATTTCTTGTACACTAACAATTTTTTTGCAATGTTTGAAAAAAAAAAATCACATAAAAAATGAGGAAGTTATTCAAGTGTTTATTTTAAGTAGTACGAAAAACCTGATTTTTTCACAGTTTTTTTCGATTTTTGTGTGAATGCAACGTCTCAGGAAAACTATCAAGCATTCTACATAAACCTCGTAACATGAGCTACGTTTCGCATCAAGTGCGAAGAACATCAGCTCATCCAGTAAAAATTTTGTTCGAGTATAGCTTTGCCTTGGTTTTCGCAAAAAAGTCATACCCATCTTCTGTTTTACCAATTTTTCTGTAACTTCCTCACCTCATTGGGGGGTGTCGGGTGGAGATTGAAAACTTGGTCTTGACCTATATTAGTAAATTTGCAACATGTGTATATAATTTTGTCGAAATTGGTCAAGAAATGTGGATGTACATAAATAGCATACACACACACAGACATCTGTTTTATAGATAAAGACTACCTTACGAAAATTGAGATGTAGTAGAGTGGGTTGTCCCCATATCATAGATTGTTGGGGAGGGGGTTATAAGATCGTTGCACTGACCCTGGTAGAAGGAACTGGTTATGTGCTCAATTGTTCATGGAACTGTGCAGTTGTAATATAATATAATGTTAGGTCTCAAATGAAAGACATCTATTCTTCCACTTTATTGAAATGATTATAACCTTTGCATCACATGTGATGCACAGAGCGTAGTGTAAATAATTTATGATTTGTACATTCTGTGCATCACATGTGAAACACTATATACCAGCAAATTCTATTTGCCAATTAAGCTGAGTTGCCTTGCCATAGTTATGAATCTGAAAACAAGCATGAAAATGCCCTGGACAGGCAAAGAGTTAATATGTATCAATATCTTGATATATATAGTTTGAACTACAGTAAAACATCGATTTAATCTCCCTCGATTTAAGGAATATCAGATATAAAGAACCATCCATTAACAGCAAGTAGGATGCTGTTTAATATTGTCTCTATATTTGTAGGTCAATTTATTGCTAGTGGGTTTTGTTCTGGATTGTCTCCTCCCCACCTCCAAATCATTTTTGAATGTCCAAAAACATGACTTACCTCAGAATTCGAAACGAGTGCAAACGTGTCTTGCCTGTAAAGTGATGACAAGAAGAAATATGGCCACTATTGAAGACACAATTTGTGCACACCGATCTCGTCCAAAACGAGATGATATTTGCACACATGTAAATTTTGGCTGTATTGGAATAGCATAAAAAAGGGGTGCCAGCAGCACGACAGAACCGAAGTCATTTGGTGGACTGCGTGCAATAGAGCCGGACGTACGGAAAGACAGACGGACAAAGAGGAAGTCGAAGTAGGCGTGGCTGAGTTGGTGTCTGTTTCACAACTGCCCAGTGTAACGGCTGAGAAAGAGAGCCATGCAATCCATTTCCTTAAGGCGACCGAAGAAGAAAAAAAAAAAAGCTGGCCTGATGGTGATCACCGCACTACACTTTTTGACCCCCCCCCCGCCATCACCATTTTTCTTTACACAAACAGTTGAAAATTCTATCATTTCAAGGTTTCAGTTATATTTACGCATGTCACAAACACCGCTGTCATGCACTGGAAAGCATCGCCAGTGAAATTTGCCCCAAACTTTTATTGGTTTGGTTCTTCTGAAATTCAGTCAATGATAATTGGTTTTATATTTACTGATGTCTCTGTTTGGCAATTGAATATTGTTGAATGTAAACAATAAAAAAACAATTACCAATATTAGCAATAAAAATGTATCTATCTTCATATATCATCGCATGAAAAAAAAAAAAAAAAGAAAAGAAAAGAAAAAAGCTGCAAGTAAGAAAGATAGATAGTAGGCCAACTTGTACTGGCTAATTTTAAGGTATAAAATTCTTTCAGATGGCTACTTGAAGAGGATTTACACCAGGGCTTCCTAACTTAGGTGATATTGCCCACCAGCAGGCAATTTCAACTGTTGGGTGGGTGATGAGCAACTAGACAGAAAATAGTGACCAATATAGGATTTTGAGTATTAAAAAGGTATTTCAACATATGCTACCTGGAAAAAAAAATTCAAAAGGACATATACATAGAACCCATATTTAAACAAAAAATATGAGGTAAAACAGGAATAACTGGGTCAAATTCCGATATATATATATATATATATATATATATATATATATATATCCCTGCAAACAACAAATATTTTGGTATTTTCTATAGTTTTGAGATTTAACATATAAATAGTTCTTCAGTATTAGACATAAAATATTTGCTGAATTTTTATTAGTTTGCTGTGTATATTCTTTTTAATTTTATAATTGTGAACAAAAATTGTTTAATTCTTTGTCAACACTTGCAATGCTAAGCCTAACTATAAAACTAATTAAGCTCTTGAAAAATATATTTCAATTAAGCACTGTTGAGAGATTAGTTTTATAGTTTATAGATAAGCCAATTCTATAAACAACAGCTACCTGTGCTAATGCAAAGCTCTTCAGTAAAATGAATTGGAGCCCTCTGACTGATTGTTGTTTGCTTACATTTGTAAAAACAATACGCTAGAATTAGCTGTTTCTCTCTGCTGAATGATGATAGCTCAGCAGTAGAAACTCTGGCTGACATTAAATTGGTTGGGTTTCAGTCCTGGCTGGAAGCATTCGAATGTCTAGTTGCACTGTAGAGCTGTGATACAGTGAAACAGTACTGTCTGCAAATGACACGGTATATATATATATATATATATATATATATATATATATGAATATGAATGACATTATATATATATTTTAATTTAAAGAAAAACAGACCACTTTAAGGGTCCATTTGTAATATTTCACCAGAAAATTTTATTTTTCTCTGGATCTTCAGACTTCACTTTCAAAAGGTGGAACAAAAAAAAATATAATATAAAGAACAAAATATAATAAAATAATATAATATATATATATATATATATATATATATATATATATATATATATATATATATACACACACACACAAATGTGAGTTATACAGGGATGTGTAATTTCTTTTACTCACATTGTATAACATATTTCTAAAGAGAATTATACAAGGAACCTTGAACGACCATGATCCTTCAATCTCTATCAGTTGCAGATCCATCTGTAACCTAGATTTTGCAGATGACATTGACCACATAGCAGCTAGTAACAGTGACCTCCAGGACTTGACCAACAAACTTGTTGAAAGAGCAGGAGCATATGGAATGGAGGTCAGCTCAGAGAAATCCAAATTAATGGTGAATAGCACAAACAGTAACTCCTGTGTCAACATTACCATGAACAGGAATTCCCTGGAGGAAGCGTCTAGTTTTAAATACTTAGGAGCAATCCTATCTAAAGATGGTACCAGCAACTCGGAAATCTGCACATGGATTGCTGCAGTCATGGCCAAATTGGCAACAATATTGAGGAGGAAAATCAGCTTTCAAACGAAGTACAGACTGTACAAATCACTGGTAGTCTCCATTCTCCTATATGGATGTGAAATGTGGGTACTGTTGGCAGATACAGAGAGAAGGACCCAAGCATTTGAGAACAAATGCATGAGAAAATTCCTTGGCATCATCTACTGGGAACATAAAACCAATGAATTTGCATGGAAATGAGTTGAAAGTTTTGTGAGCCACCAGGAACATCTTGCCACTGTCAAATGGAGAAAAATGGTTTGGACACATTACAAGGCATGATAGCCTGTGCAAGACCGTCATGCAAGGTACCATTAAAGAAGGACATAGGAGAAGATGCCAATGCAAAAACTGGTTGGACAATATCAAACAATGAACTATACCAGAATTGCTGATGGCTGCCATTGCTAGAACGTTGTGGAGGAGATTTAGTGTGGCTTCTGCATTCACATCCCCCCACCCCTTACGATTACAAAATTGAAGGGGACGATAATGATGACACAAACACACACACTTTTCAATAGTCAAGTTTGCTTTCGTTTATTCTTAAAAGCACCAGCCTCATTTAAGATGGCTTGTTTAACACATGGATGGTCACAGTTTGCACAACAGAGTTCTCTGCCCATGACACTGATTTTGAACACATTCTTGAGGCCCTTGCTGTAAGAACAACTCTGATGGCCGTCCTCGGTCGTGTGCATCTGTATGGTACCTAACAGGCTACCCTTTGTGAAACACCTGGCTTCAAACAGGACACTGCAACTTTCTGCAGTCGTCACCTGCTTTTATCTGTTGCAGTTATTTGTATTTGGAAGATGGAATAACTTCTGCACAGAAATTTGCATATTATCATGACTTTATCGTCTTGGGGCTTTCATTAGACCAATTGTTTTGCATGGCCACTTTTCAGCTTCAGGCTGTTTATAAAGTGGTGTATCTTCTATTACATGGCACCTATGAAAATGCAACAACTTATTTTCCAATCCTCAAAGTTCACAGACAACTGATAAAGCTATATGTCTAAACAGTACTAACTTCTTAATAAAATGAAGATGCATAATCATTTCAGGTAGTTGTACGAAAACTTTTGCATGCTGTGTGTGTGTCAAAGGGATTATGATGATCTCTCTCTCTCACACACACACTTTTCAATAGTCAAGTGTGCTTTTGTTTGTTTTCAAAAGCACCAGGTTCATTTAAGATGGCTTCTTGAGGACATGGATGGTCAGTTTGCACCAGTTTCTCTGCTCTTGTCGATTATTTTAAATACGTTCTTGAGAGCCTTACCCCGCAAGAACAACACTGACAGCCTTCCTCGGTCATGTGTATCTGTATGGTAGCTAATGGGTCAGTCTTCGTGAAACACCTGGCTGCAAACAGGATAACTTTCTGGAGTTGTAACCCGCTTTTGAACGTTGCACTTACTCGTATTTTTAAGATTGAATAATTTCTGCACAGAAATTTGAGCATTATCATGACTTTATCATCTTGGGGCTTTCATTAAGTCCAATTGTTTTGCATGGCCATTTTTCAGCTTCAGGCTGTTTATAAAGTGGTGTATCTTCTATTACATGGCACCTATGAAAATGCAACAACTTATTTTCCAATCCTCAGGGTCTACAGATAAAATTGATAAAGGCACACTTATAAACAATCTTAACTTTATAAAATGAGAGTGTATAACCATTTTATATAGTTAGTCCAAAACTTGTGTGTGTGTGTGTGTGTATATATATATATATATATATATATATATATATATATATATATATATATATATATATATACACGAGATGGATTAATTCCAACAATTATTTAATATATTTTCTCTTTATACATTATTTTTATAGATACAATTTATTTGAGTAAATGCTCTGATTTTAATTGAACAGTATTAATTATATTTAGTGTCTTGAATATTTGAGAAGTTTTATAGAAAATATGCATTCTCCGACAGGAATTGAACCTGTATTCCTATAAAGAAACTGTCATTTAATCTGATGAGCTCTACCATTTAGGTACAAAGAAGCAACTGGTTAGCAAAGTTCAAATTACTGTTTATAAACACAATCTTCAATTAGTTTTCTTAATTGATCATATATATATATATATATATATATATATAAAGACATTTTTTATGCTTATATGAAATGGACAAAGTCTGACAATTATTTTAAGACATTTTTTAATGTTTATACGTTCTTTTTATAGATACAAATATTTAAGTAAATGTTCCGTTAAACAGTATTAACAACATTTACCGGCCTGAATGTCCAAGAAATTTTCATGCCTTAAATAATTGTTGGACTTTGTCCATTTCATGTGTGACGTCATTTATTTACATTTGGATACACATCAAGCAGATATGAATGTATGAGAGAAAAATCATGGAGAATTGTAGTTTAAAAACAGTAAAATCGACCTTGCTAACTGAACACTCCTCTGTGGCTCAATTGGTAAAAGCACGTCAGGCTATATGGCGGTTCTGTATGGGATGCATGTCTGATTCCTATCGGAGGACGCATATTTTCTATGACAATTTCTCGGACATTCAGGTTGGTAAATGTCGTTAATACTGTTTATTATAAACAGAGCATTTACTTAAATATTTGTATCTATAAAAAGGAATGTATAAACATAAAAAATGTCTTGAAATAATTGTCAGACTTTGTCCCCTTCATTATACATATATATATATATATATATATATATATTTATATTACACACATTTTAGTCTTTTGTGGTATTCTAGTTTTCTTGGCACTAAAAACACTTCCAGTAGCAGCAAATGCCTTTTGGATGAATTGAACTCCATTTCTGGAAATTTCCAGTCACCTGGCTATCTTTCATCATCTTCCCTTTCAAAATCACAACCTTCATCTTTGTTTCAACAGAAATTTTAGCCACGATTTTAGTGTAAAAAAAAAGGTGTGCTAATGTTAAACTACAATGACTTGCCAAGGCACCTTACACTCATGTTATACGATTGATAAAGGCACACTGCTAAACAAACTTAACTTCTTAATGAAATAAAAGGTGTCGAATCATTTAACAGCCCCAAACCTTTGCATGCCAGTGTATGAAAAATATTGCTACTTCCATGGAAAGTGCTTGGATGAACTGCATTCCTTGGTTGTGACAGGCCTAACCTTCATGGTGAGGACCAACCATGTGACTCACATTCTAGCAAACCACCCTCATTCCCTTTGTATTTCTTTGATGAGAAGTTCCACTTGAGCAACTTCTTCCTCTGAACCATTACTCAGTGGAACTGCATTTCAAGAGGATGTTTCCTTGATCACTACAATCTTAACCTGTTCAAATCTAGAGATAACTGTTATCTCCCCCACCTATTCGCATAAAATGTGCTACTTAACCAAGGAGACCGTCCAGAAGAGTTGCTGGAGATTCCGAAGTTGTCTGGAGGCTGCGGTTGAAGCCAATGGTGATTTTACTGAATAAATTTACTTTTTAGTCTTAAGATATTTTTATGTAATTCTGGTAAATATATCTGTTAAAATGAGATGTCAGTGTTATTTTATTATTGTGTAATTTAGACGACAATTTATCTATCGCAGCATATATATATATATATATATATATATATATATATATATATATATATAGGGTTGGCAACTAAGTTCCTGCAGTTTATTTAAATTTTGGAATTTATTGTGTTTTTAAATTTTGGAATCTGTTTTTTTTCAAGAATTCTATTCTGAAATCATTTTGTAATCTATTTTGTTTTTTGTTTTTTTTTTGAGTTAATTTAAGTTCATTTCTGTTTATTTTCAGATCATTAAAATGGAATGTCAAGTTAAGAAAAATGAGCATTTTCCACACCTTTTTTTTGCTTTTAATTCAGGTTCTAAGGCCACAAAAGCTGCTCACAACATCTGTGCTGTGTATGGAGAGGATGCCATAGCTGAAAGAACTGCTCATGATTGGTATGCCAAGTGCAAAAATGGAAATTTTGACCTCGAAGATGCACTTCATTCTGGCTGTCCAGTTGAGTTCGGTGAAAAGCGATTAAACCAACTTTTGCACAAAAATTCTCATCAAACGACAAGGAAACTAGCAAAGAAAATGGAATGCTCCCACATTGCTATTGAGAAGCATTTTCACTCAATGGGAAATGTTCAGAAGTGTGGATCATGGGTTTCACATGCTTTAAGTGACAACAACAAAAATCAATAAGCCACAATCTCTGCTTGTTTGCTTCTTCATCACTGCTCAACTCATGGACACAAGCAACGATTTCTTTACCAAATCATTACAGATGACGCAAAATGGTGCCTGTACATCAATATGAAGGAATGGCTTAGCTAGGGCCTGTACATCAATATGAAGGAATGGCTTAGCTAGGGCCTGTACATCAATATGAAGGAATGGCTTAGCTGTGGTAAACAAGCGACATCGTGTGTGAAACAAGATTTTCATCTGCATAAAATGATGTTGTGCATATGGTGGGACTGGGAAAGGATTATCCATTATGAATTGCTTCAACGGAACCAAATGGTCAATGCAGAACTCTATGTTTAACAGATGGAACGATTCAACATGGCTATTCAAGAGAAAAGACCTAATTGGCAGCATGGAGTTCTTTTGCTGCATGACAACGCCCACTCTCATATCGCCAATATGTCCAAGGAAGCCATTCAAACTCTTTGGGTCTTATCACTGGAATCTAAGGCAGTGGAGAACTTAGAGAGGGGAACTAACAGGAGATAACTGTTAACTGACATCCATTAGACATGGCATGTGGAACTAGAACAGTTTACCCCAGTGAGCAAAATAAAGTGTTCAGTTCAACATTCCAACCACCTGAAGAAGGCCGGAGTGTACAACGGCTGAAATGTTGTGATAAATATGGCAACAAAGATGAGGACAATAGTCCAAACAATGTAAATAGTGTACAAAAAATTCTTTCATCCATTCAGTCAATGGGTGAAAGGATTTTGATGGTACTGTCTAGGGCCAATTTGAATATATGTCCCACATTGCCAATGCTGAAAGGCATTACTCACCACTTAACTGTGCTCACATCAACTGTTTGGTCACTGTTAACATTCTTCAAATGTCAGTGTGGGTTGATGTGCGCAATTTTTTTTCTTGGATGGAGGTATTCTATAACACACTTCTACTTGGTATGTACCTTCAGGTCAGATGCCAGCTTTGTCAAATTCCAATCTGCAACAGGGTTAGGGTTATTGTTGGGAAGGTTTAATCTCTACTACCACATACCACCAACATCTGCTTTTGAAGTCATGGACTAAATTATGGAAATAAGGTAAATCTTTATTATTACATCTGTCTCTTTTTTTAGAGGTAAAATTTATGCTTTTTCTATGGTTTTAGAATGTGTTTTGAACGAATCTGACCTCCAAAAAATGTTGCAAATTACTCGTTTTTTGTTACCCCCAATACTCGATTGAGGGAACCACTGAATTGTGATGTCAAGGTCGCCTTCTGTGCCTGATTTGGTGCTTTTGAACGAGTGAGTAAACGGTTGGTTTGTTGTGGCATTAACAGGCTCTAATGCTGAGAAACGTTTTCTGAGAAATCTGTTCGTGATGTCTTTTGAACGAATCTGACTTTCAATACCATCGTAAATTAGTCTTTTTTTTTTTTTTTTTTTTTTGTATTTTCTTCAGCCGAGAACTCAAGGTTTTCACCAGGGTCTCCACGCCATACTGATGGCTCGAACTGGGAAGTGGGTAACTTAAAAAAACAAAAAACGAGTCATTTCCGGCGATTTTTGAAGAATGAACATCAGATTCGTTCAAAGAACAACAACAAAAAAAAAAAAAACAGGAAAAAAACATAAATTTCACCTCTGAAGGGAGACAGAAAAGTAAAAAAAACAAAAACGGAAATAAAAAAAAAAAGCCAAATAAGCATCACTTTCGGAGCGAATTTTTTTTTTATTTCCTTAATCAACTTAAGAATATTTTTGCCTTCAATGTGGTGTATGGCTAGCAAGCGTGTCTCGCACTAAATTACGCCAAAAGTGAGTTCGATCCTCACTGGGTGCCCCATAATTTCCGCTTTGTGCTACATCTAAGTTACGCTTTTAGAAAGTCACCATTCCTAGTACAATTTTTATTTTTAATATTGCTTGTGGAAATTAAAACATTAAAAAAAGGAAACAATGAAGAAAGTGAAAATGAAAAGTGAAAACCAAAAAATTAAAAAAGAAATAAAAAAAGAGAAGTTCGCCAAATAATCGATTCTTACTTCGATAAAAATAAGTGAAAAAAAATTTATACAAAAATAAAATTAAAAGTTTAAAAAAAAATTTACAAGAGAAAAAGGAAGTTTAAAAAGTTTAAAATATTTTTTAAATGCCCATTTCCAAAAAATAAGTAGAAAATAATAGTAAAAAAATAAAAAATAAAATTAAGTTCAGAAATATAAAACAAAGTAAAAAAAAAAAAAAAAAAAAAAAAAAAAAAAAATCAATTTTGCCAAAAATGCCAATATTTTTAAAAATCGCCATTGAATAAAAAAAAATTATATTTTCAAAACTAAACATAATTTCGAAAATTTATTTTTTTATCATCGTAAAATTAATGAAAAATTAGGGTCGTAAGAGACAGAGAGATAAAGTAAAAAAAAATAAATAATGAAATATAAAATAAACGACTGACAGACAAAAATAAAATAAAAAAAAGGTGGGTTTTGTTGTAAGAAACAGAAAAACAAAGGATTCTTCTTGTCACCATACAGGAAGAAACGTAGAAGAATCCTTTTGTTTTGTAGAAAACAAAAAGCATTATTAAATAAAAAAATTAAATTTTAAAATAGGCAAAAAAAAAAAAAAATTATATGAGAAAAGAAAAAGAACGTTTCTTTTTTTTTAAGTGTTAAATTCATTTTTTTTTATTTTAATTTTTTGTGGAGTTGGAACTTTTTCGAGGTTATGAAATGCCATGGAAATCTTAGAATATATTGTTTTTTTAAAAAAAAAAAAATGGTGGTTAGCAAAGCCAAAGATTCCTTCTTTTCTTTTGTCTAAACCCAAAATAAATTGAAAATATATAAAATCTTCCAGAAAAGTCTGATGACTGAAAGACAATTCAGTTCACGATATTCAGTTTTTTTACTACCAGTAAGAGGTCATGTTCAAGCTGAAGACTTTCTAAAACAAATTTAAAAATCTAGAGAGTTTTAAAAAAGATAATCTTTTAAATGTCGCATATCATTCTTAGACACACAATGGAAACATTAAAAAAAAACCCTGTTTTTCGAACGTCACATTTCATTTCGCGTTTACAGTTGAATTATTACGTCAACAAAACTGATGAAGATCAGTTTACTTTAATGATAATCGAAACGTCGTAGACTTTTTAAATAAACAGAAAAAACTAATATTCTTATAAAATATTAAACAGAATTATTTTTATAATCTGTAAACATTTCAATAAATATAAATTAGACAGAAGCTAACAATAAAAAAATAAACAAGTCTAAAAAACCTTTCTTTATTTTTCGTACGTAAACAGTGTTTTTAAATTCCACCTTGTTGTTTTGCTTAATATTGTATTGTTGTTGTGCAGGAAGAATTCACAAATATGATATTATTTAAGTGACAAGAATGATCAGACCTTGTAAAAAACAACTTACCTTCAATAACAATTCAGAAAAGAATAAAATAAGAAAAACAACGTGAAACATTAAGCGCGAGTTTCCATTTTGATAACTGTCAATATGCAGTGACACAAGGTGACGAGGCGGTGTCAAGTGAAGCAGAAGCACCCGTGTAAAATGATTCCGGGCGGAACTTTTTTTTTTAATGTATCGTGTCTCTTTCCAGGACATGGGTGATCATGCTCCTCCGCAACATTCAATCCTGTGTAGCTCTTAGCAAGGCTTTTCTTTTCGCTATTCTTCTCAATCTATCTTGTACATTTAAGCCTAGCATTCGTCCGTGCATTAAATAATTTTATTTAAATATCAAATCTAGTCTGATGTTTCTGCGAAATATCTCTTGAGATTTTTGACAAAATTCTAAAACGAATCTGCAACGTTATCGTAGCTATCTAGCCTTGAAAAGGCAACTAGCTTAGAACAAACTCTGAATTCAAAGCTGTGGAGAAGGTAAGCACACTCGAGCGCGCGCGCACACACACACACACACACACACACACACACACACTTTTTTTACAGTGAGTTTTACCCTGTACAAGGATAAAACAGTGAGTTTTACCCTGTACAGGATAAAACTCACTTAGAGGATTACGTTAAGAGGCAGTTTGTATAGATAGGAGGGTGAGATAACGGTTAACTCTAGACTTCAACAAGTTAAGATTGTAGTGATTAAGGACCCATCCTCTTGGGAGTCAGTTCCACAGTGGTTCGCGGGAAGAAGCTGTTCGAGGGAAACTGAATTCTGACCGATAGAATACGTAGGGAATGTGGGCGGTATGCTACAATATAAGTGGCATGGCGGGTCCTAGCCGTGAAGGTTAGACCTGACGGAACCAAGGAATGTTGTTCGTCCGAGCACTTTCCATGGTAGTAGCAACAGAGCAGCTAGAGGCTCGCCACATCCCGCCGGTGAGAGAGAGGTTGGAAGGTGGAAAATAATTCGTCACTCAAAAGGACTCGGAGACACCTTTGGACTCTATCGAAACCAGAAAGTTAGTACTGAACAGCTCTCGCCCAAATATGACAATAGTACACTATTTTTGGTCTGATCTGGCTCTTAGATCCTCTGCAGAGGATAACATTGGGTTGGGTCAGGTACCCACTGGAGCGGTACAAAGAGCCGGCTATTTTTCCTGCATCGTTAAAGATGCAGGAAAAATAATCTTTAACAAGAGTTCCATTTGGTGTCAGGTGTGAGATTAAGGCCCAATAGTTTCTCGAGGCACCGAGCCTCCCCGACGCGACATCCGTTTAATGTAACTGGGGGTGGTTCGACACGCACACACAACTTTTTCAAAAACAATTATGACCCAGAAATTTATTGATATTGAAGAAAATAGGGAAACTGTGGAGAGCCACATCCTGAAGGACTAAAAAACAAACGGAACCGTAAAACGCCAGTATGGGATTGCTCTTTAGTGATAGATAAATAAATAAAAATAAATATGTTGTAATGTTTTGTTCAAAATAGCCGAGAATCAAGAACGCTGTAGTTAGAGAGAGTATTGAAGGAGCAGAAGGCTGGGTAGGAAAAACAAAGAAGAGATTTACCAAATACTCATACAGAGAACAGACATACTTGAGTAAATTAACTACTCCTCAACCAATATTTATTTGTATAATATATACAAAATGTGGCACAAGGCCAAAATAGTGAATGGGAAAAAGGACAATCTTCTTCTGACTTAACATTAAACTTAACCACAATCACTGAACCAAACATACCCCCAATATTTCTAACACCAAAACAACACATTCTTACTTACTATTCTTACTACATTCACCATAATACCGCAATGTCTCTATGGAGTCCTAACAAGTTCCCATGTGTACAATTCATTGTCTGTGGGGGGAGGGGAAAATAATAATTTCAAATCTAAACCCCAATGTGTATTTACAATATGAATAAAACACTATTTACAAGAAACTGAATAAAATAGCGTTAGTAATAACCCCCACCAACACACACAATTCTTAAATGTGGCAGAAAAATCAGTTAACTGGACGAAATCAATGCGGAACTTTAATAATATACAACACTTATTCGTCCAAACTACTCACTCAAACACACGCTCATTCAAATACTAAAACAATTACGTAACACTCACCTGAAAACGAAAGGCGTCCCGTATCCACCAGGGAACTGAAGTCTTTGGACACCTAACACGGGAGGGGAGAGGCAATTAAACTAAAGAAAGTGGGGACAGAAATAAGAGGGGGGGGTCAACAGCATGCATCCACTAGCTAAGTTAACTTAAAGAAACCAACTAAAAGACAAAAAACAACCCTAAACTAAGCTAATTTCGAGTGGGGTTGTCAATGTTCAACAGCGCAATTTACTAATGATTAACCGGCATCAAAATGCCACTCTACTCGGCTCCTCTTACTCGACACAAACGCGCAAGACTCACCCACCTTTTATCAAATTCTGATGGTGGGGGCCGCCGCCTTTACGTCCTAATCTCAACTTTAAGCTGATGCTTTAAGCAGAAGCTCATTTGGGAAGAAATGAACTTCTCGTCCCCATAGGATTCCTTCTGACGTGTCATCCATTTCACGACTCTCATAACACCTAACAAGCAAAAGAACACATAGTGTTCAGCCTTCGTCATTGGCGGTACCGCATTGCTACAGACAGAATGGCCTCGAGGACGAAAAACTTTCCTCACGGCATGCGAACAATGATGCCTTCAACAAACATGCACAACGGGACTACGACCTTGCGATGAAAGAAAGCGTAACCTAGGGTCTCCATCTCTTCATCACAGCGAACGCAGTTTGGAGGTTTCTCCAAACCCGCCGAAAAAAGTCTTTTGCCGACCCCAGAGGGCCCTACGAATCACCAGCCAGGTGAATGATGCCTCATTATTAGTGAGGCATTTCAACCTAGGCACCCGAGGACATAATAAGCGGGCCTCCTGCTTCGTAAGTTATATATATATATATATATATATATATGTGTGTGTTATGAAATGGACAAAGTCCGACAATTATTTTAAGACATTTTTATGTTTATACATTCTTTTTATAGATACAAATATTTGAGTTAATCCTCTGTTTATAATAAACAGTATTAAACAACATTTACCTGCCTGAATGTCCGAGAAATTTTCACAGAAAATATTCGTCCTCCAACAGGATTCGAACCTGTATCCTATACGGAACCGTCATTTAGCTTGACGTGCCTTTACCGATTTGGCGACAGAGGTGCGTTCGGTTAGCAAGGTCGAATTTACTGTATTTACTGTGTGTTCATTGCGATACTTATTGACAAGATCAAATTTATCGATAAAGTCCTGAAATGGTTTCACGTCTCGGTTGTTAGTACCCGACCTTGGCCCTATACAATCTATATCGGGTCAAGGACAGCATAAAAATCACTCGCTAAAACAAAACGACAAGATGTCAACGGCTCGATCTGCCGAAACAAATCAGGCCGTTCGGAATGGTCATTGGGTGCATAAACCCCCAATGAGACGAATAGCCTTATCCTTTATAGTAACATCCAGCACGCAAAGCCTCCCCTCCGGATCTGCGAAGACAAGAGCAGACGCCGCGTTCAAAGACTTCCTTACCAGCACTCTCGAGAGACCATGAAAAGAGAATAGAGAGAAAAGATAGATAGAATATCCTCGTAATCACAAGTTGAAAAACGAGTCTCCGGCACGCAATAAACATACACCCCGAGACGCTGAAGGTTACAAGAGAGACTCGCCCTGTGAGACTCCGAGCTGAAGTCCCGGGCATTCACACAGGCTAACCAGAGTGCCATTATCAGACCGATAACAGTTGCACATCTGCATTGGACATGGCTGGGGTCAGGACATCGACGGCCTGTCCCCTTGATCCTATTCCCATCGCAGTATTGATGGTACTATCATAAGACAAGCCACCAATGTCTCAGGGAGATGTTATCTTCAAGGCTCTATAAAAGAAGGGGTGAACAAAAAGCGAGACCCCTCCCCCCAGAACAAAACTCTTTTATTTTTTCGAATTGGATTGATTATAAAATGCTAATGGGGGAAACATTGTTCGCTTCATTCACCATGTCCCAAATCTGTTGTACACCCTGATCAGACAATTGACTAGATCTGTTGGCCACCCTGACCAGATCTATTGACCACTCTGGCCAGAACTTTCAGCCTTGGGGAAATTTCTGGGGTTTTTCACGTCTAAACCATTTCAAATTAATTAAGAATTTCATGTCTTTAATTTTTCTACATTGAGATAATACCATCTCTTCTTGATCTTTTGCAACCCAGCACACGCCTTCCCTTGTGTTATAAATGGGTTTAGGCTTTTTTTTATTTGTTGATTCTGTAGACTCAGGTGATGGACTTCTTTGTCGTTTTGTGTTTTCGGAGATTTTTGGTGTGCCAGTGGGAGTTTGGACAGGGGATGGATTAATTGTGTTGGTAGTGGTAGGTCTGTCATTGGATGATGATTTGGGAATGGGGGCCTGCTTTAAAGTTGTCATTTTAGAAGGAGCGGGAGATAGGGATCTCACCACTGTAGGAGGAGCCATGATGTGTTGTTTTGTGGATGGGGAAGACAGTGCCGAGTAAGAAGGGCCAATTATTTTAGGGATACGCGTCTACTT
Organism: Acanthosepion lycidas; assembly: GCA_963932145.1. Lineage (NCBI taxonomy): Eukaryota > Metazoa > Mollusca > Cephalopoda > Sepiida > Sepiidae > Acanthosepion > Acanthosepion lycidas. Next base: position 19,232,807 of record OZ010575.1, read on the forward strand.
TAGTATCTCTTTCAGCTTTTGTAACTTCTCGGCTTTCTCAAACGATGGTTCATATTTTAATTTTTGTTTTCTAAGTTGATCTGTGTAGCTGGTCGACCGGTTACGATAATGGGCATTTTTGGCCCTTTACATCTGGGCAGCTGGGGATGGAGACGAAGGCCTTGCGATCTATCTTGAAGCTCCATTCCTCGGTCGGTTCGTCGCAAGAAGCTCTGAGTATCTGCCCGAATTGGCACAGATATACGACCAAACTTCTCGGTGATCCGAGGAGGGACCTCATATACCAATATTGGTCATATTCATTCTGTTCTCAGAATAAGATCTTTGATTATTAAGTCTCTACTGGTTGTGTCTTTTGTGGAGCGACACATTTTGCGCGAACGCTTGTCCACCACAATTCTTTTTTCAAGTTTCAGTAGTTCCTCAGAATTTGTCAAGAGCCCATCTTCTGTGACAAGATGTGCGCAGCTCTTGGCTTTCTCCATGAACTCCATATTGATTATGCATTTCAGAGGGGACTATACATTCTTTGCCGTTAGGTTTGGTAATACCCATATTTTTTTTTTCAGCCATCATTACTTTGTATTCGAATTTTTCGTTTTACCAGGAGGGTCTTTCTTTTTTCTTTAATAATTTTCTTTTAATGACTTCGGGTAACCATTCTTACCCATGATATAAAGTAGGACTTTTAAATAAATGAATAAATTTAAAAATATATATGTATTTTTTGAAAAACACAATTTTTTTCCCCAATCAAAACTATTTTCCTATTTAAAAAAAAAAATAAAACAAAAATTAAAGATAGAAATTAAACAAACTTAAAAAAGAGCAAAAAAGTTAAATACAGAACAAATTTAGACACATTAATCAAAACACTAAATTCCTTCTTCAAAATGAGAAAAAGAAAGAAATTTACAACATATAATGAAAAGAAAAACAAAAAACTAGGTTCAAATCAAAAAACGGTTGGACGTGGAAAAAAGTTTGCTTAAAAGGAATAAAACGCAAACACAAAAATTACTTAATGTAAAACTAACGAAAAAAAAAAAGAAAGAAAAGAAACATAAACATAATATATAAGCGTATAAAAAAGGTCTATTTTTAAAAAATTACAACCCCAAAAAACAGTGAAACAAAATACGAGAAAGATCGAAACACGCAAAAATAACAAGTCTTACGATTTAAACCAAAATGGCCGCAAGTCTTGCTTAGAAAAATAAAGAAATTACAAATAAGACAAAAGAAAGAGAGACAGGAAAATTAAACACAGAATTTACGAGAACTATTTACAGATAAACGAAATATAAAAATATTAAACAGAAATTATAAAAAAGTATAAACTGAAATTAATATCAGACAGGGAATACAAAATAACCAGAAAAATAAATTCAATATGTCGGAAAAAGATTGTTGTAACCTAGAAAAGGTTACTGAATGAGGAATAACAAAAACGAAAGTTGGAAGTGAAATGGTAATTTTTATAACATCAACAAAATACAATACTCGCCAACGGCGTGAAGTAGGTAACCCACCGCTAGTGGTGGACTATTTAAACAGTATATTACCCCCACCCACTTACAATAGTGTCCAACGTATTTATGAGGATTGTGACATAGGTAAGGTATGTAGCAAAGATATCGTAAATCAAGAGGTCTAATAAAAATAATTTTAAAATATTTAAAAGTAGAGGCAGTCCATCGTCACAGTAGTAGGGAAGGGAAGAGAAGTAAGTACGCTGAGACTTACGTTACAACAAAATAATAATTATGAAACAAAAAAAAGTAGCATCTCTAAAAACAGATGTATAATCAGAATCGCCAGGCCACAAAGCCATATTTCGACTAACTAATCAGAAAGATTTCACAATTAGGATATAAAGCCGTGAATCAACACGGCACTATTTTCGAAGCAGATCTCTCTCTCTCTCTCTCTCTCTCTCGATATATATATATATATATATATATATATATTTACTGAAGCCATTTAGCATTTTTCTTCCGCAACTTTCCAGGGAATAACTATTTCAACGGTTCAAATTTATATTAACCTTTATTCGATCAACTGAATTTACATCCCCAACCAATTATCTGACTACAATGTGTAGACAATCTAAAATTATCAGTTTATTTGTTCGGGCTGCTGCTAGCAACAGGTTCACTGAACTCATAAAATTCCAAGAACAGGTTCGCTCGAACCTGTGGGCACCGGCTGAATCCCACCACTGCCTACCTGCATACCGACTTACCCAGACCGTGCAAGAAAATCCCTGAAATAAAACAGGGTTCAGATTTTCATTTCTTGCCGAAGCGTTCATTTTTAGCTTTCATTTCCTTCCCAGTTTCTATGCACACCGGCGCCAACGAGAATGTAGGTTTCATTGTCCGGTCATTCTAAAGCTGAAAGAGGGCCCCATTGTATGGCATGGAAATGGAAGTAGGAATATTGTTATGCCAATTTGCCAAGAAGGAAGGGCCTGCTTATGTTGAATCCTGACGGAACGGCAGCAGGTTATCAGTTTCTTAAAATGATATATAATAACTGTTAATATCAGCATGAGAATGGAAGTCTTCAATGTCCGGTTTATTTCTACATATTCCCAAACGTTTTTATTTATCTATCATTTTATGTTCAAGCAGTGGCACCATGCAATAACAATGTTTCTACAGTGGCTCAATGGAATCTCGGCTTGAGGTTGTTTGGTAGATCAAATTTTCAGATTACATCCATCCTTTTAACCCCTAAATCCCTAGAGTCTAAGTTTGATGGAATCTACGTCTAGATGCTGAGAGCTAACTAAATCCAACTAAATCACAGCTCTATGAACCCATCCCAGATATTTCTACAATCGTACGCGAACACAGAATGCACTTTGCAGGACAGTACTGGCAAGCAAAACAAGGACTCGTGAGTTATCTACTGCTCTGGATACCTAGCCATCCAGCAAGACGGCTTGGTCACTTAGTAACTACTACATTAACCAGCTATGTTATGAGACAGAATATCACCCTAATGAGTTTCCGACCTTGATGCAGGACCGTGGTAGTTGGCGTGATAGACTCATGAATGTCCGAGCGAGCTCGACCGAATATAATTATTTTCTTTTCTTTTCATGTGGGTGGCTGCTTTTGAAGGCCCCATTTCACAGACACCATATTCTCCTATGTATTTAATATTATGTTAAATTAAGCTCAGCTTAAATTTCAATATAGAAGAAAACTATAATTTTTGGGATGGTCCGGAAAAAAAATTTGTAGTGTTTTTTAAGTAAATTTTAAAGACAATATTTAGATATTTGCATATCGACTAATACAACCACATATCCGCCATTTTGTTCCACTACCGTTGGCCATCTTTGAGGCAACTTCATGATTCCCTCCTCTAAGCACTCGCTATTTTCTGTTCTCTGTAGTTTGTATAGATAACTGAAGTTCGTCCCGTTAAGATAATTTTGTAAAGATAGAAATAAGTGGTAATCTAAAGTTGCAAAAGTCAGGTGTGTATAGGAGGGCATCCTTGCTAATGTGTACCAATTTCTGTCGCGTTTGCAAAGTGGTGTGGGGTCTGGTTTTGTCTTCCGATTGGCCAATTCCTAACGTTTTTCATTGATTGCCGCCTTTAATTAATCAAATTAGGACCAGTCTTCTTATTCTGTGTGCCGTTTCCCTTCAGGACGTTGACGATCATGGCTCTCCATAACTTCCTCTTAATAGCTCTTAATAAACTTAGACTTTTTGTTATATCACCTAAACTTTGTTCTGCTATCCATTTAGTCAAACTCATTCTTCTTCTTCTACTATGTGTCGTGTCCCTTCAGGACGTTGACGATCATGGCTCTCCATAACTTCCTCTTAATAGCTCTTAATAAACTTAGACTTTTTGTTATATCACCTAAACTTTGTTCTGCTATCCATTTAGTCAAACTCATTCTTCTTCTTCTACTATGTGTCTTGTCCCTTCAGGACGTTGACGATCATGGCTCTCCATAACTTCCTGTGCTTTGTAGCTCTTAATAAAGTTTGATTTTTTGTTATCTCACCTAAACTTTGTTCTGCTATTCATTTAGTCAAGCTCATTCTTCTTCTTTGTGTCGTGTCCCTTCAGGACGTTGACGATCATGGCTCTCCATAACTTCCTGTGCTTTGTAGCTCTTGATAAACTTAGAGTTTTTGCTGTCTCGCCTAAACTTTGATCTGCTACCCATTTAGTCAAGCTTGCTAGGTAGGTTAAAAAACAAGAAAAACGAAACTAAAAAAATGATATTATTTTATACTCTATTCATGAATTCTAGAAATTCGCTGTCTTTCATTTATTCCATGTTTTTCGACAATATATTCTTGATCTCTCTTCGTTCAGTAACAGATGACCCTCTTTGGAAATCGGTCAGGCTAAACACCTGGGCTGAATTCAGACCTCGACTTACCACCAGTCACATTGAATTGATGTTCCCCCGGGGAGACTCTCTGCCTTGAGAGACTCTTGGGCCTTAAACCCACACCCACACTCAAGCGGAACTCGTACATACGATCAATCGCTAAAGATGCTGGTGGAATGCTTGGCTCTCTGTACTACTTCAGTAAGTACCTGACTCTACCTTTACAAGAGCCAGATCAGGCCTGAAATGGAGTACTTCTGACATATTTGGGCAGGAGCTGCCCAGTCCTCACTTTCCAGTCTTATTAGAGTCCAAAAGTGTCTCCACATTTTTGTGGAGGACAAATTATTTTCCACCCTGAAACCCCTTTCTCACAGACAGAATGTAACATACTCACTACTCTATTGCTGCTTAAATGGAAAGTGCTTGGATGAACTGCATTCCTTGGTTCTGCCAGTTCTAACCCTCATGGCTTGGACTCGTTATACCACTCACATTGTAGAAAATCATCCTCATTCCCTATGTTCTATTGGTGAGAATTAAGTTCCATTTGAGCAGCTTCTTCCTGCAAACTACTGGTCTTTGGAATCGACCCAAGAGGTTGTTTCCCCAATCACTAAAATCTTAACCTGTTCAAGTTTTTGGTTAACTGTTATCTTCCCCACCTATCCACATAAACTGTACCTTCTACTCTGTAACCCTCTATCTTGAGTGGCTCCAGGCCTTTTATAGGATGAATTGCACTGTAAAAAAAAAAAATTACAGCCATCACTATGTTTACATCACTTTCTTCTCTTCGTAACATCATCACAAAAACAACTCTCTATGTCTTTTTCTTGCTTTCTCCTCTTCCTGCTAACATCTTAGCCATGGCAATATTTTTCTTTTTCTTGCTTTCTAAGACTATACTTGGATCATTTGTGAATATCTTTCCCAATGACATAACAATATATGCATGCACCTCTAAAACTCATTATGACCAGTGATTGGCAGCTAAAACTGGTTGGTTACATTCAATGCCTTGAAAGCCAGGCTAGTTATATTCTATCCTCACCAATTGGACCCCGAACCACCACCAGGCACAATGAATGATGTTCTATTCAGGAGGCCTCATGCCTTGAGTGACTGTTGGGACTCTCCAGACCTCAAGTTGGACTTGTACATACAATCCATCACTAAAGAAAAAATAGTCAGTTCCCTGTACCACTCCAGTAAGTACCTGACTCCTTGTACTATTCTCTACCTTTACAAGAGCCAGATCAGGCCTGAAATGGAGTACTTCTGACATATTTGGGCAGGAGCTGCCCAGTCCTCACTTTCTAGTCTCGATGGTGTCCAAAGGCGTCTCAGAGTCCTTTTGGGTGACGAATTATTTTCCACCTTCCAACCTTTCTCACACAGGAGGGATGTGGCGAGCCTCTCGTTGTTCTGTCGTTACTTCTATGGAAAGTGCTTGTACGAGCTGCAGCCTTTGATTCTGCCAGTTTTAACCTTCACGATCAGGACCCGCCATGCCATTCACATTGTAACAAACCCTCCGAGTTCCATTGGTGAGAAATAAACTCCACTCAAACAGCTTCTTCCGATGAATTACTGGTCTGTGGACCCGATTCATCAGAGGATGTTTTCTTGATCCCTAGTCTAGGATTAACCGTTATCTTTCCTTCCGATCAGCATGTAACCCTCTGCCTCTAGTGGAAAAAGGGACATTTAGGGGTACTTTATTTACATTATTCGGACTATTCGATAGGGTGGACCATCGATTTCTGGAGGCTGTTCCTTTGGCGGCCGGTTTTGAGCCATACTTTCGCACCTGGATCCGACTTATGTATGTGTCTCCCGGTGCGCTGGTGGAACTGAATGGGGTTCGATCGGAGCCTTTCGTATTGTCTCGCTCCATTCGTCAAGGTTGTTCACTTTCGCCTTTGCTTTAGGTTCTTGCATTGGAACCTTTCCTCCACAAGTTATAAATAAAATCCGGTAACTATTTACATTATTCGGACTATTGTCCTCATCGCCATATTTATTACAACGTTTCGTCCGTTGTACACTCCGGCCTTCTTCAGGTGGTTGGAATGTTGAACTGCACCCTTTATTTCGCTCGCTGGGTTAGACTGTTCTAGTTCCACGTGCCATGTCTAATGGATGTCAGTTATCAGTTATCTCCTGTTAATTCCCTTCCTTCCTTCATCATCATCATCATCATCCTTCGACCTCCCTATGGTTGGTCGTAACTCCATGGACAATCCCGTTCCACTCTGTTCGGTTCTGTATTCCTGTCCCCGGATCCTCAATCTCCAAGTTCCGAGCTATGGTTTTTGGAAAAGTCAATTTTTGTGAGAAGACAATTCCAGAAGGATGCCACAGGAGTAAGGATGAGACGATTTCCCTGACCGTTCGGTTGCAGTTAATATATAATATATATATATATATATATATAATATGTCTATGTATATATATATATATATATATATATATATATATATATAATATGTCTATGTATGTATATATATATATATATATATATATATATATATATATATATAATATGTCTATGTATATATATATATATATATATATATATATATATAATATGTCTATGTATATATATATATATATATATATATATATATATATATATATATATATATATAATATGTCTATGTATATATATATATATATATATATATATATATTAGGTTGGTGCAAAAATAATGACGTAATAATATCGTTTTTTGACGTATTTTTTAACGTCAAAAAACGACATTATTACGTCATTATTTTTGCACCAACCTTATATAATCATCACCCTTCGACCTCCCTATGGTTGGTCGGAACTCCATAGACAATCCCTTTCCACACAGTTCGGTCCCTGTATTGTTGTCCCCAGATCCCAAATGTCCAACCCTGAGTCCCCAGCTATGGTCAATTATCGTGAAAAGACAATTCCAGAAGGATGCCATAGGAGTAAGAATGTGACGATTTCCCTGACCGCTCGGTGGCAGTTAATATTATATATATAATATATCTATGTATATATGTATTAGGTTGGTGCAAAAATAATGACGTAATAATGTCGTTTTTTGACGTATTTTTTAACGTCAAAAAACGACATTATTACGTCATTATTTTTGCACCAACCTAATATATATAATATATCGTCATCACCCTTAGGATGCCATAGGAGTAAGGATGAGACGATTTCAATGTCCGCTCGGTGGCAATGGCCGGCAAACTGCAATCGCCTTTGTTTGGCCTTAAGAGAGATTGGTCTGAGTTCTCCGTAAATTGTGTTAAGCGTTACATGGGATCTCCAACTGATGTTCTGGATTGTTCTAAGTAGATTTGTATATGTTCCATCCAGTCGTGTTTCAAGACGAACAGATAATATCCACGTTTTCTGATCTTTACACTAGGACTCGTTCAATCAATGTTCGAAAGGTTTGGGCTTTTGATTCACTTCTTTATCTTTCTATCACGTCTCGCATGTCGAGCAAATCGGTTTCCGAACAGAAACTTCGAGATGAAAATGCCTCGGTTATCGAACAAAATTTCGATTCTCGAACAATATTGCTGAACCGAGTTAACCCGAACGGAATCATTTCCGAGTCGACTACCGTGTTATATACAATCGTGTGTTGTGTTGTGCTTTTTTTTTTTCAATTTTATTGTACTGTGACTTTTTTTTCTCTTTTTTTCATTGATTCCTATTGGAAAAATGATTTCGGTTTACAAACACTTCAGGTTACGAACGGCCTTCAGGAACGAATTAAATTCGTGAACCGAGGTTCCACTGTATCTCATTTCCCCTCTAGGGGAGATGTTGGACGCCAACGAACCACTTGTCGCATACAATATAATGTTATCATTACACATTCAATCCACATATTGAAAGCAGACCTTCTTTACAACAAAAGCCCCAAATGCCCTACATTATGACGGTGGAGTGCGAAGGGGACAAAATATGAAGATTTTCGTCACCCTCTTGTCTTCGCTTTCAATCAAGTTTCCAAAGCTGTCAAAACTGCTCGAGATATATGTGCTGTGTCCGGAGAAGAAATACAGAGAAATGTTTTTCACGCGTCAAGAAGGGCAGCTTCGATCTCACACTCTTCGCGTTCTAGCTAACCTGCGCAGTTCAAAGGGGACCGATTGAACGAGCTCGTCTACGGGGATCCGCGTCAATCTACTCGAGATTTGAACCATCAGATGGGATGCTCTTATGATACCATCATCCAGAACCTTCGGCCGACTTGTTAAGTTCATTAGGAACAATATGATTAAAATAAACAACCCGTGCCCACCCAACCACCAAAAAAACAAAAAACGAACAAAATTTTTTGATAATCCAATATTATTTTAATCCGTTATTTCTGTTATACTCCTCTGCAAATTAGATTTCTTTCTGATTCACTTTACATATCGGCCGGATATAAGCGCTAAGAATGAGCCCCCCCTTACTACCATTAAAAAAAAAAGATGTCGTCCTCTGTGCAGGGACAAAACAAATCCCCTCAAAATTTCTAAAACATAGCATAAAAGAAAAGGCTCTTGTGGTTACCACGGTGACTTCAGTCAACCGACCAGACACACATATCCACTCGTGACCCACCCTCCTCCAAACACCCATACCATGCCCACATAGACACTCCATTCGCATCCTCTCTAATGGAAAAGTTAGGTTCGTGGCGAATAGCAAGCTTCACTAATCCATACCAGGCCACTCACTACTAATATCGTGACCTCGGTCAACCGACCCGACAAATGCATACTAACCCTACCCTTCCTACAAAGTCGCCTCCATCGCCTAAATTCGGATTGCAATCGTTATATCAGAAATACAATTTTTTCTCTTCTTTTCCTTTTGCCTTACAGGCAGCACTGTTGTTTCATTTGTTTTTCCATACTACGATACGCGTGTTTATAATATTTCTTCCCTTATTCTTCTCGACACTTAATTAGTTTCCCTGTTTTTTTTCACTGTTTAACCGTAATTAGTTCTGGTTTCAAATCGTTATTAGACATTTCTATCAGTAAAACGCTGAACCTGAGTTATCCCCCTTCTACATTCAATCTCACAGTAAAACGCTGAACCTGAGTTATCCCCCTTTTTAATTTCAATCTCACAGTAAAACGTTAAATCAGAGTTACTACAACGTTATAGCTTAAGATTTAGCCAAATTTGAATACAGTTGCTTTTAAAAGATTTATCTATACTACTACTGAGTGCCATGTGTGATACAAGCTTAGGCGATCATGTATCTTTCGATACATGACTGACGAGGCAGATTTTTTTTCCCGCAGTAGGTTGCAAGGCTATAGAACCCGGTCTATCCTGCTATTTACCCACAGCTTTTGGGAGGGGAGAAGAAGATTCATACTTTTCCCAAGGGTATTAGCACTTAAGTGAATGTAATGGATTTGACTGGAATTCGAACTCGGCTCTCTGATTCCTCAATCCAAATTTCTCAATTTGTCTATACGAAATCGTATAACAGTGGTGGTGTGAGGGGCATAACGGTTGGCAGGTTGAAAAATAAGATCAAATTCAAACTCCAGCTGAGGTAGTTTGTGTCTCTTTTACTATAATGCATTTGGTAAAGGCATGAACCATTTTATCCATGGATTTATGCGCACAGAAACAGGAGAGATTGGACTCTTTATTATGTCCATTTTTTCGCTAAAAAAATGGCACACCCTGATGAAAAAGGCCCCAAACTTAATAAAAACAACGTTTTATCAGGAAAAACATTACGTTATTAATAAGAGTAGAGACCAAAGTATTTTTTAATTATTTTTTGAATTTTTTTTTCCTTTTTAGCACGTTTTAATTTGTGGCTGAAAAATCTCTTTTTTGTTAGGTTTGAGATCCCCTAATATTTTGCAATAGCTTTTTTTCACTTAAAAAACACATTAATTTGGAAATTCTTGTAAAAATCAAATAATTGTCGCAATTTAAGTGGAACTTTCAGAATTTATTCCGAATTGACTGAATTTATTGTAGAAATGTTTGTCTTTTAGAAAGTCACAGTAAAACTATTTTTTTTTTTACGTTTAATACCCACCTTACTTAAGTTTATGAAAACTTTAAAACTAGAATACTTGTCTCTTATTTTATTTTTTTATTAAATAAAGAAGACTTTGAGGAATATAAATCATAAATTTCGTGTAAAAATTTGATACGCGTGAACTGCAATTTTAGCTCTGAATTTAAAATATAAAAATGCAAGAAAACTAAGGCATTATTTTATGAAAACAGCTTTTAATGGATTTTATCAATAATATATATTAAGGACTTTTTTGTCTGAAGTCAAAATTCTTTTAGGTTGAAAAATAAATTTTTACGAGAATTTTTTTCATTTCTAAATAAAAAATAATAATATTGATAAATATTTCATAAATAAATTAGAACAGTTGTCTCTCGGTTTTTTTGCTCATTAAAAAGATCTATTTTTACAGATCATAAATTAGAAAGCTTATTACAATCTGTGATACGCGCGATATTTAAAAATAATTTATTATGATTTCAAAAATGTATTAAAATCATCTCCGACAAAACTACGGGTGTACATTTAAGAAAAAGATGAATAAAATTATGTTAGAGTTATACCCCTTAACTGACTGATTGATTGAAGCGTGTACACTGTACAGACAGTAGCTAATGACAGAAAGACTGACAGTCTTTCTGTCATTAGCTACTGTCTGTACACGCACTTGTCAAATTTTCTGAGTGACCATTATCGTCGCATTGTCAACAAACTTTTCTAATTCTGTTAACAAAACTTTTCTTCTAATTATATTTTTAAATATAATCAATTCTTTTTCAGTGAGAGACAAATTATTTTTTTTTTTTTTTAAGTAATCAGGAAAATAAATAAATCTCTTCATAAATGAGTTACGGGTTTCATTTTGAAAATGTAATGGTATTTTTAGTTAATTTATATGTACGTATGACCAGAAGTTCAAAGCTTGTGTTACGTAACTGACTTAATTAAAAAAAAATAAAATAAACGTAACGGCTTAAAAAAAAAAAAAGGAAATAAAGTAACTGTTACTTTATTTCTTTTTTTTTAATTATTATTCCAGAACTTATCAAACGTAGGGTTTAAAAAAAAAAAAAAAAAAAAAAAAAATTTAAAATTTTTTAATTTTAGAAAATGAAAATTTTTAAAATGTAATTTTATCTATTAACACTATCCCGGCGCGCTAAAAATTGGCGCAAATTTTGTTACTTCCGTTATACCGTACGATAAATTCGTCTGATGTAAGTTGTCGATACATTGACATACATCAATTCACACTTACCAAAACCGGTCACCCCGGTTGGAGATATGTCCCTTAAAAAATTTTTGGTGAGAAAAGTAAGTAACTGTTCTTTCAAATTACATTAAGTAAGCATTAAATTTTCTAATTATCCTAGAAAAACGTCTGAAAAATTGATACTTAATTTTTTAAAATATTTTAAAATAATTAGTTTTAAATTTTTTTTAAATTTTGAAAAAATGGCTGATCGGGTTGATTTTTTAGTAAATTTAATTTACTAAAAAAACAAGATATTTGAATCAATTTCTTAACAGGTTAGGAAGGATTAAAAAATCTGGAAAAATACTCAAAAAATACTTTAGTCTATCCTCTTAATAATAAATTAAACATTTAGACGTTAAAAAATTGTTTTATCAATTTTCGCACCTTTTTTTCTCAGATTATACGTTTTTAACGTGATAAATTGGACATATCCTAGTGACAACCACTCCAGAAGGCTTGAATTAGGTACCGTCACAGACTTCCAGAAAAAAAAAAATCCCGAAAACGGATGTTAAATAATTGAAACTAAAAGTTTAGGTTTTATTTGCAAAATAATAGCCTAAAGCTAATTTAAATTAAAAGAAAAAAATAATTTCTGTATATAAATAAAGATTTTAGGAATGTTTAAAACATTCACGTGTTTTCTCGTCATTCGAGATTTACTGCTCGAGAATACAGTAATTGTGGCACGTTTTCTCGTCACTCATCGCCCCGCCATTAGAAACGAAAAATTAAAAAATTTCTTTAAAATCCAATATTTATCCTAGAGATAATTTTCGAAGTCATTTAGTAAATTTTAGGATTAATTAGTTGAATTTTTTAATGTTTACTTTTTACTTAAAACTCAATGAAAATAACATTTATTTAGCACGGTAGCCTGTGTGGGTCTAAAAGCCATAAATTAAAATTGTATAATTACACTCCTGACTTAAAAAGCGCGCGAAAATTTAAAAATAAACGTTAAAGAAATACGGAACACTAGCAGTGTAATCATTAGGACATTGTTAAAAATAAATTACCTTTGACCTTATATAACCAATAATTTAAGAGTATACTTATCTGTACGGTTTCATGAAATTTAGTAGAATGAATAATCTTATTTTTTATACTACAATAATAGTTGTTTTTTAGCTAAATGATACTTTTCAGTTTAAAGTATTGCTTTTATTCTTTTAATTATTTTCGCACTTTTAATGTCATAAAATATCTAATTTCACTCAATATGTGTTTTTTTTATTTTAATTATTCTGAATTTAAGAGTTATTTAAGACACAGAGTAATGGATAGAGGCTCGGATTGAGGAGTCGGAGAGCCGGGTTCGAATTCCACTTGAATCCATTAGATTCACTTACGTGTTAATACCATTGGGAAAGGTATGAATCCCTTTCTTCTCCCCCTCGAAGACGGCGGTGAGAGAGACACAGAAAGAAAAAAAAATCTGCCTCGTCAGTCATGTATCGAAAGATACATGATCGGCTAAGCGTGTATCACGCGTGGCACATAACTGAACTGATATATTACTCTTCTGATAGGGAAAAGTAGTCAAAGATGGTACGGTATTTAAAGATTTGTGTGTATTTCACGTGTGTTCATTTGTAAATTATTTAGAAGTAAATAAAAACTTGTGTTTCTACCATGGGACGTTTCCTTTCTCTCTTTTTTTTGTATATAAACTGTAGTGAAACAAACAAATGGATGTCAGTTATCTCCTGTTAATTCTCCTCTCAAAGTTCTCCAGTTCTCAAGGACACATGGCACAGTCGATGAAGGCGTTGGTTAGATCCAATGACAGGACCCAAAGAGTGTGAGTTCAATAACTGGTTAAGGCGGTGGAGAACTTTAAGAAGGGGATTAACAGGACATAATTGACATCCATTAGACATGGGACGTGGAACTAAAACAGTCTACCCCAGCGAGCGAAATAAAGGGTTCAGTTCGATATTCCAACCACCTGAAGACCGGAGCGTACAACGGCCAAAACGTAATAAATATGGCGACAAAGATGAGGACAATAGTCCGAATAGTGTACGTATACCTCATCTCAGAAATATAGACAGATACAGTTTCCTTTTAGTAGAAGGTGCAGATTTTCCAGCGTAGATATTGACCCACCCGTTCATGTCGTGTTTTATATTCATTTATATATATATATATATATATATATATATTATTTTCCCTCACTGTGGTAATTAAGAATTATTTACTTTTTGAACATTCAGACCCCAAATAATCTAACAGTTGCCTAAATAAATTCAAAAATTTTAAAAATTCTTTTAAAAAAAGTTTCACACCCGAAAATAGTATTAATCTTTATATTTTTCGATTATTCAATCATGAAAAATTACAAGTAATTTAAATAAATAAATAAATATGAAATAAATATGAAGTGGTGATTTCTTTTCGGTCGAATCTGAAAGAAAATAACGTTTTATAAAGTAGGTACGCACCAACTGCCAGGAAAAATATTTTTTGACGCTTATTGAATTATTTTTGGTCAGATTCAGGATGAATTTTCCCTATGTTCACACTTGATATTGCATTAAAATATTTTACTGAAATATTCAGGGATTTTTTATATAACTGTAAAAAGATTTGATGACCCTCCCCAGCAAATTAAAAAAGTATACATGAGAGATATAGGAAATGGAAGTTGTGGTAAAAAAAAACAGACCGCACAATAATTTTCCACAAAGTTTTCACATAAAATAACCTACTCAGTATACAATTCCTTCATGAATCAATACGTATTGAAATTTCTGTTTGAATCGGATAATTTCCTGATTTTTCGAAAATATTTTTCTAAAACTTTTTTTTGCATGATTTCGGAAAAAAAAAAAAAAAAACTAAAAAAGGCATACATTTTTTTTGTGGTACTGAGTTTAAATAATGAACTTTCATTTAAAACAAAAAAATACTAATAATTTCTTTAAAGCAAGCGTGTAATTCCTACGCCGCGGTTACCAATTGTAAAAGTGTTACTGTTGATTAGTACGTCGGGTTGATCAATTATACTGCTTCTCGAGTGTTGTGGTCACCAATGTTGAATGGGTTTAATGTGGCTGCGTGTTGAGAAGGTAATTAACATTCATATATAATACTTAAAACATCAAGGAAAAAGAACAATGAGAACCAATTTTGTTTAACGAAGAAATATGTATATATTAAATTCAACAATAATACAAAGTAGTTGCAATATGAGTGAAAAAGAGAGAAAAAAGTAGCTTCCCCTTGACTGTAAGGAAATGTCTTAAATAAGATTTGTCTGAGTAAATGTTCAGAGTTCAATGTTGAAAATAGAATATTTCTTTCAGAAAATTGTTCAGTAGTTGCAACTTACAAAGTTGATTTAACTTGGTGTGTCCACTGAGAACTGGTGGTGTGTCACATAAAGTTCTGTAGTGTGTATGTACGTGCGGAGTGAGTAGGATGAAATACACGAGCGAGTAAATGAGAACTATTGTCTCTGGGTACCTCGACTGTGGTTCTGAAATTACTACTACAGGTTTTTTGGAATGCATGCAATATTTATACTATCCAAAAAGAGACGCTTAGTACATTTTTGAATATACATGAAAAATATCCTATTGGACGGAAAATGGACCAATCAGCGATTTTGTAGCAAAGCTTGTTTTGAACAAAGTGTAGGAACAAATTTACTATGGTGGAATGCGATAGATAAATTGTCCTGTTATTTTTAAGTATGTATTTATTGACCAATTAGAATTGGAGAAAATGTAGGCGTGGCACTACAAGCGAGTATCTTACGTTGATTGAATTATTCAATCCAAGTTGACGATTAACAAGGTTTGTTATAATTTTATTGTGGTGTATTTTATTTTTATTTATTCACTTCAACTTTTTCAACAGACTATGCTCTTTTTTTTAGCGATTTCGTGGAGGTACCTATTTAAACTTAATATCTTATTAAGCTCCGCCTTTTTTTTATTTTGTGGGGCCCTTCACGAAATTTTCATAGAAATTCCTGTCGGAGTACGAATATTTTCTATGAAAATTTCTCGGACATTCAGGCCGGTAAATGTTGTTTAATAATGTTTAAAACAGAACATTTACTTAAATATTTGTATCTATAAAAAGAATGTATAAACATAAAAATGTCTTGAAAACACATACATACATACATATGAAATGGGGTAAAAAATAATCGGAATTCGACAGAATGATAGGATTAAGGAACAAATAGAGAGAATTAGATATGGAAAAAAATTGCTATTTTTATGTTTGTTTTTCATTGGTTAAGTAGACTTGACGTGCATTTGACTTGTCAATCCGCGTTCGTTTCTATAATTTATACGGGTAAAAATGTATCGTAATTCTTTGGGGATTCGGGTGATAATGTTGTCTTCATTTGTCTGTTTGTATTTATGTTTGGAAGTTGTCGGCATGTTGACTATATATACACAATAGGAATTGCTAAAAATTTCTAGAACTCATTTATTTGACGAAAAACTTTCTGTGTAAATTTTAAGATAATTTGAGGAATATGGAATGTTAAAAAAATAAAAAATATTAATTAACGACATTTTTAAAAAAAATTCTTAAAGGGAAATAACTCTAATTTTATTTGAGTAAAGTTATTTCCCATAAGACAAACTAGCACATTTTGTAATTCGCACCGTCTTTTCACTAATCGCCAGCAACTTTATTTTTTTTTTATCTGGCATCAAGCAAAAATAATGGCTCATTTAATAAGGATAAAGATCAATATTAATTTACATTAAATGCAAAATGGAAAGACACATCCGGTTCTAGGAGTTACTAAAATGTTGCAATAATCCATTTGTGCCCTCGTATCGAAAAAGTCGAGGAGGTCAGCAGGTAAAAACTTGTAAACAAGATTATGAGAACGCTAGGTATTAATTAGCCTGATTTGAGTAGAAATAGGATTTGCAGTTGGGTAATGAGGACATCATTTTTAAAATAATGCCCTCTTAACCCAAACTATGGCTCTTAAATCATATTGTTAAATCTTAAAAACATGTTTAAATCTTATTCTTAACATAAATGTTAATCATATTGTTTAAAAATCTTAAAACATGTTAAATCTTAAAACATGTTAACATATCGTTAAAAGTTAAATTTTAATCATATTGTTAAATTTTAAATCTTAAAACTAGGCATGTCCACTGTTTTCGCAGAAAAACAGCATAGCGTAAATGAAAAATGCCACAAAATTAAAGAAAATAAAGTATTATCGTCAAAATGTTTATGTTATTATTAAGATGAAAGAAAAAAGTATTTTTTAATTATTTTTTGAAATTTTTTAATATTTTCTAACACGTTCGAAATTTCGGTTAAAATCTTCTTTTGTTTACGTCATCGCGGGAACGTTAAAATAACATAGTTTTTTTTTGCGCTTTTTTCCCGTTGAAAACACATTGATTTGGAAATTCTTGTAAAATTAAAGTAATTGTCCAATTTTAATGAAATTTTCAGGACTTATTCACAAATAAATGAAATTATTTTTGAAATATTTTGTTTTTAGAAATTTTTGGTGAAAAATATTTTTTTTTAAATATGTTACCCCTCACTTATTTAATTTCATGAAATTTCGCCCGAAACCTTTTCGGATCCTCAATTTTTTTTTTTTGTTAAAAGGAGGAGTCTTTGGAGATGATAAATAACCTACTTTTTTTTTTCAAATTTGCGCTATTTAACTGAAAATCATGTCTGAATTGAAAAATAATGAATCCAATAAAACAATGATATTACTTAATTAGAAAAGTTTTTAATTGCTTTTGTAAATAAGTAATATTAAGGACATTATTGTCTGAAGAAATAATTTTTTTCTGATAAAAAATTAATTTTTACAATAATTTTTTCGTTTTTTAAAAATTTTTAATTATAATAATTTATAATAGTTTAACATCGTGTAAAGCTCCGTATTAGGAGGGTTCCTCGATATTATGTAGTAATTAAGTAGAAAAAAAATTTACGAATCCAAAATTGCTAAGTTTAATAAATTTAGTTGAGCTACTGTTTTTAAAAATAATTTTTTATGTTGTATTTTTTTACTTAATACATTCCTTATTTCCATGTATGATATACTGAAATTGCCAGTATTATTACAAGATCACGTGATTTAAGGGTTTTGTCCCTTTACGCGGCCTTTTCAACATTTCTTATTTTCCGTTCAACTTTAAAAGTGTAAACTTTAAATTTTAAAGTAATTTTTCTTTTTTTCATTTACTATTTCACTAAATAATTTTATTTTATGTATTGTATTTCCATTAGTGTGGGTCATACTCAAATAGAATATTTTTTTTTGTAACTCAGACTTTTAAAAATTATGTCATTGATGGTAATCCGTAGTAGCTGTCATCGCCTCGTCATTCAACAATCCATCAATAGGTGGGTCAGATTGACAGGATCGATCGTTAATAATTGGTTGTATATTATTTTTTTACGCTATAAGTAAGAAAGATTTCTTTCAAATCAGATTACTTTAACTTTAAATTTTTTAATTTTACTAAAATAACGTGTCAGAAATTTTTTTAAATATTTTAAAAATCGATAAATTTGTGTTTGTTTACAAATTTCTTAAAATTAAGAAAATGGCCGTTTTTAAGAAAATTTAAAAATAAATTTGACAATCAAATGTATATAGTTTCTATCTGAAATACACCAGAATTGTTTAATTAATAGAAATCGTAAATTTAATCATTAAACTTTCAATTAAAGCTAAAATGAAATCTTCAAGTATGTTTTTTCGTTGTAAAAAATTCATTTTAAACTTCAATATAGAAAATTTATGCCGAAATAGTGGAGGTACCTACTTAAAACATGTGTGCGGACCTATTACGTACGAACATACATATATACAAACATACAAATCACATTTACAATGCCAAGCATTCATTGGTTAATAAATCACCACTAAATTTCTACGGGCAATTTACAAATCGCAGTAATGCGACAATTTTGTAATCGCTCTATTTTTAAGTAGTCAATTTTGTGCATTTTTGGGAGAAGCGGATCACAGAAGCTTTCTTAAGTCTCCCCAAAGCTCACTCGCTGATTGGTCGATGCCAACCAATCAGATCGTTTGCACGTGGAGAATAATATTTCCCGTGCAACGATTTGCAGCCGACTGTCGCTTAAGCCAAGATTTTCTAATTTCATTTAGTGAGAATTCAACTGCCAAACGAGTCCACGACAGTTTGAAACCATGCGCCAACCTTCTCACTTTACACACACAGTCACATGCTGAACATAATTTGTACACACTCACACAAAAACTCTTTTTACACAACAATATCTTTCAAGAACAATCATTGCAAGAAACGCTCATGAACATTTTCCCAGTGAACTTTAAACCAAATAACAATCTGCTGAACTCTAAAATAACAGTAAAGAGAGACAACTCTTGGTTAATTTAACCTTTCTTACGTAAATGCATGTTTTCTTTCACATCGTTGTTTCATATACATCTTGTTAAAATACATATTTTTTGTGTAACAATGTCATTTTGGTTATCCTTCTTGCGTAAGCCTTGTTTCCTAATCAAAAGTTAAATTAATGTGAAGTCGGCCACACATAGTTAAATGTTAAAAAAATTAAGTCTAAAACCTACTGCGAGTAATCGACAGTTGACGAAAAAAACAAAAAACAAACTTGAACTTGTGTAAAAACGAATTTTATTATCAAATCTTCGTACCGTTTGTGAGAAAGAAAGTATCATTTCCGTACGTTCATTAAAAAAAGATGATATTTAATCAAATTTGGTACAAAGTGACTCGCAAGCTCGGCTTCGTATGGCCTCAGACTAGCGGCTTTCACTGTCAAAAAACAACTTGTGGCTTTACTTGTCAAAAAGATTTATTGTATTATTGATAATTCCTTTTTAATTTCTATCTGAATGTCTAGGATGAGAAAATACGCATCCAATTACTGAAACCTCCTGACGAGTAGACCTAACGATTAAAAAAGGTTTCGTCTACGGAACTCTGGAGTTCAGGTATATATATATATATATATATATATATATATATATATATATATATATATACACTGTGTGTAACATATATACCGGGTGTAACAGCAAAATTGTCGAAATCTTTTAGCAGCATGGGATAATTGTCCATCCCACAAAATTTTTAATGTTTTAAAAAACACTAAACTAATTGAGTTTCTTTTGTTTTTTTTTATACAGATTTTTAGATAAGACGTTTAACCATCTTGACGCCATTTGTCGTAGGAATCACTGAAAAACTGTTCGAATTATTCAGCAACAAAGAGAATAGTTAAAATCATTTTGTGTCAGCCCCACTATGTCTTTCCAACTGAGCAGTGGTGAGAGGAAAAAGGTCATTGAAGCCTTCAGTAATGATACCAGAATTCATACTCGGGCTTCCATCTTCAAAGTCCATTCAAGAACCATCAAGAGATCTGTGAAAAAAATTTTAAAATGAGGGAAGAGAGTAAAGCTGGATCAGGGCATCGCAACCACAACTGGGATCATCATTTCAACTGAGAGTTAAATACATTCTTATCGTTCAAAGTAGAGTCCATTAGTGTTAGAAAAACCTCGGAGAATTCCAGTAAGATATCTTTAATCATTTCCAAGATACAACGGTTCAAAGCTTAATCGAACAGTTGGACAATTTTGGTGTTACATCATTTGGCCAATTTTGCTGTTATATATATATATATATATATATATATATATATATATGTATGTATGTATGTATGTATGTATGTATATAATGATAAGAACAAATAGGAAACGTTTATCAATCTAACATATTTTACTTTTATTAAAGCTTTGTTAAACCTTGTTATCCTGTCGGATTACGTTCCATATTGATCCACATTTGATCTTGAAGCAATATATATATATATATATATATATATATATCAGGTCATCCCATAAGTTCTGTCTGAATTTTGAATAAAGAAAACAAGTGACCAAATGTTACATTTAATTACAGATTCAATCAACAATGTATTTTCCCTGATTATCTATGACTTCCTTCCATCTATTAACAAGCTTACTAATTCCATTACTGTAAAATTCTTTTGGCTTTGATTCGAAGAACTCACAAATGTCAGTTTTAACCTCTTCTTGTGTTACAGCTGTTTCTTCCAAATGATTCTGTAAGCTACGAAACAAATGGTAGTCTGAAGGAGCAAGATCGGGAGAATAAGGTGGATGAGGAATTTTCTCCCAACCAAGTTCTTTGATCTTTTGTGACGTGATTCTTGCTGTGTGGGGTCGCGCATTGTCCTGATGAAACATCACCTCTTTTCGACTCACTAGAGCCGGTCTTTTTTCCTCAAAGCTTCGTTCAAATCCTCTAATTGCTGACAGTATATTTGAGCATTAATTGTTGCATTAGGTGATAAGAATTCAAAGTGGATTATTCCTTGGCGATCCCACCAGATTCAAAGAAGAACATTTTGCCCATGAAGTTCCCTTCTCGGCTGTGGCTGGGGTCCTTCCCCTTTACCAAGCCATTGTCTACGACGCTTAACATTTCGATAAAAGATCCTTTTTTGGTCGCCAGTCAAAAGTCTATCTAAAAAAGGTGAAACAAGTTGGCGCGAATGAAGAGAAGAGCAGATGTCAACTCGGGATTTGAGGTTGTTTTCAGACAATTCATGAGGCACCCATTTTCCAAGTTTAGGAACTTTTCCAAGTTGTTGAAGATGACGATGAACAGTTGTATGGTTTGAACTGAGAACCAGTACCAATTCCTCAACTGATAAAGCAGGATTTTCTTCAAGGTCTGCTTCAAGAAGCTTTTCATCAGACTCAACTGGACGTCTGGTTCGATCTTCATCTTCAAGGGTGAAATCTCCACCTCTGAATTTTGCAAACCATCTTCTGCAAGTTCTTTCACTCACACATTCTTCTCCATAAACTGAGTCAATGTTTCTAGCCGCGTCGTCTGCCGAGTTTCCTTTCTTGAACTCATAAAGCATTATGTGTCTCAAATGATTCTTGGGTGCTTCCATGTTAGCAGGGTTTTAATCAAACAAAATTTCATTTTATTGTTCACTGAAATAAAATTTGATCGGTTTAAATGCATCTAAACATAAAAATAATCTTCAGCTCCAGTAGACATTATAAAATACTCTTTAAATTTCGTTCATTTTAACAAAAATTTAAAATTCGGACAGAACTTATGGGATGACCTGATATATATATATATATATATATATATATATATATATAATGATAATATTTGGTAATCCGTATGATAATTATAAAAGGATATATATCCAGGGAGAGCTCAATGTACAAAAACAGACCTATAATAGTTATCATTATAAAGGAAACGAACTGTT
>OZ010575.1:19257291-19314791 GCA_963932145.1 Acanthosepion lycidas
GCACATATCCAACTAAACAATTAATTATATAATAATGATGATGATAACAATAATAATAATAATAATATGTGCATAAATAAAACTTCTTGTTGCCTATAAATATCGGGGTTATATCTAGTGATATCCAGCGGGAAATAGCCGTGTCTTATGGACAGGACGAGCTCTTTACTTTTGGTCGACAGCCGTCCTCGAGGTGGTATCTTGAACAAAAGTACTCCTTGGCGTTTTTTATTTTTTTTTTTTTTTAAGTATTTCACCCCAAGCAAGGGGGGGGATGCCACTAGTACGCAGTGGGTTACAGCGTGGGAGCGAGAGTAAAGAGATGTGATGGAAAGGAAAGGACGAAGAGAAGGGCAGGGGATAGTTCAGGGCATCTGCAGATATCGATTGACATTACATTTGAATAGTTGGAGATTATAGCTATCAGGGAAACAAGTAATAGGAAGGGAATTCCATAGACAAGAGGTGCGGCACATGAAGCTATTGGAGTAGATGAGACGGCCACATTTAACCGTTTCGACAGTGAAAGGGTGGGAGCGTGATGCCAGCGTAGTAGCTCGCTTAAATTCATACAGTCTGGGAACTAGCGAAAGTAGCTCATCGGAGCAGTTATTGTGAAAGTATTTCTAGAAAAGACAGAGGGAAGCGACGGCACGTCTGTGAGAGAGCGACTGAAGACGAGATGCCAGATCAGGACGAAGAAAGAAGAAAAAAAGCAAGAATAATACAAATCTGAATGTTTACAAAAAACAAACAAAAACAAAACAAAAAACAACAAATAAAACAAAACAAAAAAACAATAAAAAACTTATACCGGATTGGTCGTCACCCGGAAAAACAAGGGCTTTGACCCTCAGGGAGGAACTAGTCTGGGATGGAAAAAATTGTCACTGGAACAAACTCTTCCACCAACAATGAGACCTCTGGTCACCAAAACTCTATTAACTTAAACATTGGTCCTGGTGACTTACTGGCAAATCAATTAATAAAAGGAAAGCGAACGGAATGTAATCGTGAAGAGTATAAAAAA
The DNA here is from genome assembly GCA_963932145.1 of Acanthosepion lycidas. Classification (NCBI taxonomy): domain Eukaryota; kingdom Metazoa; phylum Mollusca; class Cephalopoda; order Sepiida; family Sepiidae; genus Acanthosepion; species Acanthosepion lycidas. The sequence continues at coordinate 19,258,322 of OZ010575.1, forward strand.
GTCATGACATCTTTTTTCACTGCACTCGCAAATCCACAAATGAACATCGCCGATCAGACATACCAAATATGGAGAGACATGGTAGGAACTAAAACAAGATTATCTCGACCTAAATCTGCTTGCCAATGTCTGCAGAGACATCACACGAAAAAATGTCTCTCAAATACAGAAACAGATAAGATAAAACTAAGGCAAAGTACAATCAGACAAAATCCAAACTAAAACGAGGCAAGAGTCAACAATAGATAATATGACAGAGGCTGAGATAGAAACTAAAATAAATGAGATATAAAATAATGACCTCTTAGAAAATAAAACAAAAGAATCTAGCTGCGACATAAACAATTGTATTGATTCAGATTCTGTCAATGATGAAGATGAATCAAATGACATTAGTGTAAAATTCCTAGTAAACTACAGAGTTGAAATCAAAGAAGCGAAAAACCACATCATTCAGATAATCAGCAAAGTAACTCGCACAAAAATATTAGAGAGAGGCTTCCAAAAATTCATATGTCAAAGTTCATTAAACATACTGTGTAAACATATGAAATTTAATTGCAAACATTGTTAACGGACAGGCCACTGGAAAACATCACGGAAGTAAGTAATATATATGCAACAGTTTTAGCAGCTAATGAAAAACTTAATGTCAAGACAATAAAAGATTAGGCAGCATACAAAAAGAGTTCCCTTGGAAGGCGAAATTAAAGCGAGAAATTGAGGAAATCAGATGTGAATTTTCGATACTAGATGAGATCTCAAGAAACTCAAATGTTTCAACACGGAAAAGCAAGAAGAATAAGAAGAGCTATAAAACTAAATCACTAAATGAAATTCTGCCAATCAATGACATATTGAAACAGAAACTACCATTAAAGGTACAGCGAACAAGACGATATGAAAAGCGTTGTAGGTTCTATCGACAAAGTAAGATATTCGAATCGTACCTCAAGAAGTTTTACAGGAAAATTGAAAAAACAGTTATAGAAGTCAAAAAGCCATCATCTATTGAAGAAGTGCAAACATTTGGGGGGGGGGAATATTTGGAGCAACTCAAAGGAATATGATTCCAGTGCAGAATGGATCAAACGAGAACAAGAAAGAATAAAAGACAATCCTGTACAAGAATGGAAAAATATAACCAAGAATAATGTTAGAAAATCTCTAACAAAATCCCTGAAAAATCCCCAGGAAATGACAAGGTACCCAACTTTTGGTTCTATCATATGACATTAATTTATAAAACACTTGCGCAAATTTTATCAGTGCTAATTATAACCCCAATGAAATTGCAGAATGGATCACTGAAGGTATTACATATCTCCTACCAAAAACGGTTGAAACAGATGATCCCAAAAATTATAGGCCAATAACATGTCTGCTCACCACACATAAAATGATCACGTCTATCCTGACGAGCTCAACTTATTCTTTTCTCGATGAAGACAACATTCTTCCTTTGGAACAGAAGGGATGTCGAAGAGGTTCATATGTTTGCAAAGATTATCTAATATAGATATAATGATGCTAGAGGATTGCAGGAAAAAAAAAGGTAGAAATCTCTGCACAGTTTGGATAGATTATCATAAAGCCTTTTACAGTGTTTCACACTCTTGGATTCTTTAAAGCTTTGGAAACGTTTCCTCAGTGATAGCAATTTTCGTTAAATATAGCATGGAACTTTGTAAAACCACATTATACCGAAATTAACCAAAGGTACTGTCATTTCCATTTCTTTGAATATCCGACAAGGAATCTTTCAAGGAGGTTCCCTGTCGTGTCCTTTCTATTCTGTCTGTCCTTAATCCAACTTTCGCATGAACTAAACAGCAATAAATTGGATACTAAATAAAAAAGAAAGTGTTTAATTACCTGTTCTACATGGATGATAGAAAACTCTTTGCTAAAGACGACAATGAGTTGAAGGGTATCCTCAGTATTGAAAATGTTTTCAGTGATGACATAGGTATGAATTTGGGATTAGATAAATATGCAAATTTAGCGTTAAAGAAAGGGAGAATTACCGAAACACACTCAATAGATCTAGATTTTGTCACAAAGATTACATAACTGGAAGAAGAAGAAGAAGAAAAGAAGAAGAAAAAAAAGATGAAGACGAAGAAGAAGAAGAAAAAGAAGATGATGAAAAAATAAGTAGAAAAAGAAGAAAAAGTAGACGATGAAGAAGAAGAAAAAGAAGAAGAAATAGAATGAGAAGAAAAAGAAGAAGAAGAAGAAAAAGATGAAGAAGAAAAAAGAAGAAAAGAAGATCAAGTAAAGAAGAAGAACAAGAAGAAACGATAATAGCTATAGATACAAACTAAACAAGAAAGTATTCACCCTAAACTCGTTGCCAAAGACGACAATGAGATGAAGGGTAAAATATTTCAGTGACGACAAAGGTATGGACTTCGGATTAGATAAATATGCCAAAGTAACATTCAAGAAAGGGAGAATTATAGAAACACACACAGTAGGTTTAGATTTTGTCACAAAGATTAACATAACTGGAAGAAGAAGAAAAAATAAGAAGAAAACGAATAAAAAGAAGAAAAAAAAGAAGAAAAGAAAAAGAAGAAAAGAAGGAGAAAAAGAGAAGAAGGAGAAGAAAAAGATTAAGAAGAAAAAAGAAGAAAAAGAAGAAGAAAAGAAAAAGAAGATGGCGAAGAAGAAGAAAAAGAAGAAACGATAATAGCTTTGGATACAAACTAAACAAGAAAGTATTCAATCACCTACTCTACACGGATGATCCTAAACTCTTTGCCAAAGACGACAATGAGATGAAGGGTCTCCTCAGTATTGTAAAATGTTTCAGTGACGACATCGGTATGGACTTCGAATTAGATAAATATGCAGAAAAGTAACATTCAAGAAAGTGAGAATTATAGAAACATCCCCAATAGATCTCGATTTTGTCACAAAGATTAGGGAACTTGAACAAGGAGAAGCTTATGAATACCTAAGAGTCAGCGAAGATGGACTACAGCATGCGCAAATGAAGACGAGAAAAAAAGAAAGAATACTACAGGCGTGTGTCTGTTGTTAAATACCAACTTGAATTCACAAAATAGAATATCAGACATAAACACTTTGGCTGTCCCTGTGGTGCAATGAAGCTTCGACATCTGTAATTGGACCATGGCTGACATTAAGCGAATGAATGTTAAAACGAGAAAGCTTCTCACTTGTCACCGCATGCATCATCCTAAGGCTGATGTTGATCGTCTGTATGTGTCCAGATCCGAAAGAGGCAGAGGATTAGTTCAACTAGAACTACCTTACAAAAACCACAAAAATTGGTCTTCAAAGATATCTGAAAACTACAGAAGATTGGGTGATGATCAGTGTCAAACAACATGAAAGAAACTTTATTCAGTAATAATGGAAGCCAACAAATTCAAAAGGGAATTTCAAATTTATACACTGCAGCAGGAAAGAACCTAAAAAAGCAAAAGCAAATGCAATGTACCAAATGCAAAAACGATGGCAAGATAAGCCTCTTCATGGTCAATACTCTGCCGTACCAAACGAGCTGATCTAGACAAACTCCTTACCCACCAGTGGTTACGTAGAGCAAGGTTAAAAGCTGAAACCGAACGTTTGTTCTTGCTGCACAGGATCAAGGTTTGCTAACTAGAAATTATCAAGCACACATACTGAAAAATTCTGTTAATCCTAAATGCAGATTCTGTGATAAATTTCCAGAAACAATTGACCATCTTGTATGAAGTTGTACGGTTTTAGCATCCACTGAATATAAAACTCGGCATGACAGAGTGGGCCAATATCTGCTTTGGAAAATCTGCAACTCTTACGGGAAGAAAACTGTAAGAAACTGTTATGAACATCACCTGGACCAGGTTACAGAGATAGGACCCGTAACAATTTTATGGGAATTTACAATACATTATTTACATTATTCGGACTATTGTCCTCATCTTTGTCGCTATATTTATTACAACGTTTCGGCCGTGATACGCTCCGGCCTTCTTCAGGTGGTTGGAATATCGAACCGAACCCTTTATTTCGCTAACTGTGGTAGACTGTTCTAGTTCCACGTGCTATGTTTAATAGATGTCAGTTATCAGTTATCTCCTGTTAATTCCCCTCCTTGAGGACACATGGTACAGTGGATAAAAGCGTTAGTTAGACCCAATGACAGGACCCAAAGAATGTGAGTTCAACACCCGGTTAGGGCAGTGCAGAACTTTCAGAGGGAAATTAACAGGAGATAACTGATAACTGGCATCCATTAAACATGGCACGTGGAACTAGAACAGTCTACCCCAGTGAGTGAAATAAAGGGTTCAGTTCGACCTTCCAACCACCTGGAGAAACGTTGTAATAAATATGGCGACAAAGATGAGGACAATAGTCCGAATAATGTAAATAGTGTACATAATACCTCATCTCAGAAATACAGACAAATACTGAAGGTTCAGTGTGGTAATAAATATGGCGACAAAGATGAGGACAATAGTCCGAATAATGTAAATAGTGTACATAATACCTCATCTCAGAAATATAGACAGATACTGAAAGGCCGAAACGTTATAATAAATATGGCGACAAAGATGAAGACAATAGTCCGAAAAATGTAAATAATGTACATAATACCTCATCTCAGAAATATAGACAGACATTACAATACATACAGTCAGAACAATCAAAGTCAATCGCCTAGACATCCTGATCAAAGACCACAAGAACAGAATGTGTTTTCTTATTGACATGGCAATTCCTGCAGACTGTCATGTATCTTTGAAGATCTTCAAAAAACTATCAGAATACAAAGATCTTGAACTTGAAATTTCGAAAATGTGGCACATGAAGACATCAATAATTCCAGTTGTTGTTGGAGCCCTCGGATTGATTGGAAATGGTTCCGATACACCCATTGAAGGGATCCCTGGGAGACCATGCCTTAAAGAAATACAAAAGAAAATGTTCTCACATGTATAATTGTTGCGGCTGGCGCAACACAAAATAAGACGAAACGGATTTTTAGAAATTAAAGTTGAAAGAAAAGATTACATGTAATAACGAAAATTGGTTTTTATTTGACATAAAATTAAAATATTTTTTATAAACAGCAGGGCTGAGGTTTAAACAATATTCATTGGGAAATGCTAACCGGTTAATAAGCGTGTGAGAGCCCAGAAAGTAGTTGGCTTAACGTGAAGCTATATGAGGGAGTCGGAGAGGAAATCCTTATAAAGTTAAGATTAAGGCAATGGATAGGAATTCGTCGTTAGTCAAAGAATAATATTATTTTCTTCTTAGAAAAATAGTTAGATATTCACATGTATATAAAATAAAGGAGTTTGGTCAATAATATCAAGGAATAAAAGGTGAAGTATTTACCGATAGTCTTTTCTTTTGAGAACTGTCGGAACTTAGATTCTTTAGGTCGAAGCTTTGTTCATGAATCAAAAGGACTGAAGTCAAACTCAGTAGTCGTGGCTGTGGGGTCAGGAGGTAAACTGGCTAGTTGGTACGAACTCCTGTTTATATGTTTTTTGTACCTTCTAGAACCCGGTAGAAATCTCCAGAGACTTCTAGAAAGTTCCATTGTATTATCATGAAATCTAAAGGGTTTGGTGAATGGGAGCTTCTCGTAAGGTAAAAAGGGCATCTAGTAGCTACAGATTTAAGTCATGATTTTAAGCTAGGTTTTGTATTTATTAGTGTGTAAGTGTAAAGAGGTGGGGCAAAATGGGGCCTCGTAACATAATTCACACCATACGTAGAATTTTATCTATGTAAACCGTGTGTTATCTTCGGTTGCTTTATTTTTATTTTTTTATTTTTTGCGAAAATGCTTTTTCTGGCCTTAGGTCTCTGGTTGGGATCCGAAAAGAAATGAGTATACAACAGAAATCAAATAAAAATAATAGTAATAATTTCACCTTGCTTTTGGAGCGTGTGGCTTGTACACTCTTATTAGACAGGGTATGAAGTTGGGTATATTGGGTTTCTTTTATTTGTACCCCAGTACCATTATCTCACTCATTGACTCACTCACTCGAACTATAATAATAATATTGAGAACCTGGAAGAGTATCAAGACCTATCTAATGTATCTGTTTATATTTCTGAGATGAGGTATTATGTACATTATTTACATTATTCGGACTATTTTGTCCTCATCTTTGTCGCCATATTTATCACAACGTTTCGGCCGTTGTATGCTCCGGCCTTCTTCAGGTGGTTGGAATGTCGAACTGAACCCTTTATTTCTCTCACTGGGGTAGACTGTTCTAGTTCCACGTGCCATGTTTAATGGATGTCAGTTATCAGTTATCTCCTGTTAATTTTCCCTCTGAAAGTTCTCCACTGCCTTAACCGGGTATTGAACTCACACTCTTTGGGTCCGGTCACTGGATCTAACCAACGCCTCTATCCGCTGTGCCCTGTGTCCTTGACGACACATGGCGCAGTGGATAAAGTAATAAATATGGCGACAAAGATGAGGACAATAGTCCGAATAATGTAAATAATGTACTTATCTAAAGATATGAAATCATGGAAAATGAACGTGGGAGTTGTCTATTTCATATCTGGGGAACAATGGAACAGTCTTGAAGCGGCTTGCTCAAAAAACTGAAAAAAAAAAGCATTGCTAAAAACAGAATACTCCGAAGAGGGTTAGTGCTTTGTGGATACTTGCTGTCCCTTGATTTTCATTGAAAGACACTTGATACTACTGGCATAGGAATACAGCGAGTACATATATAGTAATAGTGGTACGATTTAATAATAATAATAATAATAATAATAATAATAATAATAATAATAATAATAAAGAGCGGGAGGAGAAATGTAAGGGCGGAAGCAAGAAAAGTAAATATAAAAAACGAAGAAGGTTGAACAAATAAATGCAAGTCAAAATGGCGTCGGCCGGTGTCTGTCGGTACGCAAGGAAATAAAGATGTCGGCGATTAGCCGAACGCTGCCTTTTAGCCCTCGAACAAGTCAAGCGCTTAAAGTTGTGTCGGCCATGTTTAATTTCAAGATGCAGTGAATTGGGATAAAAAAAAAGAAAAGAAAAAGAAAAGAAAGGTAAGGAGAAATTGTGGAAAGCGGAGGCAGGGGAACTACGTAAAGAGGGAGCCGGAGAAGCCGAAGAAATCATCGTCAGCGTCCGCGTCGCCGTCTTCATCGAGAGCGGCAACATTGGTCCCTTTTAAAATTACTTTTCGGTCTTTGCCGTACTTTTCATCTGGGAAACCCTGTCAGTTGCTTTTTCATTTTTTTTTAAATTATATATATATATATATATATATATATATATATATATATATATATTTAAATCATTTTTCGATTACACTGATTGCATTCCTTTGTACTTTAAACTTTTTTTCTTTGCATGTTCTTAAATTTTTGTTTCTAAAAAAAAAAAATAAAATAAAAAATAAAATGATTCTACCGAGAAGGTATGTGGTTTTTATTTTAGTTGTCGCTTTCTTTCTTTATTATAAATTATGTGTTCATCATCTTTGTTTTTCATCTTTCATCCTTCGATTGGCAAATGTTTATTCAGCATTTTATGTTATGGTTTCATTCATTCATTCTTTCTTTTTCTTTCTTTCTTTCTTTCTTTCTTTCTTTCTTTCTTTCTTTCTTTCGTTTTTCAATATGTCTACTGTGTATTATTCAGTTTCTGTCATTCTTACATTATACCTACTGCATTTGGGCATCTCGAGGGGGTGTAATTGTTAACAAGCGTGTCTCGCTAGAACAATTGCGACTGAGTGGTGAGTTCGATCGTCACTATCGTGCTCCCTACTTTCGGCCTTGTGCCACGTCTCAGCTACACTTGGAAAACCTCTATATCTACTTATTTCCTTTTCTAGTTTTCTTTTCAACATACCTTCAATTTCACGTCGTTCACTTTCTATCATTCTTTCTTTCTTTCTTTTCAACATGCCTACTATGTGTTCACTTTCTTTCTTTCGTTCAGCATACCTACTTTCTTTATTCCCTTCATTTTTCGACCTGCCTTCACTTTCAGGTTTACTTTTTTCTTTTTTCTTTCTTTCGATATACCTACTGTATCCTTTCTTTCTTTCCTTCTTTCAATATGGGTGCTATGTGTTCACTTTCGTTTCTTTTTTTTCTTTTCTTTCTTTCTTTCAACATGCGTAATATGTGGCGACTTTTTTCTTTCTTTCTTTCTTTCTTTCTTTCTTTCTTTCTTTCTTTCTTTCTTTCTTTCTTTCTTTCAGCATACCTATTTTCTTTTTTCTTTCATTCAGCATACCGACAATATTTTCTTATTTTCTTTCTTTCTTTCTTTCTTTCTTTCTTTCAGCATTCCTATTTTCTTTTTCTTTCATTCAGCATACCGACAATATTTTCTTATTTTCTTTCTTTCTTTCTTTCTTTCTTTCTTTCTTTCTTTCTTTCTTTCTTTCTTTCTTTCTTTCTTTCCGCATACCTACGTTCTTTTTTCTTTCATTCAGCATACCGACAATATTTTCTTATTTTCTTTCTTTCTTTCTTTCTTTCTTTCTTTCTTTCTTTCTTTCTTTCTTTCTTTCTTTCTTTCAACACGCGTACTATGTGGTCACTTGCTTTCTTTCTTTCTTTCTTTCTTTCTTTCTTTCTTTCTTTCCGCATACCTACGTTCTTTTTTCTTTCATTCAGCATACCGACAATATTTTCTTTCTTTCTTTCTTTCTTTCTTTCTTTCTTTCTTTCTTTCTTTCTTTCTTTCTTATTTTATTCCACTCGATGTAACTCTAATTACTTCATCGACATTTTTGTTTTTAAATTCATAAAAAAACAAAAAACAAAAACACTACCGTCGCTGCTACCGTTGCGTTTTGCCCACCTCCTTTCTTCTTTCATTTAATATCTCCTGCTGCCCCAGCGATTCTCTTCCCTAAGGCCATTCCTTTTCCTTGCACCCACATGAAACCCCACCCAAAATTTCACTTGACCTTACTGACTCTTTTGGTTTTTATGTTTTTATATTTTTCTCATTCGGTTCGTTTATTCTTTATAATTCCAAAAGTATTTTTGAATTTAACATTCTTCTTTTTTTATGTGCCATGTCCTCTCAGGACGTAGGAGATCAAGGCCCTCCACGTCTTCCTGTACCTTGTTGCTTTTAATAAGTTTTCTCTTTTTGTTAATTTACCCAAATCCTGTTCTACCATACATTTACTCAGGCTCATCAAGTATGTTACACACTGTTTTCTCTTGTCCGACTTTCCTTCTAAATTTCATGTGAGGATCAAATTTTCCAAGCCCTCCTTCCTCATTACATATTCCGGAAATTTCAACTGTCTCTTCTTGGTGGTAAGTGTAAATTTCCTCTTCGTTTCCATTCCCTCCAAAACCTCGTCGTAGCTCATATGTTCGGTCCATGATACCCTAAGTATCTTTCTATAGAGGCACATTTCTGTTGCTTCAAGTCCCTTCCTCATCTTTGAGGAGATTGTCCAGCATTCGCTGCCATGGCCGATTCATCACTTGTTGATGCTATCTGGAGACGTGATCCTGATGTTAAGTATAAGTTTCTTTTTTGTTTCCATTCTCTCTAAAACCTCGTCGTTGCTCAAATGTTCGGCCCATGATACCCTCAGCATCTTTGTAGAGTCACATTTCTGTTGCTTCAAGTCCCTTCCTCATCTTTGAAGACATTGTCCAGCATTCGCTGCTATACAGGAGGACTGATATCACCAAACAGTTTAGTGCTATTTTCTTTGTTTCTAACCTGTTTCTAGCATTGTTTGTCATTTGACATTAGTAGTAGCGCTTAAAGATGCGGAAAAACATCGTGAAGTTTGTAGCGTTGGATTGAAGACCACAGGTATTAATATTTGATGGTAAGAGCAGTGGAATGGAAGCCACAAGGTCATGAAACCAAAACCTACTAATCATAGAAACCTGCTGGAAATACAGAATGATCAGAAAGGAATGCTTAATGAACAGAGCAGTGAGATTGAAGGCCAGAAAAACGTAGAGGCTATCTGGCCAAAGATTAGAGTGTCGGTTGAAAAGGATTTGGAAATTTCAACGGGTAAGATGCACCATTAGAGTCTTCGGTTAGCTTGGTTAATTCAACGACTCATGAACACTTTGATGCTGAATGTGAAAAAAAAAAAAACAAACAAACAAAAAACAAAAAAAAAAAACAACAAACAAACGCGGAGCCGGCCCTACTACTCTCGAACCACCGACCTGGATGGGGCCCGGATCTGATTGGGCGCCCTGGTGACCGTCCTTAGCTTCTCAACAATTGCTTTTTTCTACCTACATTTATATACTTTACAACTTATATATAAGCATATTATTATATATATAACAAATTATATATCAGCATATTATTATATACGTTACAAATTATATATCAGCATAATATTATATACGTTACGATTTATATATTAGCATATTTTTATATACGTTACAAGTTATAAATAAGCATATTATTATATACGTTACAAATTATATACGAGTATAATATATACGTTACAAATTATATATGAGCATATTATTATATACGTTACGATCTATATATTAGCATATTATTATATACGTTACAAATGATATATAAGCATATTTTTATATACGTTACAAATTATATATCAGCATATTATTATATACGTTACGATCTATATATTAGCATATTATTATATACGTTACGATTTATATATCGGCATATTATTATATACGTTACAAATGAAGCTAAGCACATGTCACTATTAAAGGATGAAAAAAATTTCGCGGATTTTGACGTAAGTATTTTTCTTGTCGTCTCAATGCATGAATTAGTTTTTTTTTATACAACAGATTAAACGCGACATTAGTCTTCTGTGCCCCGCCAGCCGTTTGCTTTACTCTTTGATCAGAAACTAATTTGACATTAAGCGACAAGAGACGAAAAGCACTTTGTCTCAAAAACATACAACGACGAGCCTACATAATCCCTACCTGCCATCTTAGTGAAAATAACACAATGTTATGGTAGAATTTCGGAAAAATACGAAAATTCAGATGAGGTAGAGACGGGGGAGTATCATAGATTCGGGTGTGGTGGGCACAAGACCCTTGCATCGGCCCTGGTCCATAGATAAGTAAATATACAGGAATGTTGGTTCACTGTGTCGTGCTAGACCATTCTTCTTGAACTTATATTAATATATTTACAAGCATATTTATATATGCTGATGGTTTGAATATTGCTGTCACATATGGTCTAGCGTAATTATCCTTGATAATACTAAAGAAAAATCTTCAATGTTATTGGTCCTGATCCGGCAACTCGGCTTCAGTCATTTTCCCACCCCTGTAATGAAGCTTCCCTGTGCCTTTTCTATAAATACTTTCATCGTAATTGGTCTGATGATCTTTCCTCTATGGTACCTAGACTTTATGCATTTAAGCGCAGTACTAGATTGGTGGCTAGGTCCCAACATTTTACAGTTGAAATGGCTAGATGTAACCGTAAGTTCTATGCTAATAGTTTCTTCTCTCGCACTTCTTGCTTGTGAAACTCTCTTCCGGCTTCTTGCTTCCCAGTCAACTTTGATCTTCAAAAATTTAAATACAATGTTAATCGTTAACTTTCTTTTTAATTCCTCTCCTTTTATTGTCACCCCTCCTTTTATTGTCACCCCTCCTTAAAAGTATTTTTCTCATATTCTCTAACATTCAGTAGAACGCTGGGTCTTAGTGGCTTTATTGCCTTTCTTGTGAGTGAAATGATTAAGTATATATGACGTTTTTGGCGGAGAAGGGGCATATTCAACAAAACAGCGAAAATTGCCTTTTCCCCTGCAAATTATTCATTATATCATATCCAAATATTTTAATAAAAATGAGAGCCGATTACACAATATTTCAATCTCAATTTAGGTTTATAGTTTGTAACCATGCAATGAGATGAGGTAACATAAACCGTAGATTTGTCTGTAGAATATCATTACATTATTGTTACATAATTATAGTGAAATCATTAAGGTTTTTTGTCAAAAGCATTTTATTTTTGGTCGTATAATTAATTTAAAATATTCCCTTTTACAGGCTTTATTTTTGAAATGGAATAAGATCATTGTAAATTTCAGAATTTCGCTTTTGCGCATCAAAATGACTGAAAGAAAGCGATCTAAAAACAACAATGGAAAAGAGAGGTAACAAAGCATAAACGAAATAGTTCCAGTTTGTTCAACTTTGGAAACTTAGCATTGTAGCCAAAGTATTCTAAAAATGCTGCCAATAACAAAGGAGAAAATGAAAAAATACCTAACAACAAATCGAATATAGCATCAAATTATTTTTATTTATTTGTTATTTAACTAAATACATAATTGTCAACAATGTTTCCGTAAAACTTGATATTTCCTGTAAGAAATTCTTAATAAATATTATTATTGTTATTCTTTTACTTAAGTGTAAGGCAGTCCTATATTTATAATTCCTTGTGGCTAACCATGAAAAGAAATTGATATGTCCCGGAAAGGGATATATTTGTTCGAAGTAGCAAACTACTGTAACCGAGTAGGACAATTTAGGAGGTAGCCGTAATGGACTGGTCCTCGTCGCGGTGGTAGGCAATAGACGTAGGCAATAGGCGAAGATTATAGGCGTAGCCAATAGGCGTTCCTTGTACCTCCACATCAGTCTGTATTTATGGCTGACACCATCCAATAATATTACCGTGAGGGGGAACCCAGGTTTATGCATATTCATAACATCAGAAATGTTGATCAAAACCGCCTAAAATCTTTAAGCGCATATAGCCGAAAAATTATCGAATAGGTCCAGTTTACCCTGGAGTGAAAAAATGTAGACATACGCCTGGTTTACCCACTAGAATAAGAAATATAGGCATAGGTTTGGAGACATTAGTCCGGTTTACACTGGAGGCAAAAAGACAGTCGTCAGTCCAGTTTATACGAGAGGTAGACGTAGGCCCGGTTTTTCACTTGAATTGAAAATTTAGACAAAGACCGATTTAAATTAGTGTCTAAAAGGTCTACCTCATCATCATTTATTCAGTTCGCGCATTTTGCTCCGCTGTGGTCATCACTCTCCTCCATTTCACAATTGTAGTTTATGGCGACATTCAAGGCAGAATAGTAAAATAGCTTGCTGGTTCCTTTTGCATGTTGAGTTTACCCTGTATCTCCTCACAGAAGTTAAAGAGGCAGGACTTATAAAGCAGAAGGTGGCTAGCATTCAGATTTTTCCTTCTCCTGTAAGGCACACTCCACTGGGAAGAAGAGATGGATTCTTACCTTTCCAAATTCACGTAACTGGATGCAATGAACTCGAGTGGAATTCGAACCCGGTTATCCGATACCTAAGTCCGTGCCGCCATTACCGCGCCTCCACAAAAGGTCTGCACTAGAAGAAAAAGGGAGACCCAAGTCAGGTTTTCTCTAGAACCTAAAATATGTCTCGTTTACATTAGGGTGTAACCGCCCCCCCACCAAAAAAAAAAAAAACAATAAATAAAACAAAACCGGTAGACATAAGTTAGGCTTGCAATAAAAACTGACCAATATCTATTTGCATTTTGACGAGTCAAAATGCAAATAAATATTTGGTCGGTTTTATACCCGTAAGCACTCGTATCATCTTGGAAGGTGTCTCCTTTTAGTTGACGATGTGGCGGGAGTTGATGTGGTCGTCAACGTATTCCAATCCCCGCTGACGGGATTGTTAGAGGATTTGTTTAGAGCCTTGTGATCCGGATTTGAATATTGGAAATTGGAATCAGTTGGAACGAAGAATCGAAAGAGTGACGACATCGATATCCTTAGTTCAACGACAACGACTGCTCTGCCATTGCCTTGGATAAGTAATAGACCATTCCGCTTTGACAGTGAGGAAAGAAAAGATACCGGGTGTAACAGCAAAATTATCCAAATCGTGTAACAGCATAATTATCAATCACACAAAATGTTTAATATCTAAAAAAAAAAAAAAAACACTAAATTAATTAAGTTTCTTTTTTCCAGGTTTTCAGATAAGACGTTTAGCTATCTTGACACCATTTTTCGTAAGAATCATTGAGTTATTCAGCTAGAAAGGGAACAGGTTAAAACTGTTTTGTGTCAGACCTAATGTCTTCCCAAATGGCCAATGGTGAGAGGAAAAAGATCATTCAGGCCTTCAGTAATGGTATCAACATTCAAACTCTGGCTTCCATCTTCAAAGTCCATTCGAGAACCATCAAGAGAACGGTGAATAAGTTTAAAAAAGAGGGAACATTTGAACGGAAAACTGGATCAGAAGGTCACATCAGCAAGAGGGATCATCATACATAAATACATTCTTATTGTTCAAAGTATAGCTCAATAGTGTTATAAAAACCTCGGAGAATTCCAGTAAGATATTTTTAATCATTTCTAATGTGACACTATTTACGTCGCTAGAAAGAAAGAAGGAAAAAAAAGAAAGGCGAGAATTAAATTTAGGTGATAAGAAGCCATCACGAAAAGGACACTAAGCGGTGTTATTTTTCTGACAGGGAAAGTGGTAAGATTTTTATTTCCATTGTCGAGAAGGTGAAACACAGAATTTAATCTGATTTATGTTACGGGGCGGCGAGTAAGATATATCCAATCTGCCCATGGCAATGATAAAAAAAGATTTTTTCAAGTTGGACAAGAGACCTCCCGCAGGGTGCTGGGAGATAAACATTAATTAGGTCAAGCTTGAACGAAACCAAAATGTCCGTGGAACCACCTCCATGTCATTTGGGAAAAACACCTGTTTATCGTCAGGGCTGGCTATGATAGCGAAATTATTTTATCAGAACAGTTAATTAACAACAGAATGCAAATACGTCCAATTGACCACCCACTTGTTTGGCAAAGGCCCCGGGTGATAAAGTCCAAGTGACATTTGACTATGATAAGAGTCTAAGGTTTGTTGTCGGGCAGAAGGAAAGAAAGAGAAAGAAAAGAAAAAAAAAGAAAAAGAAAAAGGAAGATAATTTTTTTTCTTTGAGCAAGATTTTTTAAACCGAGGCTAGTCTGGCCACGCCCACGCCGCTGAGCGCCCATTGGCTGGATGGTGGCATGAGCGTTAGGCGGAGGTAATCATGTGAAGAAGGAGGGGAGGCCTGTTGCGCCCCCTGAAGGGATAGGTGTGAGATGCCACTATGAGAGAGAGGGGAAACCCGTTGACACCCTTTGAGGGCATAGTGAGATACCAATATGAGAACAGAAGACGAAAGACTTCCAAAAATGGAAAATAATAAAATTTTCCTGCCCGAAAACAAAGAAGTGGATTGTGGGTTTAGAATTATCAAGGAACCTCAAACCCCGACAAGCCCACCCCGGTTTTGGTCGGCGTCCATATAAGCAGAGTCGTAGCGAGTTAAGTACCAGTTCGAGTTCGAGTGAAGTTCGCAGTTGGAGTTGCACCCGCCTCGCAGATAGCTGACTTGAAAGATTCCATGCAAATCACGACTCAATTTCTAACCAAGAACAATTTATTTTTGAAGAACGACTTAGACTCACACCACCAAAACAAGTTTTACGAATATCACCTGAAGATACACCAAGAACCAGTTTCTTAAAGAACAAACAAGATGTTAAGACTCGCCTAACAAACACAAAGTGTCACGAATCCATATAGCGGGTTGGGTAGAAGACGCAGTCCTGTATTCAGCAACCAGATATAAAATATTGTTATCCTTTTTTTTAACACATTTGAACTTTTCGAGTTATTATTTTATTTTCTTTTACATATACTTGTGCGGTGTTACCCTTGATCGAACTCGGCTTGCATTACGGCCCGGCGACTGATTGATTTCGTCTGCCTAAGATCAATTCACAACGTGGGTAGGTTAGACTGGAAATCAAAACAGTTACTTCGGTAACCAGACGTTGGAGGCGAGCTGGGAACGACAAGGGTGATACCGAATCTAACCAGATTCCCATCTGAATCACCAAAAGGTTAGAACGTCACATTTGGTGCCGCGACCAATACCAAGCCAGTTGGTCGTCACAGGACAGGATAGCACGACGGACGCGGCTAGGCAGACGTCACATTTGGCGCAGCGACACCGGGGGGACGCCACACTAAGCTACAACGGTTTAGAGCTTAATCTAATAATTAAACAATTTTCTTGTTACACCCCGTACATGTTGGGTTTATTTCAATGAAAGTTTCTTGTCAAGGATCCTTTTATATTACGTGTCATTTTCTTGATTCCAAGTCCATATTTCTTTTTTCCAGGTTTTCACGTTTAGCTAACTTGACACAATTTGTCGTAAAAATCACGGAAAAACCATTTGAGTTATTCAGTTAGAACGAGAACAGGTTAAAATCGTCAATTCCACTGTCTTCCCAACTGAGCAAAAGTGAGAAAAAAAAGACCATTCATGTCTTCAGTAATGGTACCAACATTCATACTCTGGTTTCCATCTTCAAAGTCCATTCAAGAGCCATCAAGAGAACGGTGAATAAGTTTAAAAAAAGAGGGAACAGTAGAGAGGAAAGCTGGATCAGGAGGTCACAACAGGAAGAGGGATCATCATTTCAACTTAGAGCGAATTAAATCAATTAGAAAAGATCCAACTCAATCCATAAGACATTTGGCACGTAAGAGAGGAATTTCAGCTATGACAGTCCAACGAGCAATGAAAAGACACATGAAAATGAAATCGTAAGTGAAACCTGTGAGGCATCTTGTTACTCCAGGACAGAAAATTAGAAGGTTAGAGAGGGTGAAGATCATCTTGAATAAGTTGGAAAAAGATCTTGATATATATATGTATATTTGAACTTTATTTCAATCCTTCATGAGCTTCCGATCCTTAGCTATGATTAATGATGAACATGTCATTTTCATTTATGATCGATTTCATCACGATTCTTCTGTTAAGCTGGGAGAGTAATTATACATTCTTATTGCTCAAAGTAGAGTCCAGTAGTGTTATAAAAACCTCGGAGAATTCCAGTAAGATATCTTTAATCATTTCTAAGATGCATCAGTTCAGAGTTTAATCTAACAATTGGACAATTTTGCTGTTACACAATTTGGACAATTTTGCTGTTGCACATGGTATATATATTTCAAAATCATTTCATCCCAAGTAAGGCGATAATGTCACTCCGACGCTGGGGGTTAATGACAGTGAAAGACAAAGGACGTTAAGGGACAGGATTCGGAAAGACAGAAGATAGCGACTGTCGTTGCAGTTAAATTTTTGAAGATTCTAGGTGGCAGGAAAGCAAGAAATCGCAAGCGAGTTCTGCAATCGAGGAAATAAACAATTAGACTCCAATAAGTGTAGATAGGTTCGCCTAACGTCCGGTTTACACCCCACTCCGATCTTTTGAACAGGAGTAGAGGTTTATCCTTTGTTTCCTGGTTGGTTTTCTGGTGCATTCTAAAGTTTACTTCAGCGCTGTACTGATTCGCTTATCCTTTTCTACGCTAATATATCAGGTCATCCCATAAGTTCTGTCCGAATGTTGAATAAAGAAAACAAGTGACCAAATGTTACATTTAATTACAGATTCAATCAACAATGTATTTTCCCTGATTATCTATGACTTCCTTCCATCTATTAACAAGCTTACTAATTCCATTACTGTAAAATTCTTTTGGCTTTGATTCGAAGAACTCACAAATGTCAGTTTTAACCTCTTCCTGTGTTACAAAAGCTGTTTCTTCCAAATGATTCTGTAAGCTACGAAACAAATGGTAGTCTGAAGGAGCAAGATCGGGAGAATAAGGTGGATGAGGAATTTTCTCCCAACCAAGTTCTTCGATCTTTTGTGACGTGATTCTTGATGTGTGGGGTCGCGCATTGTCCTGATGAAACATCACCTCTTTTCGATTCACTAGAGCAGGTCTTTTTTCCTCAAAGCTTGGTTCAAACGCTCTAATTGCTGACAGTATATTTGAGCATTAATTGTTGCATTAGGTGGTAAGAATTCAAAGTGGATTATTCCTCGGCGATCCCACAAGATTGAAAGAAGAAACTTTTGCCCATGAAGTTCCCTTCTCGGCTGTGGCTGGGGTCCTTCCCCTTTACCAAGCCACTTTCTACGACGCTTAACATTTCGATAAAAGATTCATTTTTCGTCGCCAGTCACAAGTCTATCCAAAAAAGGTGAAACAAGTTGGCGAGAATGGAGAGAAGAGCAGATGTCAACTCGGGATTTGAGGTTGTTTTCAGACAATTCATGAGGCACTCATTTTCCAAGTTTAGGAACTTTTTCAAGTTGTTGAAGATGACGATGGACAGTTGTATGGTTTGAACTGAGAACCACTGCCAATTCCTCAACTGATAAAGCAGGATTTTCTTCAAGGGCTGCTTCTTCAAGGGTGAAATCTCCACCTCTGAATTTTGCAAACCATCTTCTGCAAGTTCTTTCATTCACACATTCCTCTCCATAAACTGAGTGAATATTTCTAGCCGCTTCGGTTGCTGAGTTTCCTTTCTTGAACTCATAAAGCATTATGTGCCTCAAATGATTCTTGGGCTCTTCCATGTTAGTAGGGTTTTAATCAAACAAAATTTAATTTTATTGTTTTCTGAAATAAAATTTGATCAGTTTAAATGCATCTAAACATAAAAATAATGTCCAGCTCCATTAGACATTATAAAATACTCTTTAAATTTCGTTCATTTTAACAAAAAGTTAAATTTCGGACAGAACTTATGGGATGACCTGATAACACCACACGGTAACGCTATATCTTGAGTGACTCTTGGGCCTTTTATTGGGTGAATATTACTACAAAAACAGAACTGATGGTTCCATCTAGCTACTTCAGCAGTCAAACGGTGGGACCTAACTGCCAATCTAGTGGCACGCTTGTATTCACGTAGTCGGGCACTAGAAAAAAAACTCTTTCAAGCAGTTACCATGAAAATATTTACAGAAAAGACAGACGGAAGCCACGCCACGTGGCTAGGAGAGTTACTGAACGAGAAGATTGAAAATGGGAAGTTTTGAGGAAAAAAAGAACAGGCTTCAAGAAGTTGGAAGATGGCGATTGACAGTGTATTTAAATTTTTGAAGATTGTAGTTATGAGGGAAACAAGAAATCAGTTTCAAAGGTGGGATGTGCAAGAAAAAAATTGTTACAGTAGAAATGACGGATTCATCTAACTAGGTGAACAGTAAAATGGTGAGACCTAACTGCCAATCTAGTAGCACGCTTGAGTTCATGTAGTCGAAGCACTAGAAAAAAAAAACTCGTTCAAGCAGTTATCATGAAAATATTTACAGAAAAGACAGGCGGAAGCCACGTCACGTCGCTGGGAGAGTGAACCAAGTCGAGATGCCAGGTCAGGGTCGATTACATTAGAAACCGTTCTTTGAATTTTGTCAAGAACCTTGAGATATATAGTTTAGACCAGATTATGTGGCAGCAAGTATTCAATGCACAAACAAATGGTAGGTTTATATATGGATTCTGGCGCGATCTCATTCTATTTCTAATCTATATATCTATTACAGTTTGTTCCTTATCTATCTATCTATCTCTCTATCTCTCTATCTATCTATCTATCTATCTATCTATCTATCACTGTTCATATCTATCTCTCCCTTTCTCTCTGTCTCTCTATCTATCAATCTATCTATCTGTGTACCAATTTATATACACATGTATTTATACTGACATATGTATAAATTGCATATATGTAAGTGATTGGAGCGTGTAAAATTACATGCATAATTGTGGATGTGTCTATTAAACAGTTATATATATATACATATATATATATATATATATATATATATGTGTGTGTGTGTGTGTGTGTGTGTGTGTGTATGTGTGTGTGTGTGTGTTGTGGCTTGCTTGATTATAGACTATGTTTTTGTGTAACAAATTTTAATAGAAAACATTTTTCTATTTAAATAGAAATTTTAATATTTGCTTTTCTCTTTCCATGCCTCTTACTCTCTCTCTCTGTCACTTCTTCTTCTTCTTCTTCCGTTTTTTCTTTTTTGTTCTTCCTTCTTCATTTTTATCTTTTTTTCTGTTTCATTCTATCTTTTTTCTTTTTCTTTTCTCTGTTTCGTTTTTATTTTGCTTCCTGCTTTTTCTTCTGTGTTTATTTACTTTTTTTACTTTTTTATTTTGTTTTCGCTTCCGCCATTTTAAATTCTACAGCTCTGCTTTTTTTGACACTTTCTTTTTCATTCTTCTTCATTCTTTCTTTTGTCACTTTTTTTTTTCATGTTTTCTTTCCTTATTCTCATTTTCTTCTTCTTTTTCTCTCTCTTCTTCAATTTCTTTCTTCTTAATTTCTTCATTAATCTCTTTCTTTATTTTTTTCTTTTACCGCTTTCTTTCTCTCTTTCTTTCGTCTTCATTTCTTCTTCTTTTACAGCTTTCTTCTTAATTTTTCCTTTACCTCTTTATTCTTATACTTGTTTTTCTTTTACATCTTTCTACTTTATTTTTCATTTGTCACCTTTTTCATTTCTTCTTTTATCGCTTTCTTCTTAAATTTTTCTTTCGCCTATTTTTCATTTAACTGATTTTTCTTCTTCCTCTTCTTCCTCTTCTTCTTCTACTTCTTCTTCTTCTACCGTTTCTTCTTCATTTTCTTCTTCCGTTACCTTTTTCTCCTTCATTACTTCATTTATCTCTTTCTTTTTCATTTCTTCGTGTTAAATCTTTTCTTTTTTTTTCATCCCACTGGCTCCTTGGTTTTTTTAACCACTCCTCCCCACTTCACAGCCCCCTGTTTCTATCCAGATGAATTGTTTAACAATCCGACCGGCAATGAACTCCCTGCCATATACAGACACACGCTCGACTTGTTTGTCTTGACGATTAACGTGCAACAATTAATCACTATTTTATTAATTAAAACCCGCTTCGTTTCCTGCTGAAGTTTAGCAACGTGCTGGTGGCGAGGGAACGGCTCAGGGAAGCCATTAAATATATTTTTTTTGTTTATTACTACACTGTGTAGAGGTGGGCGCCAGGTACCTCAATTATGTCACCGCTGTTTTTTTTTCTGTTCGCCTCCTTCATTTATTTGCTTGTTTAATTAACCTCTTCTATTTGTGCTTGTTGCTTTTGGCTCTTCTTTCTTTTTTAACTTATGAACGTACCACTGCGCCGCCTGCTTTGGATTTTCAGCTTATCGTTACAAGAGTTAGGCCCGCGGCCATCTTTAATAGCTACCTTACTTCTTTCCCGCCGTTCATCTGTCCTTCCATTAAGTTATATATATATATATATATATATATCGGTAGTCTTTAGTGAAACTGGTATATATATATATATATATATATATATATATATATAGTACTTCCTTATGTATAACACGAATTTTTTCCTAAAAAATAAGCAAAATTAGGGGTGCGTATTATGCACAGCTACAAAAAATCTTCAAAAAATTGCAGTTTCATAGATCGATTTCAGTTGCGAAATGTCTACTCACCACAAACATACGACAATTTAACACTAACATTCGACGATTGCGACCCCATCAGGGTGTCAAATACAAACATATGTACCTAACAATACTTACAAATCTAAAATAAATTACGAATTATCGTAAAACTAAATTAGACTAATATTATTCTACGTTTAAAACAATTTTTTGTGAAAAACTACATAC
The DNA here is from genome assembly GCA_963932145.1 of Acanthosepion lycidas. NCBI lineage: Eukaryota > Metazoa > Mollusca > Cephalopoda > Sepiida > Sepiidae > Acanthosepion > Acanthosepion lycidas. Next base: position 19,279,894 of record OZ010575.1, read on the forward strand.
AGATCAGGTAGACTGCACATTTTATCGAACAAAAACAGGTTATTGAGTCTGCGCAGTAGGCACACTATAGGTATTTCCGTTTCCTTTTAGAATCGTGATGATCAAAAATTTTGACAAATATTTTCAATTACAGCTTGAATAAAAATAGGAAACGTTAGCCGTAATGAAATTGAAGAGGTACAATTTATAGGGTTTGATTACCAATCAAGGGATGCGTATTATGTGTGATTAGAAGCATTTTCCCACACTTTCAGCACAATTTTAGAGGTGCGTATTATGGATGAAGACATATTATATACAAGGAATTACGATATATACTTGCGATTAAGCTTTTTATTCAGTTTTTCTTTTTTTTTCACGTTATGTCTTTTTGGCCATAGCTCAATTAGGAAGCCATTTAAACATTCACAAAAACCTGCCACACTCCGTCCGCAACAAACCCGTAGAAAATGCGACTATAAATAACCTCATCCCCATGTAAAGAAAAAAAAACTTAGAAAAATGGAAACATTAATAGTAAAAAAAGAAAAAGCCAACACTCAGTAATATCAACTATGAACACGGCCACAACGTCCTGGCGTGTTTGGAAAATTAAAAAAAACATTCCTATCACTACAGATACACTTATATAACAATCTAGATATTCAATTTTCTTTGTTTTTTTTAATTAATTCCAAGAAAGGCAATAAAGCCACTAAGACGCAAGCATTTACTGACAAACAAAAAAACTATTAAGGAGAGAGAACAATAAAAGAAAATGAATTAAGAAGACAGACGATAATGATTGACATTGCATTTAAAATTTTGAAGATCAAAGTTGACAGGAAAGCAAGAAACCGGAAGAGCGTTCCACAAGTGGGAAGTGCAATAGAAGAAACTGTTAGCATAGAACTTGCGTTTACATCTAGCCATTTCAACTGTAAAATGATGAGACCCAGCAGCCAATCTAGTACTGCGCTTAAATTCGTAATGTTGATGCACCAAAAGTAAAAGTTCACCAGAACAAATATCAGGAAAATGTTTATAGAAAAAGCACAGGGAAGCCCCGTTAGGTCGGTGGGGGAAAGTAAGATGCCAGGTCAGGGTCAATAACTGTTGAAACTTGACTAATGCATGGAATAATAATGCAACACAAAATGTACTTAGAACAAAATGTATTGAAACAAGAAAGTGTACACAATATTTACATATAGTTTTTTGCATATTCCTGGGAAGTCCGTTCCTGGAGAACGTGTTGACTGAGTCGCAGTCGGGCAGAGTCTCTGGTGAATCTCTTCATTCCTTCCCGGTACCAACCATATTTATATGGTCGGTACTCCACTATGCAAATTAGGTGGATCCTACCACAACACCCCCCTCCCAAGCCTTGGAATCCCTTTTGGATTTCAAACTGGCTTCCTATATGGGTTGATGATTATGGCTATTTCTTTGTAGATCCATTTGCATACTTTTAATATTTTTTCCGTTTTGGATTCACGTCCAATGGGTCCGTGAACTTTCGTTTCCTACCGGATCTTCTCGGTTCAGGAATATTCTGCGGAGGTTCTACTTGAAACATATCATACATTACATCAATGGGATCTTCCTCCTCATCCGGTATACTCTCTTCATGCTCTAGAACGTAACATTTTTTAAGTTGGTTCTGGTGCCTTTCATGAGTATTCTTCGGCCCTTTAATTATGTAAATCAGGTCACCGATTCTCTTGTCCACTATGCCTCGCTCCCAGAAGTCAACGTTGTTTTTGTAGCACTTGAAAAACACCTCTCCGGAAGTGTATCTTTTTCTCGCTGTATACATAGTATTCTTTACTCTATTATTTCCTGGTAAAAGCTTGTCAAACACTGACTTAACTTTCCTAGCGAACATTAGTTCAGCTGGTGCCAAGTTTGAGTGTGTTCTCTGGTATGGCGTAATTCTGTATACCTGTAGGAATTGCTGAAGCGCCTTTTCCGATGATTCGGCGGCGTCGTTATGTGGTTAATTTGATATAACTCACAAAATTCCTTAAATTCTTCAGAAGTGAATTGTGTACCATTGTCACTCACAATACACTCTGGCACACCGAACCGTGCAAATAGTTCATGCAAAAAAGTTGTTGTGGTTTTGGACGTAGGCTTTTTGCAGCGTATTACTTCCGGCCATTTCGTAAAACTATCTACCACTATTAAGTAGTAATAATCTTCTACTGGACCAGCGAAATCAATGTGTAATCTTGTCCACGGATGATCCATCTTGGGCCATGGTTTGTGTACTATAGGTGGTGCCTTAGCTGCTAACGCACACTCTTTACATCGATGAACCATGTTTGCGATATCCACATCCATTCCTTTCCAATATACAAAGCTTCGCATTAAGCTTTTTGTCCTATTAACCCCCGGGTGACCCATATGAAAGTCCCGTAGTATTCTTTTCTGCAACTTTTTTGGTATTACTACTCTCTCACCATATAATAAAACTCCGTCACAAATTGAATAAATCTCATGCACTTTTTGGTCATTTGCTACCATTTTGCTTTTTATTTCTAAAATGAAATCATCGCTTTCAGCTTCTTTTTTGATTTCCTTTGATGTAACCGGTAGCTCTCTTAAAATGTTGTTTACCATGCTTTTCACCTCATAATCTGCTCTGATATTTGCAATAATTGATTCTTCGAATCTTTCTTCTTGACTCGGTACGGGTCTTGATAAACTATCCGCATGAATTATATTTTTGATGATAGGTGCTTTATGTGAAAATCGTAATTGAGAAGAATGGTTCCCCATCTCAACAGACGATTTGCCGTATAAACGGGTAACCCTTTCTTCGAACCAAAAATAGTGATCAGAGGTTTATGATCCGTTTCAAGAATAAAATGTCTGCCGTGGATGTATCTGTGAAATTTTGTTATGGCAAAAATGATACTCAGCGCCTCTTTTTCGATCTGTGAGTAACTCCTTTCTCCTGGAAGTAAAGTTCTCGAAGCATGTGCAATTGGTTTTCTAGAACCATCTGGCATTATGTGTTGAATACACGCTCCTATTCCGTATGAACTGGCGTCACTTGCCACTACAATATCAAGTTTTGGATTGTAATGGGTTAAAAAGAGGTCTGATGTAAGCATTTTCTTTATTTCATCAAAGGCTTTCTGACATTCTACCGTCCATTCCCATGCCTTGTCTTTTTTTAGTAGTTCATTCAACGGAGCTCTTAGATTGTACATTCCTTTAATGAACGCTTGATAATAATTTGCGAGCCCCAGAAAACTCTGTAGCATCGCCACATTAGTGGGCGTCGGCATGTCTCTAATCGCAATGGACCTTTCCGGATCTGGACATCTGCCCTTCTTGTTGATTATGTGACCTAAATACTTAATTTCCTCCAAACCAAATTCGCACTTTGACTCTTTGACTTTAAATCCAAAGTCCTGAATCTTTTTAAATACTTGATTGAGATGCTCTCGATGTTCGTCGACGGTTGCGCTCCTTACTATGATGTCGTCTAAGTAAGCGCACACACAGTCTAAATCATTCAACATGACGTCCATAGCTTGTTGAAAAATGGCTGGTGCCACTTTAATACCAAAAGGAAGCCTGTTGTACTTGAATAACCCTCTATGCGTGTTTATCCCTAGTAACTTCGAACATTCCTCTTCGACGGGAATTTGGAGATAGGCATCTGATAAGTCGATTTTTGAAAATATAACTCCACCATTTAGCTTGTTAAAAATCTCCTCCGGACTCGGTAACGGGTAATGGTAGTCCTTGATTACCGAGTTCAACCCTGTCGAAAAATCAACACAGACTCTGATTTGGTTTGATTTCTTTTTTATGCACACAATCGGCGCAGCCCATGAATTAGATTCTACTTTCGAAATAATTCCCATTTTTTCCAACCTATCAAGTTCTTCGTTAATTTTCTCTACACTTGCGAAAGGCACGTTACGTTTCTTTTTAAAAATTGGCATAGTATTTTCCTTTAATTCAAATTTAGCTTCAAACTTGTTACATCTTGTTACAGGTGTGAAGGTTTCCGGAAACTTTTCCTTTAATTTATCTTTAATGTCCTGACTTGTTTGCGTATTACTTTCTACTTTTCTGAAGAATGAGTTTAATGGTTTATCCCACAATTCGAATGTTTCAATAAAATCTGTACCCATCAAGTTTTCTCCATTTTTCAGAATGAAAACGTTTATTTTTTTAACGATCCCGTTCAATTTCATGGGAAGTACAACCTCGCCTTCGAAGTTAATTTCCTTTCCAGTTACCGTTCGAGCGCGTTTCGTTGACTTCATTATTGTAGGCCTTTTTAAAATTTTCCATGTTTTATAGTTCATTATTGTTAAATCTGAACCCGAATCGAGTTGAAATTTGATATTCTTTTTAAATATTTCAGTCGTCACATATTTCCTCAAATCTCTATCTGATTTGATATTCGAATTTGTCTAACTCGGCTATTGAATTTTTTCGTTTTACAACACGATCCTTTGTGTCCCTTCTTGTGGCACACGAAACATTTCTTATTTCTATATGGGCAATTTACCTCCCAGTGTCTTTCGTTGCAGCGTCTGCAATTATATGGTGGAAACTTTTTTTACTCCTCGTTCTTATTTAATTCTTCTTGTCTATTTTTAAAATACGCCGAATTTGTACTCAAATTTTTTTCTGATGGGTAATTTGACTGTTTTTTTTATTTATTTAATATAAGCAATGCCAGCTTTTTCGATTTTTTGAGACTCTTTCTTTAAACTTACGGCCCGCTGACACTCCTCTGCTAACTTTTTCAGGGTAAAGTTTTGTTCAGATTCGAGTTTAGACAAAACTCTACGTCTTATTTCGGCACTCTTACTGGATACCAGTCCTTGAGCAAAAATTAAACACTTGAATTCTTCAACCGTAATCTCTGCCAATCTGAAATTGTCACAATGTCTATTCACTATAGATGCATATGTTAAGTAATCCTGATCGTCGGATTTAGTGACATTCATGCATAACCATCGCTAATGCCAAAGCGACATATTTGCTCCAAACAGCTCTTTTAGCAATTTCACTGTTTCCGAGAATTCCACTTCATTCATTCTTCTCGGTAGAATAAAATCTACAAATTTGCTATGTTCTGCTGTACCTAGCTTTCTTAGTAATAGACTGACTTTTCTTGAATTCGACCAGTTTTCACAGTCTGTGTAGAAAATATCTTCATATCGTTTAAAGTACGCTTCAAACGTTTTTTCTTCGTCTGGCACATAGTTGAAAGTTTCCAGCGAATTAAATATGGTGTTATTAGAATATGAAGAATTTCCCTCATTTGCCTGATTGTTGTTTTTCTCCAGTATTAACTTTTGAATTTCTAAAAGTCTTTCCTCTTGCTTTTCTTGATATTTTTGCTGGGATTTGAATAATTCAGCCTGACTCAACTGCTGGGATTTGAATAATTCAGATATGACTTTGGATAATTCATCCATCTTTAGCTGATAGTGTTCATGCAACAAAGAATATACCTTTAATTTGTGTATCTATGGATATAATATAAGCTGACAAGAAAAATCGAAACAACTTACGACTTTTTTATTTTATGTCTTGCTTTTAGATTCAAGCCCGTGATAATCAACTTTGGTATTTTTTTTTATCACTTCTATTCGCGTATTTCAATGACAAACCTCTGATCAGAAGTAAATTCGTCACTATAAAATATTGTTGAGCAAACAAAACAAAACAAAAAAAAAAAAAACAATTTTTAAAGTTCGTTACCTTTCAAAATCGACACGGTGTATTTGTGTGCCTTTTAATTCCATGCACGTTTTTGTAGTCGGCCAGTTTTTTTTTTAACGGGTGTCTCGTAGATAACTTTTTCAATTTAAAATCACCGTTATTCGTTTACGACACCTTTCAAATTTTTCTGAGTGAACGTTCCTTATGCTTAGTCGTCCTTTAACGCGTTCTAAATATCCAGAAATTCAGAATCCTTCGCCGTTCCGTTAGATGTTGGACTTTTAATTAATAATTTTTTCCTTCAGCCTGGGTTCTTCAATGACTTGTCCCAATTGTTGAAAGCTATCAATTATTAATTTTTTTTTTTTCGTATGGTTCTTTCTACCTCGTCGCCATTGTTGAAACTTGACTAATGCATGGAATAATAATGCAACACAAAATGTACTTAGAACAAAATGTATTGAAACAAGAAAGTGTACACAATATTTACATATAGTCTTTTGTATATTCCTGGGAAGTCCGTTCCTGGAGAACGTGTTGACTGAGTCGCAGTCGAGCAGAGTCTCTGGTGAATCTCTTCATTCCTTCCCGGTACCAACCATATTTATATGGTCGGTACTCCACTATGCAAATTAGGTGGATCCTACCACAACAATAACATTGCAGATTTTTCCTTAGATTTTATCAAGAATATCTAAATATATAGCAGGAGCACCAGACCAGGTTTTGGCAGCAATATTCAAACCAAGACTCAAGACCAAGACAATGGCAGACTTATGGCGAGATAAAAAAAATGTCTAGCATGCCACAGGGATCCCACTAAGAATAATAATAAAAAAAACCCAAACAAACTTATAAATGATGGATGGTGGAATAGCCGAAAGCGCTAGGTATATAGAACATTTGAACTGTTTTTACAAACTTTACGTCCCAAAAAGTGAATACATGTATGGGAGCAAGAAAAATTGAATAAAAAATCTGGATTGCAGTAAATTGTCAGTCGTCTTTAGTGAAACTTGTATAAAAGAGTGATTGCTTCCGAATGAACAATTATATATATATATATATATATATATATATATAATTTACATCCTTGCTTCCGGATGTAATTTATCGTCATACCCAGGACTGGCGTGTGGAAAAAGACGATATATATATATATATATATATTTGTATATATATGTCATGGGTCCTTACCTATAACTACAGAATGAACTCTTCCTAACACTATGTATACTACGCCTCTCAAGAGAGAGGGACGAATCAAGCCGACCTTCTCTGCTTGACGGTCGAACTCTCTGCCTCTGAGCAGAGAGGAACCCGGACGAGGCTCGCCGAAGGGCAGAGTCTCGTTCGAGGAGGTTGACCAACCCGATCCCGTTTATACGGGTTCTACGGGCATTTTTTGGCCGAGCCTACGGGATCGGGAAACCCACGTTAAACTCGGCCCTGTGCCACATGCAACCCTGGTGGGGAGGTGGCTAGATACCAAATCGAGTCGAGCCGATAGTAGCTCACTCCAAACCAGACTGACAGTCATACTAACACCTTCCACCTCTTGTATAATTATTTTCGTGTAATATACCTTCGTTATTTCTACTCTTGTGTTCATTTTGTTCTTCCTTGGTCCTAACCTGGACCATAACAATATATCTCGTAATTTTCGACACGCCATACCCAGGACTGGCGTGTGGAAAGTGACAATATATATATATATATATATATATATATATATATATATATATATATATATATATATATATGTTATGTAGTGGTTTCACAGTGGAGGCTTTTATTTGTACTAAGTCGCTCTTAAAATAGGTTCGACGTTCAAAACGTTAGGAACTTGATATAATAGTCAATGACGCAGTAATCTAGTTGGGTTGGCTGATACTTTAATATCCGACTAACGGTCGTCCAACATCGACTGACTGACCAACTCACTGCCGACTACCTTGTTACTCTTACTACTCCTACTTATTATAGGTGGGAGAGTCTATTAACGATAGAATAGGTGTGTTTCACTATAGCAATATCGTCTTTTCCCACACGCCATAACTGGGTATGACGATAAACTACATCCGACAGCAAGGCCTCTTCTCGGGAGTTTGGAGGTTTTGAGGAGCCTGGAACCACCTTTTAATTGCTGTTGTTCCCAAGTTCAGCTGTTAGGGTCCCAGCTATGGGCAAATAGTAACCCCATCCCAAATAAAAAAAACAACAGCAGTATATACATTTTTATACAAATACATTTTTATATCAAAATGACAATCAATGCAACACTCGAAACATAAAAAAATACCTTTTTCATAGTTAAATTACCAACAATATATTTTATGGTCTACAAACTATAAAAAATAACCTTACACTGAAAGTATAAATTTACCTTCAAAATATTTAGATTTCGGCATTAAATAACCCATAATGCTTGATGTACTGCTAATGAAATTCAACCAGCCAACAATACCTACTTATAATAAAATGACTAATAATACATTTTCCCTGTAGTTGAAGGCATACAATTGCACCCAAAATATATTTGGTTGAAGCCATAAAATAATTAGATTTCGGCATTAAATAACGCATAGAGGTGTTGATATGCCGCTATGCAAAACAACCAACCAACGAATTATGAGTTAAATAGTTTGCTTTGGTTTGGTTTACGGCATGTCAACCTCAATGGCTTATTTAATGCCGACAAGATTTTTATTGCTGGTAATATTTTTTCAAAGGTACTGCTTTTTCCTTCAAAAATCTATTTCTGGTAATATTTTTCCTTCAAAAAATGTATCGCTTGTAATTTCTTGTAATTACTCACTTAAAAACTGGCTTGTTATAGAAATCGCAATATCTTGCGGCCTTGTTCCTCAAAGAATTTAAGGGTGTATATATATATATATATATATATATATATATATATATATATATATAAGTATAAAAATGAACATTGAAATCAAATATATAAAAGTGAACATAGAAGTCAACACTTAGAGGCAACAGTCTGTTTCATGCTAGATACAATCGTAGCCTGACGATTGCATATAGCATGAAACAGACTGTCGTCTCTAATTGTTGACTTCTATGTTCACTTTTATATTTACACACGCTCTATCTCTGATATTGTGCACTTTATCCCATAAATATAGCACAGCTTAAAACTACGTTTCTTCATATATATATATATATATATATATATATATATATATATATATATAAGTGAACATTGAAGTCAACACTCAGAGGAGACAGTCTGTTTCAGGGGCGGACTGAGCCATCGGTCCAATCGGACCTAGTCCGAGGGCCCGGCACTGCAAGGGGGCCCGCCTGACTCGGCCCCCCTTGTGTGTGTTTCTCATGGCCGTGCGGACTGCCTGACACAAGTACGGGCAGATCTGTGACCATGCAAAAATGAAAATTTGAAGAAGAAAAAGTATCTTCGTTAGCAATCAAACTAAATTTGTAAAGAAAGAAAGAAAAACAAAGAAAGTAAAAGAAAACGAAGAAACCTTACGAATGAACGCAGTAAAAAAATGTCTCTGTTTTTTGGGACTGGTAAGTTCAAACCTGGTTCCCAGCTAGACTGCAAGGCATAGCTTTATTGGACCCTTTTTGATTTGCTGCACCCACACCCCTTGCCTGGCCGAAAAAACGCAATAAATTATTTTAATATTGTAAAAATATTCTGATGACCATAAATCTGGCGCCTGTAGTCTGTGGTACCGGTCAAGTCTTAGCGAACTCTCTCTCCCATCCCCGTCACTCCCAAAAGACACTAAAATTTTCATATGATATTTAGAATTTCCAAAGAAAGGACACCTTATAAATTCCTGTCTGTTGCCATTGCCAAGCATTTCAGTAAGTTAAAATATTGACTAATTATTTTGTTTACATCTGTAATTATGCTAATTTGTTACAAATATTGAGTAAATTTAAATTCGCATTATGTAATTTCTTAAGTCAAAGTTTTTAAAATGTCAATAAGAGGGTTTAATGCGAATTCAAGCAAAATATTTAAAAAAATTTTTTAATCAATATTGTTTTTAAATTGACGAAGGGGTTTAATACTAACAGTCAATTTATGCCAGTGAGTGCATTAGATCTTATCACATTCTTAAATCATAGATATAATTTCAGTTGATAAGATATTTATACGTATATGTGCACTCACTGTGACTGTGCAATGTGCAAGTGCAGTCGTGTCTCTTATCTTGTTTGCTATTCAGACATTATTTTATATATTTAAGTTTAGTCGCTGTGTTTTGGAAGTCTGTTTTTTAACTCCTTAGAAAAAAAATTAAAGAGAAAATTATTACTTAACTCATAGAGAACAAACTTCCAAATAAATAAATAGAACTATTATTTGTAAATACGTACTCGAAATAATAAATCAAAAAAGTTAATTTACGAAAAACTCAACTTTCGAATTTAGCCGATAATTGTTATTTATTGATTCGTGAAAAGAAGGCAAGTAAATTAAATTAAAAAAAACAAAAAACAAATGCGATAAAATGCCATCCTTTTGTTAGTTAATAACCATTAGTGAACAAAAATGTGATGTGTAATTAAAAAATTACCTTTGTATGATCTTAATTAGTAAAATAATTCAAATATTTGAAATGTGCCTAGTTTAACTAACTAACAACAATTTCACAATGAAGGAGCGTCCAAAAAATCTATCCCCCCTATCAATATGCAAATATACATCGAATATAAAACTAACCCGCGTTCATATTTTAGATAAATGTAGAGAAGTGACGGTAAGTGATCACGTTAATAAAAGTTCGATTTTTTTTACTTACCGATAAATGTTATTCTAAGTAAAAGATACTATTTTTTTTTTAATAAAGAAACAGAAATTATTCATATATTTCGCAAATTTCAGGGATTTTTGACATTCCTAATTTTGCAATCTTATTCATGGATTTCAGGGTGAATGAATAGAGTTGAATGCACGTCGAGTACAATGCAGAGTACAATCCATACCTGCAGGAACATTTGCAGAAGGTGGTTTTGCAAGGCAAACAAAAAGACCCATCTAAGAAAGAGCGTGGCAAATTTGTTAGTTTTTAAGTAAAACAACTGTCAATAAGGTAATAAATATTATTTCAGACATGGTTAAAAACGAAATTGTGAAGGTGGTGAAAAATGCAGGGATGTTTTCAGTGCAACTTGACTCTACCCAAGACATTTCTGCCCATGATCAGTGTGCCATTGTCCTTAGATATGTAGTTGGAGACAGAGCTAAAGAAAGACTTGTTCACCTGGTAAATGTGAATAATTCAAGTGGAAAATGCTTGCACAGCCTGTTACGAAATTCACTTGCAAAGATAGGTCTGACACTGAGGCAGTGTATTGGAGATTCGTTTGATGGAGCAGCAAATATGAGTGGTGTTTACTCTGGTCTTCAGGCACTTATGAAAGCATCTCACCCAAGTCACATCCATACTTGGTGTTATGCACATGTTCTGAATCTGGTGATCAGTGATGCAAGCAATGGATGTGTTGCATCAGTTAGTCTTTTTGGTTTGCTAAATGAACTATGCTCATTTTTCAATGATTCCTACAAAAGGATGAAGGTGTGGGAAGGGCATATGCAGACCAAAACAGGAAATAAAAAACGCCTAAGACTAGAGCGTATTGGTCAAACTAGATGGTCAAGTAGAAGCAGAGCACTTCAAAAATTGTTTGGCAATTACGCAGATCAGTCATCAGAATTCTTTTCGGACCTTCTGATCATCCTTCAGGAAGTAAGCGAAGCAATTGATTTCAAAGGATCAGTTCGCTATGAAGCACAGAAATTGAGTGAAAACTTGCGCAAATTTGAAACCATCTTAATGGCGTTTACATTCATACGAAATTTTGAAATTACAACACCTGTGTCAGATTATCTGCAGACACCAGGCCTGGATATCACGCAGGCTTGGCGCATGATTAACAAAGCCACTGAAAATATTGAAAAAATCTCAAGAGATTTTAAGGGCATTTATGAAACTGCGTCTGATTTTGTTGTTCGTGCAAATTATAAATTAGAAAAAGTGAAGATTTTTGTCCCTAATAGCTTCTCAATTTCAGCCATGAGATCTAGTCGCTCAGCACCAGAAGGTATCACAGACGAGAAGAAAAGTTTTGAGGTTTTATACCATTATGCGGTTATTGATGCTGTGCTCTCCAGCATGCGAGCTAGATTCTCGTCTCATGAGAAGCTCTATGAGCAAATTTCCTGCTTTGATCCAAACAGGTTTTCTGAAATTTTGGCATCCCCACAAAACATTGAGCTAGGTTTGATTGCTAATGCAATACCACATAGTGTCACTACAGGATGAACTGATTTCATTTGCATCAAGCTACAAAGACTTGAAAAAAGGGCTACTAGAAAATATAAATGACAATGAAAATGATTCAGACAGCTTGGATTCAGAGGAGGAGGATACAAATGTTACTCAATCATCTGCCAAGACAACATGTAAGAATTGTTTGTCATGTGCTTTCAAGCTATTATCTGAGTACAGGCTGTGTGCAGATGCATATGAAAATTTATATGCTGCATATAAATTTATTCAATTGTAACTCTAATCATCACACAGTGCACATGTGAAAGATGTTTTTCTAAACTAAGACTGTTGAAAACAAGGCTGAGATCTTCGCTCACACAAAATAACTTGGAGTTACTTATGCTAATTGCTATTGAAAAAGACATAGCAATGAAAATCAAATCAAACAAAGGCAAAATTATTGATAAAATTGCAGAATCCTCTACTGAAATGAGTACAATGTTGTTAGTGTAGTGTAATCCTTGAAAGTTGATATTTGAAATTTTTGGCTCAGTATTATTGTAAAGCATAGTATATCTTATATTAAGACGTATTGTAAGTAATATTTTTAAAAGTGTATGTTAACACATTTTATTATTTGTTTTTAATATCTATTATAAATTTTATAATTTAGTACATTGTTTACGTGTTGATTCGCAAGAATAAAATGGAAATTTTGTTTGACATGTCGTTACGCTTTGTTGATCATGTGTCCATGAACATCTTTATGAGCTTCAAGTTTTCAAATCTTTTGATGCATATAAACGCATACATATCTTAAATAGTGATGGGACGTTTAATCGGAATCGTTAATCGTAAGAATCGTGTATTTTGGGGGGGGGGAATCGGAATTGCATCGTTAAATAAATACTTTAGATTTTCGATTCTTTCATTACGTTTCTCTTAAATTAGTCTGATGTTGAAAAAAGAAAACTTTTTTTCCATATTTCTAACCGGCAAGAAAGAAATGTACCATTTCATAAAAATAACAAGTTATAAAATGAAACCAAAGAAATACGTTATTAAAATGTATTTGATTTGCTCTTTTTTTCTTTCTTTCATTTTTTTAGGTCAAACTTATTATCTATAAATCCCACTTACACTTAACTTAATCAGTGAAACAGACACAGTATATTTAGATTGGGAGGGGGACTAACTGACTTTGATCTCCTTCCTACAAACAGTTTCTTAACTATTTTTTTTTTAATAAATCTAGATAATGAATATTTTTCGGGATTTTTTTTATGAATGCAGACATTGAATCTTAAAATTCTTCTTTAGGTGTTAAAAGGAAAATAATTAGAAATATTTACGAAGAATAGAATTAAAAGAAATAACAAGGTCCTGCTTTAAAATATTTACAAAAATACAAAGAACAGTTTTTTTAAAGCATTATATTTAAAAAAAAAAGAAAAGAAAAGAAAAAAAAAGAAAAGAAAAAAGATTAATTTAACATTGAAAACGATTGCATAAAAAAAAAAAACTGGCTTCCGTTTCAAAACAATTCCGCGATTCCCGTGATCATTGATTCCCGTCGTAATCGATTCCCGTGATCGCTGAAAATTGGGGTTCCCTACACATACAGGTAGAACCTAAGTAGGCAAGGAATCGCAATCGTCTTGGTATTGGAATTGTGAATCAACATTTTCCTGGAATCGGTATCGGTATTGGAATCGGAAAAAAATTAGGAATCGTCCCAACACTAATCTGAAACTAAAGTTTTTTCTTATTTAAGCCAATATGCACAGATCACCTGCTGCACAGCCTTTATATGTGGCGTTTAACTGTAAAAAATTGGGAAAGGGGGCCCATTGCATTTTCGGTCCGAGGGCCCGTAATACTCTCAGTCCGCCCCTGGTCTGTTTCATGTTAGACGCAATCATCAGGCCTGATAATTGCGTCTCTAGCATGAAACAGTCTGTCGCCTCTGAGTGTTGACTTCAACGTTTCCTTTTATATTTACATACGCTCTATCTCTGATATTGAGTACATTATTCCATAAATATAACACAACTTTAAACTATATTTCTTCATATATGCAGAGAGAGAGAGAGAGAGATTGATAATATTAGTGGTCAATATATATATATATATATATATATATATATATATATATATATATATATATATATATATATATATAATTCCCAAGAGAATAGAATCCAGGTAGAACTCAGTGTATAGGACAGAGTACGAATAGAATATAAAAGGCTCAAACACTAACATTGCATGGTTATAATTTATTACATTTGAATCGTAATCACCATCTAATTCAGCAGACTTACTTAAGCTTTTTGAATTTGTATATTTTTATATTATATTATATTATATATATATATATATATATATATATATATATATATATATATATATATATATATATATATATATATATATATTATATTAGGTTGGTGCAAAAATAATGACGTAATAATGTCGTTTTTTGACGTATTTTTTAACGTCAAAAAACGACATTATTACGTCATTATTTTTGCACCAACCTAATATAAAATAGAATATATATTAACTTTGGATGTTACTTTTTTAGTGTATATCTACATTTAAGTAGGCGCCCCATTTATTAATCAATTATTCGTTATTCAGCGGCCTGAATAATTCGAGAAATCTTATTAACAAAAAAATACGCAGGATTCGAACCTGTGTTCTCCTTTGCAGGAGAAACCGTCGTTAGATACGACGTGCTTTTAACCGACTCGTCCACGAAAACGTCGTCGATTAAGCAAGTTTGTATAACGCCTTTGAAGCACGTTCCTCTTGATTCGATTTAGCAAAGCTGATAGCTGCATAGTTTCGTATCCGAAACGTGTACAAAGCAATTTTTAAGTAAGTAACAGACTTTCGGTAAAGCCTTCATATTCAAGAGAGGAACTTTGCCGAAGGGTAAGGTTTCCTTCGGGGAGGTAGACAGGACCTGAACCCGTCTAGGCGGGTTCAAAGGTCATATTTTTGGCCGAGCCTACGGGCTCGCGGGCTACCCACATTAAACCGGCCTTGTGCCACATTTAATCCTCGTGGGTGGATTAATAAATACCAAGCCTTCATATTCATAACTACTACTTTTTTTGTTTGTTTTGATGGGAAAGTAGCTACAGTTAAAAGCTGTTACACTCATTGTCAAACTTGACAGCTAAATATGAATTTTATGTTTCCATTGATCATTTCTGTACCGATGAGTCTACAACCCCACAGTCCTCTCCATCAAGCACCGGTGCTTAATTTTCGCTTCGTTTCGCCTGAGCATGTCTGCCGTAGAGCCTATCCTTCTCCTCGCTTTCGCCATCACCGCCACAATCCTGACACTCATTTATTTTGTAAATTTTTAAAATTTTATGGATTAAGTTTTTTTTGTACCTATCGTCAGTTGAAAACTAAGTTCGTCCTTTTTTTTTTTTTTCTCTCTCTTTCTCCTTTTTAGCGCTGATTCGTGAAACTGACTTGATCTTTTCCGTTAACATACAAGTTTATTTTTCTTTTCTAATTTTTTTTTGTTTGGGTCCCACATTTCACAGGATATTTAACACCTAATTCCCATGGCAGTCTCTCTCGCTCGCTCTCTCTCTCTCTGTCTCTTTCACACACACACACACACACACACACATACGCATGCGTTCACGCGGCTCCCTCAGTCTTGGCGTTTTTTTTCACTCGCCCGACACAGATGTGTGAACAACACTAAAACGTTGTGGGGAGCCGTTACCGATAAGCGATGAATGATTCTGCGCGTTCCACAGTCTATTTTCTTTTGAATTTGTCTGTTCGTCACAATTAAAACAAACAATTGGTCGGCACAATTAAAAACACAAACAAACAAACGAACGAACAAACACAATCTTTACGTTTAAAATAGAATACAGTTTTCCTCCTCCTCCTCCTCCTCTTCTCTCACTCTCTTTTTATCATTGTTCACCCAATACAAGCCACAAGAACCAATCAAAGAAGAAGGCTACAAAATGAGATATCACCCGAATCGGCTCTTCAGGACTCCGGCGGGCCATTCTTTACAACGACGTCGTAAACGGCGAACGACATCGCAGGGACCCAAAACGCAGATTCAAAGACCAACTGAGGTCTTCCCTCCTTCAAACCGGATTTTGGAAAAATTGGTTAACGGAAGATTCGGTAACGGAAAATTCGGTAATTTTGACAAGGTAGAAAAATTGATTTTAGGACCATTCTGGAGTGGGGATTTGGGTGCTAAACCCCCTCTACGTTTTTAAATCATTGAAAATCGTGGGTTCCAGATAAAAAAGCCCACTACAATACAAGGGCTGTACTCGCAGAAGTGGGTCTTAGAGGTGGCTAGGTCTCCTTCCTCAATATTAAAAAAAAAAAAAAGTATTAATAATTATGGGGTCTAGATAAAACCATACAACAATACGAAGGACATACATTCAAGAGGGGTCTAGCCCACCCTTACGTTTAAATATGTAACTAAAAAAGTAATTGGTTCCATTCCCGATAAAATTCCACTGCAACTATACCAGGGCCGTACTTTCTGGATGTTCTAAGTCGCCCCCTCCAATATTTTTAAATAATTATTTTTTTAAATAAGTAATCATTTAATTTAGTTTATTGTTTTCAAGCAAATAAAATCGATTTATCTTAGTTGAAGTTAAGTTCTTGTATCTTCTTTTCAAATTACAGTGTAACCCGGATATAAGAGAGTTGTCGGGACCGGAGACGAAGTCTCTTATATCCGGGTTTCTCTTATATCCGGGTTTAATCTAATTTATATACATTAACACAGGCTCTACTTTGGGACCAGAGAAAATCTCTCTTATATCCGAGTTTCTCTTATATCCGGGTCTCTTATATCCGGGTTACACTGTATTATTTTAATAAAAAAGTAGTAAATAAATTAAGTTTTGGATAGTAATTTCTTTTTAAGGAATCTAAAAATATATAGCCCTCTTTCTATTTAAAAAAAAATAGGGGAGGGGACTTAGCCCTCAAATCTCCACTCCAGAACGGCTCTAAAATCAATTTTCACTCAACTTTTATTTCATAGTTACCAAATTTTCCTATTTTATCAAAATTACTGAATTTTCTGGCCCACGCCAGAATCAGCCCTAATAACTGGAAAAAAACAAAAAAACAAAAACAAAAAAACAATACAGAAACCGCCAACCGTCCATCCTGGCGCGGAGCAATTCATTTTGGTTGTTACGCTTTTGAGGAGAGGAGAAAGAATGAAGCGGAAGTCGAAAGAAAAGTAACACAGGGCCCGGCGGTTCCAGCCAAGACCATCATCCTCCCTACCATACGACCACTATCAGAGACTATTCCATTCTCGGCCTCCTGAGCCATATCGGGTTCAAGCATCTTGGAGACACCGTGATGAACCAAACTCACACGAATGGTGCCGACAACGACGACAGTTTCCTCTTCTCTCTCTTTACTCGTGTTCTCCTAATACACGGCCCAAGAGTCACTCAAAGAAGAGGGCTACTAAATGAGGTTGTTGCAAGAGTGTATACAGGGAAGGAGCAAGAGGTATATATTATAAAGATATGTAGGATAGACAGAATAAACGGTTGACTCACGACTTGACGTGGTTAACATCGTATTGAAAAGTAACTCCCTATTTTATGTGTGAGTAACCGGCCAGTAGTCCTGACTTAACACCTTGTGACGTTCTCCTTTGGGGTTGGTTAAAGGGGCAAGTCTACTGTATCAAACTAAGACTTTGGAAGAACTTGAATGGCGAATACAAGAAGTTATGTCTTCCATCCCACAAAACTTTTTGGTGAAATCAGTTGACGCAATTCCTGGGCGGCTCAAGAAGCTGGTAGCAAAATCTGGTGCCCATATCGAATTTTAAATAAAATCTCATGCTAAACGCTTTACTCTCATATTCATTTCTTGTAAAAATTATAGTTAATAAAAAAATTATAAGTATTTTAAAATGGGGAGTTACTTTTCGATCGAGGAAGCGTCCTTTCAGGAGTCTGTTTGGAAATGCAAGGGAAGAAGCTGTTTACTCCTTACAAATGGAATATGAAGGAAATGAGGATGAGTTGACTCAGTGTATGTCGCCTGGCGGGTCCTAGCAGCTGCGAATGTCTTGACTGGTGGAAACAGGGAATATAGTCCGTCCGAACATGTGTCATGAAAATAACGTTAGAGCAGCGAGATGCTAGCAACAATTCATTTGTGGAAAAGTGGTTATAGGCAAGAAAACAATTCATCACCTATAAGGCCGTGAAAACGTTTTCGAGTCTGGAAAATGGAGATCGAGTCGTAGTACCCCATTTTTAATCACACACACACACGCGCGCACATACACGCACACAACACACATGGAGACAGACAAGGTTGATGAAAGATTTCCCAATGTTACCTTATGATCAATATTTGCGAAATCTTAGAAAAGTCTTCGAAGTTAATCCAGCTCTTTGCTACTTGGGAACGAATCAGTTGTTGTGTGTCGTTTAGAAGAAACTGATAAGAAAACGTTAACCTGTATCCGGAAATTAGGCTATTGCTCGAAAACGCTTTAACAGTAACAATAAAGATGAGGATATTAGTCCGACTGGGAATACTGTAAATAAAGATAACTCCCCATTCTAGAAATTCAGGCTGTCATCTGTTACGCTGATAACATAGTTGGAACTATTATGGCATCTGTCTTTGATATGGAAGCGTTGAAATAGATTAAACTGTGCTTTAATATCGATGTGAATAAAAAAAAAATAGCATTTGTTGAGAGATTCGTGAATAGAGACAACTTTGCGTTACTGAGGCGTTTCGTCCCCTGATGGGCATCCTCCTCATCATCATCATTATCATCATCTCCTTGACTTTTGTAATCGTAAGGAGAGATCCGAATGCAGAAGCCATATTGAATCTTCTCCTCAACGGTCCATCAACGGCAGCCATCAGCAATTTTGGTATAGTCATACTTGTCCGTTGTTTGATATTGTCCAACCAGATTAAACGGTGCCTTGTATAATGGCCTTGCACAGGCTGTCGTGCCCAAACCACGCCCTTTTTCTTCGTTTGACAGTGGCAGGAAAAGGTTCCTGGTGCCCCCCCCCCAAAAAAAAAACTTTCAAATCTTTTCCACACAAACTCATTGGTTTGGTTTTATATTCCCAGTAGAAGATGCCAAGAAGTTTTCTCTTGCATTTGTCATCAAACGCATGGATCCTACACTCTGTTTCTACCAACGGTGTCGATGTTTCACATCCAAGTGCTGTTAATCATCCATCCATCCTTCTGTATATATATATATATATATATATATATATATATATATATATATATATATATATTAATTGAAAAAACAGCCCGTAAATAATATGGACTGCACCACCATTATTATAGTCCGGTATAAATTACTGTTTAAAATAAAAGAGATCGTCTACTCAAATATGGGTAGCCACTAAAAATAACGTTTAAGTGATATATATATATATATATATATATATATATATATATATATATATATATATATATATATATCCAGGTAGAATGAGAACAAATGGAGTATAATTTTACTGTCCGTAACATTTAATTTAAAAGAAGGCTCAATACAGAGTAGAGCTAAATATTATTTATTTTACGATATTAAAACAAAAACATTTTAAAAATTGCTACCCAATTACAATCTTGTTTCAACTCTACAAATGTGTCTCCTCGGGAAGTTTCAAATCGTGCGAGGAGACACATTTATAGCATTGAAACATAATTATAATTGTGTAGCGATTTTAACATGCTTTTGATTTAATATCCTAATATATATATATATATATTGATAATATTAGTGGTCAATGTGTGTGTATGTATATATATATATATATATATATATATATATATATATATATGTATATAAATTCCCAAGAGGATAGAATCCAGGTAGAACTCAATCTCCTGGACAGAGTAAGAATATATATATATATATATATATATATATATGAAGAAATATAGTTTTAAGGTGTGCTATATTTATGGGATAAAGTGCTCAATATCAGAGATAGAGCGTATGTAAATATAAATATAAAAGTAAACATTGAAGGCTGTTTCATGCTGGACGCAAATAAATATCTTAAAATAATTGTCGGACTTTGTCCACTTCATAATGTGTGACGTCATTTGTTTACATTTGGATATGCTTTGAGCAGATATGAATGTATGTGAGAGATTCATGGAAGATTGTAGCTTAAAAGCAGTAAAATCGACCTTGCTCACCGAGCGATCCTTTGTGGTTCAATCGGTTAATTGCACGTCAGGCTATATGACGGTCCCATATAGGATACAGTCGAAGGACGAATATTTTCTATGAAAATTTCTCGGACATTCAGGCCGGTGAATGTTATTAATACTGTTTATTATAAACGGAGCATTTACTTAAATATTTGTATCTATAAAAAGAATGTATAAACATATAAATGTCTTAATATGTATATATTAGCCATGTCCACTATTTTCGCGGAAAAACAGCATAGCGTAAATGAAAAATGCCACAGACTTAAAGAAAATAAAGTATTATCGTTATGTTATTATTAAGATGAAAGAAAAAAGTATTTTTCAATTATTTTAATATTTTCTAACACGCTCGAAATTTTGGTTAAAGTCGTCTTTTGTTTACGTCATCGCGGTGACGTTAAAATAACATTGTTTTTTTTGCGCTTTTTTTCCAGTTGAAAACACATTGATTTGGAAATTCTTGTAAAAATCAAATAATTGTCCGATTTTAATGAAATTTTCAGGACTTATTCACAAATGAATGAAATTATTTTTGAAATATTTTGTTTTTAGAAAATTTTGGTAAAAAATATTTTTTTTTAAATATGTTACCCCCCACTTATTTAATTTCATGAAATTTCGCCCAAAACCTTTTTGGTTCCTCAATTATTTTTTTTTTTGTTAAAAGAAGGAGTCTTTGGAGATGCTAAATAACCTACTTTTTTTTTCAAATTTGAGATATCTAACTGAAAATCTGCTCTGAATTGAAAAATAATGAATCCAATAAAGCTATGATATTACTTAATTAGAAAAGCTTTTAATTGCTTTTGTAAATAAGTAATATTAAGGACATTATTGTCTGAAGAAATAATTTTTTTCTGATGAATAATTAATTTTTACAAGAATTTTTTCGTTTTTTAAGAAATTTTAATTATAATAATTTATAATAGTTTAATATCGTGTAAAGCTCTGTATTAGGAGGGTTCATCGATATGATGTAGTAATTAAGTAGAAAAAAAATTTACGAATCCAAAATTGCTAAGTTTAATAAATTTAGTTGAGCTACTTTTTTAACAAATAATTTTTTATGTTGTATTTTTTTGCTTAATACATTCCTTATTCCCATGTATGATATAATGAAATTGTCAGTATTATTACAAGGTCACGTGATTTAAGGGTTTTGTCCCTTTACGTGGCCTTTTCATAACATTTCTTATTTTCCGTTCAACTTTAAAAGTGTAAACTTTAAATTTTAAAGTAATTTTTCTTTTTTTCATTTACTATTTCACTAAATAATTTTATTTTATGTATTGTATTTCCATTAGTGTGGGTCATACTCAAATAGAATAAGTTTTTTAAAACTCAGACTTTTAAAAATTATGTCATTTATGGTAATCGGTAGTAGCTGTCATCGCTTCGTCATTCAACAATCCATCAATAGTTGGGTCAGATTAAAAGGATCGATCGTTAATAATTGGTTGTATATTATTTTTTATGCTATAAGTAAGAAAGATTTCTTTCAAATCAGATTACTTTAAGTTTAAATTTTTTAATTTTACTAAAATAACGTGTCAGAAATTTTTAAAAATATTTTCAAAATCGATAAATTTGTGTCTGTTTACAAATTTCTTAAAATTAAGAAAATGGCCGTTTTTAAGAAAATTTAAAAATTTGAAATTAAATTTGACAATCAAATGTATATAGTTTTTATCTGAAATACACCAGAATTGTTTAATTAATAGAAATCGTAAATTTAGTTATTAAACTTTCAATTAAAGCTAAAATGAAATCTTCAAGAATGTTTTTTCGTTGTAAAAAAATAAAAAAATTCATTTTAAACTTAAATATAGAAAATTTATGCCGAAATAGTGGAGGTACCTAGATGTAGCTTCTATCGAAATAAAAGCTACTTAATTTTTTTGTACAATGGGGAGATAGATTCCCGGAGAGTGGAAAGTGTTCACCAACCTTCAACATTAAAAACATCGCCACCAAATGGTGGTGTCAGTAAAGGGTAAGTGAAAATTGATTCAAATTAAGGAATGGTTAAAAACTGTTTTGGAATTAAAGATGCCAAAACCCATCGCGTCAGATGAAAAGCAAATCAATCAATTAATCAACATTTTTTGTTTATTTTATTTTTCTTTCACTTAAAAAAAAAATTCTACCCCAACTTTATTTTTATTCTTCACATCTACTTCCACACCCAGTCTTCCGTCTTTCTTTTTCTTGTATCTTTCTTTCTCTTGCTTGTTCCCTCCATTTTTTTGTATTTTTTCCCTCCATTTTCTTGTCGTTACTGACATCGCCATTCATACTATGACCCTCAGCCATTATCGTGATGGCGTTTCGTCATTTCTTTTTTTCCCCCCATGATCCTCTGTTTTGACTTCGTACCCAAACACCATAAATCTAACAGAAACACAAAGATAAAATTACAGAATCGACACCAAAACACAACCAGCTAACCAGCTCCTATTCAAGATACTTATTTCAATTTAAATGTTTGTTTTTTTAATTTAATTTTTCAAAAAAGAAAGCAAAAAAAATCCCCCCCCTCCAAAAAAACAAAAAACAAAAAAAAAACAAACAAGAAAAACTTATGTACTTGCATATAATTTATCATTTTTGGTGCGTGCAACCTGTAGCGTGAAGAGGTGTCTACTAAATGGGAGAGGGGACGTTTATTCTTTTCTAGTCAATTTTCCGACTCACCGAGGTTATTACCCCCTCCCTGGGCTTAATAACTTAGCACTTTTTGGCTCTTTAAATCATTTTCCGATGCCCCTTTATTAAGACAATCAATCCTGTTTATTCAAGATTGATAAAAAATTCTGGTTTTCCCGATTATTAAGACCCCTTTCTATTAGACACCTAAGAGTATGGATCTAAATATTCTACGCGTATATATATATATATATATATATATATATATATATTACAATGAATCATTCATACAAAAAGTAGATTAGTAAAGTTAATGATATAAAATGGCGAAATCACTCCGCGAATAAAATTTTAAAGTTTCATTAACCTATAAATCACTCGATGAATGTTATGATCCTTGCTTTTAATAATTATGAGCTGTATAAGGTCTTTTTTTAATACGCAAGTACTTTCAACTGTACATTCAGTCATCATCAGGCATGGAAATTATTTTGTTTTTATTAAAATCCAGCTAGCATCAGAGACGAAAAATTAAATGCAAATCGAAATATGTTTTTATAGAAATGTGTTATTGTTAACGGATACAAACTTTTGGAGCGTGCAGTTGAATTTTTTTTAAAATTTAAGAAAGTGAGTTTTTTACTAATATGACGATTTGAGAATTTTTTGTTGTAGGAGTTTATCAGTCAATGTGGCATGAACTAAATTGTTCAATAAATAAAGTAATGTCTCAGTTATTATCCCGAAAATTTGCACGTCAGATCAGTTCTTTTAAATCAAATATGTGGTGCAGTTCAGTTACAACGAATCATTCATATAAAAAGTAGATTAGTAAAGTTAATGATATAAAATGGCGAAATCCTTTCGCAAACAAAATTTTTAAGTTTCATTAACCTACAAATCACTCGATGAATGTTTTGATCCTTGTTTTTAATAATTACAAGCTCTATAAGGTCTTTTTTTAATATGCAAGTACTTTCGACTGTACATTCAGTCATCTTCAGGCGTGGAAATAATTTTATGTTTGCTAAAATTCAGATAGCATGCGAGACGAAAAATTAAATGCGAATCGAAATATGTTTTTTTTTTAAATGTGTTATTGTTAACGGATACAAACTTTTGGAGTGTGTAGTCGCAACGCTAAGGTTGAATTTTTTTGAACACTATGGAGAAAAAGGAATTTTTTACGGCTGATGCTGCTTTAATGGATCGCTCTTCATAAGAATTGGGCACTATGGCAGCAGGTATGCCGTTTTTATAGCACGTATATAATAATAATAATAATAATAATAATAATAATAATAATAATAATAACCCGCATTCGAGGATAACTGTCTAGAGCGGCCAGCCAATTTCTATTGCAGATTCTCGCTCAGGCACATTTGTGTTCAACACCAACAGAGCCAATCTGTGGTTTATACTGCAACTATGCCGAGCAGACCATAGTTAAAATTTCTAGGAGAGAGAGTGTTGTCTAGAATAATCAACAATCGGAACAACACCAGCACACTCAAACCCTCGGTCACGATGACTTGTGACTTTGTGCTAGCACAGCTATCGATGGACCCAAGTGCTCCGTCTACCCAATTTCACTCACAAGGTTTCGGTCAACCCGTGGTATGGTTTTCAGGCACTTTCTAAAGGTACCGTACGCTGGGATCGACCTCCCTCCAGACCGATAACACCAGGAAGTTTCCTCATATATACATATATATATATATATATATATATATATATATATATATATATATATATATATATATGTGTGTGTGTGTGTGTGTGTGTGTGTGTATATGATGGACTCTCCCATCGAGTTCGATGTATGAGGTTCTGACGACCACGAACTAATTATCTGCATGCCTATGACGGGCATGACTTTTGAGACCGGCTCAAGAATTGTACAAAAGACGACAGACAGTACAAGAAAATGTATTGTATCCAAGTGCAGCAGGAACACTGTTAGGTGTCTTATTTTGCTCTCTCGTTTCATTTAGTCGACTGATGGTTACTTCTCAGTGCAGCTATATCAATGCTGTACTTGTTTAGCTCCAGTGCGGCCAGAGCTGTTTTTCTTTCTGGTGCTGAATTGCTGTCCTGGAGAGTTCGGACATTCCAATTGTGCCAAGATGAAGTTGATGTTCTTTCGTAGTGTTTGTCGCAGGAGCCGGATATGTGTGGAACTAATTAGATCTAGTTGTCAGAAAACCAACACAATGATTTGTTTCAAATGGTGATGGCTTGTGTCGGACCATCCACACTTTTGGGATCTGTCATATATATATATATATATATATATATATATATATATATATATATATATATATATGTGTGTGTGTGTGTGTGTGTGTTTAGGTTTGTAAACAGTGACTATTACGGCTAATAATGCAAGACTCTTCGTTAAATCGAATTGAGTTCTCCCAGTCACTGTGTTTATCTAAAAATAAATACGCTTAAATTCAACTTCATCCCTGCCGTGCGCCAACGGCGTAGAATCTCCGACTGACGACAATTCAGTTGGCTTTCGATCCTAGCTAGAGACAACCGGATGTCTACCCACACTGATGAGCAGTGATACAGCGAAACAGTCTGTCTGTCGACGACAATATATACATATATATATATATTAGGTTGGTGCAAAAATAATATATATATATATATATATATATATATATATATATATATATATATGTTTGTATGCGATGACGATATATATTTGTATATATCAAGAACAATATTGAAGAAAAATGTATGACAAAGTGGAAAAATGTTCTCCTGTGACGCGTTTCGTCCTTCAGGACTTCATCGGACTAAATTTGTTATGTTGATGCGATTACGCATGCGCACGAACGAGGGATGCTGGGAATTTTAAATATAAAAATTGTTTTTTTTTAAATCTAGCCGGATTCATTTAGAGCCCTTTTCTTTCCATCACTTTTGTTTGTAGATATCCCACACTGTGATGATAGAAGAGATGCCAGGAATGGTGAAATGTTGTAATAGTCAAGGCGCAAATTTACTGAGGGTGATTTTGCGTTCAAGGCACTCTCCAGACATTTTTGTCGTAGTGAATTATTTCACCTTTGATCAGAGTAGCATTTTTTGTGTCAAATTTGTGGTCAGTTTCGTTATGGTAGGCAACCAACCCATTTGAAAAAAATGTCAACGTAATATTCATTCGCAAAAAAAAAAAAAAATGTTTTAAATAGCCCCGAAATAGTTGATAAGAAAAGAAGGAAATGGCCAGTTGGTTGTTTTAGTTTAGCGGCACATCAACATCTGTATGGGTTATTCAAAGCCAAAATCTAAAATGTTTTGAATGCAATTTTATGGTTTCAAGTAAATATATTTTTTTACATAATTTTATACTTTCAGAGTAAGTATTTCTTTTATCTATATCTATAACTCTCAAAATGTATGTATGTATGTATGTATGTATGTATGTGTGTGATCGGATGTTGTTTATGCGTTTCCAGTTTTAATTCGATTACGATGAAATGTTTTTGTTTGATAGATAATTTTTCAGTGCCGGTTTTGAGTCCAAATTGGATGGAAAAAATTAGAACCTTAAAGGTGAAAAATTGAAAAAAACTGATTTTTTTTTTGCACTTTTACGCAAAAATCGAAGATAAAAATTTAATGTCCGTACAAAACAATTTAAAGAGTTGAAATCAAACGCAAAAGATGGGCAATGAAGAGACGGACATTTAGCATTTGCAGGGGTGTTCAATGTCAGGCTCTACGAAGACAACATGTATACAAAATAACATTTTTTTGAGTTGTGGGGACGGGGTTGATGATGCCTAAAGCAAGGTAACTTTTGTCAGGGAGTTCCCATTTTCGTCATTTTTTCCCTGTGACACAACCGCTCAATTGTAGCGAACCTAGAATAAGTTTTACAGGTGTAAGACATCAGTGATGTGCCCCGTTATCTCAATGTTTGGGCACCATTCTGCCTCATGCTCCCGGAGCGAAAGCACGCAACGTCGTCTACAGCGAGATGATACAGGATCCGTGAACTCTACACGGGTTTGCTGCATAGAGTGAGCTTCCATGTTTTCATTTAAACATTCGTCTTCCTTATGCTAATCACTGCCTCTACCTCTCCTGCCTCAGGCCACCTTCAACCGCATCGCCTCCCCCTTGAAATGGCATCATTTCCAGCACATTGAATGACAATAGAAAATGCGTCTACATTTGAAGAAACATTCCAATACTCTCCTTCCGCCGTAACGGTCCATGGAAGATGTTCCTTGCTTGCAAGACTGAGAACGCAAAAACGACCCTTTTCAGAGCCACCCCCATTCAAATTGTTAACCTCCCCTTATTTAGGGATGTGCCTCAGTTGCACCCAATTGTTGTCAGTAATATTTTTTTGGGTGGGCTGACTTTAAACTTAAACTGCTCCAATTGAGTGGCAAAAATTCCTAGTAATGAAAGACCCAGTCGAAGTAGTATAGTAGTTATATAGTTTATACATGATCTGTTGCAGGTGTTATATGCTTTAGTAGATATTTACTTGACCCCCACTGAGTCAAGTTGTGACACAAGGTCAGTTTTTAACGTGGGGACTCGAGTATTTTCACTCGGGGTGCTGGTCCAAGCTGGTCTTAGCTGGTCATAGCTTGTCCAAGCTGGTCATATCTGGTCTAAGCTAGTCATAGCTGGTCTTGGCTTTTCATAGCTGGTCCAAGCTGGTCAGAGCCGGTCCAAGCTAGTCGTAGCCATGATACCACCAGCACATGGACGGATCCCTGGGCCAGGTAAGTAGAGATTTACTTGAAACCCCACTGAGTCAGGTTGTGATACAAGGTCAGTTTTTAACATGGAGACCCGAGAGTTTTCACTCGGGCCGCTGGTCTAAGCTGGTCTTGGCTTGTCATAGTTGGCCCAAGCTGGTCAGAGTCGGTCCAAGCTAGTCGTAGCCGTGATACCACCAGCACAGGGACGAATCCCTGGGCCAGGTAAGTAGGGATTTACTTGAACCACTGAGTCAGGTTGTGACACAAGGTCAGTTTTTAATGTGGAGACCCGAGAGTTTTCACTCGGGCCGCTGGTCTTAGCTGGTCATAGCTTGTCCAGCTGGTCAGATCTGGTCTAAGCTAGTCATAGCTGGTCTTAGCTTATCATAGCTGGTCAAAGCTGTTCAGAACTGGTCCAGGCTGATCAAAGTCGTGATACCACCAGCACAGGGACGAAGCCCTGGGTCAGGTAAATATGTGTTATAGGCTTTAGTATAAACCTATTTTTTTAAGGATATTATGTTTGTGCCAATTTCAGTGTTTTCAACTAGTTTTCACATGATGGTTTTCTTAGTAGTATTTGTATTTTACAGGGGCTAATGGAGTACATTCAGTTAAAATGTGTTTCATCATTAGTGCAACTTGGCATTTTCCACATGTTGGTTGCTTTTCTTCAGCAAGTAGGAATAGGGGAGGAGTATGTGTCGCCTATGTGTCATAAGAAGGAAAGAAAGAAAACAAGTCTAGTGAAAGACAAGGAGAAGCAACAAACAAAATAGAAAGTAAGAAAGAAGAAAAAAATGAACGTAAGATAGACACCCACTAAAATAGCAATTAAAGATTAAATGAATAGATTTGACGTTGATGGGTTATTAATCCTTATAAATGAATAGAAAGAAAGAAAGAAAGAAAGACAGAAAGAAAGAGAGAAAGAATGAGAGAGAGAAAGAAAGAGCGAGAGAATGAGAGAGAGAAAGAATGAATCAATGTTAATAAGAATACGGTTCATCAAACTTTATAAATGAATAGGAAGAGAGAAAGAAAGAAAGAAGGAAAGAAAGAAAGAAAGAAAGAGAGAAAGAACGAGAGAGAGAAAGAAAGAGAGAGAGAATGAGAGAGAAAAAGAAGGAATCAATGTTAATAAGAATACGGTTCATCAACCTTTATAAATGAATAGGAAGAAAGAAAGAAAGAAAGAAAGAAAGAAGGAAAGAAAGAAAGAGAGAAAGAAGGAAAGAAAGAAAAAGAAAGAAAGAAACCATATAGATTAATAGTGAATAAGATTACGGCTTAGCAACTTTTATAAATGAATAGAAAGAAAGAAAGAAAGAAAGAAAGAAAGAAAGAAAGAAAGAATCAATGTCAGATTAATAGTGAATAAGATAAAGGTTGATCAACTCTTATAAATGAATAGAAAGAAAGAAAAAAGAGATCATTAGGAAAGAAAAAAGAAAGAAAGAAGGAGAAAGAAAGAAATAAAGAAGGAGAAAGAAAGAAGAAATCAATGTTAGATTGATTGTAAATGAGATTACGGTTTATCAACCCTTGTAAATGAATAGAAAGAAAGAAAGAAAGAAAGAAATAAAGAAACAGTGTTAGATTATAGTAAATAAGATCACGATTTATCAACTCTTATAAATAAATAGAAAGAAAGAAAGAAAGAGAGTGAAGGAAAGAGAGAGAGAGAGAGAGAAAGAATGAATCAATATAGATTAAGAGTGAATAAAATTACAGTTCAGCAACCTTTATAATTGAATAAAAAAAAAGAAAAAAAGAAAGTAAGGAATGAGGAAAAAAGAAAGAAAGAGAAATAAAGAAAGAAGAGAGAGAAAAAAGAATCAAGATCAGGTTAATAGTGAATAAGATAACAGTTTATCAACCCTTAGAAATTAATAGAAAGTAAGATAAAGAGAGAACATTTGGAAAGAAAGAAAGAAAGAAAGAAAGAATTAAGGAGAAAGGAAGAAAGAAAGAATCAATGTCAGATTGCTTGTGAATGAGATTACGGTTTATCAACCCCTGTAAATGAATAGAAGGAAAGAGAGAAAGAAAGAAAGAATCAATGTTAGATTAATAATTATTAAGATTGTGGTTTATCAACCTTTATAAATGAATAGAAAGAGAAAGAGAGAAAGAAAGAAAGAAAGAAAGAAAGAAAGAATGTGAGGGTTAATTAATAATAGCAAATAAAATTATTAAGAGGAAAGAAAGAAATTATATTGATAAAAAAAGAGACAAAAAATGGCGGAATAAGAAAAACGAATGAAATTAGAAAAGAAGAAAAAAGAAAAAGCAAATTGCAAGGTAGAATGAAAAAGAAAAGTAAAAAAAAAACAAAAAAAAACGTGTGTATAAATACAGCCTTGAAGAAAGAGACCGATCTGCGGAAAAAATAAGGGCAAAGATAACAAAAAAAAAAAAGGAAATAAAAACGATTGAAAAGAGAAATCAAGAAAATTGCTCGAATGAAAAATTAGGCGAGAAATAACAACAAAAAAATCAGCCCACAAGGCGATGAAGAATTGTGTCACGTGATCATGATTTGCTTTTCTGAATGTTTACAAACTCAGATATTTGCTTTTCCTAAATTTATTTACTGATGACGTTTCGTTTATTTATTTTTATTGTTCGTTGGTCCTTATTTTAGTTGTAAGAATCTTTCTTAATCTCCCACCGATTGTTTCTTTCTTTCATTGGACATTTTTCTCTCTCGTCTATTTGTTGTCTTCGCAAACGTTTTTCTATTTTGTTCCCTACCCCCGACCCATCTTTGTTTACACATTCAGAGTTTCTTCGTAATCTATTTAAATTTTATTTCCTTGTATGGACTTTTCACGCATTTGTTTATCTTTTGCCTTTTATTTATTTTATTCCAACATTTTTTTTTTATCTTTTACTTTTACTTTAGCAATGCCAATTCCATCGTCCATTTTCGCTTCAACTTTTCCAGCCTGTTCTTTAAGTACTGTTTTCCTTTTACTTCATCATCATCCACTGCCAAGTCAGTATCTTTCTTTCTTTCTTTCTTTCTTTTAAGTCTATTTTCTGTCTTTCACTCTTTCTTTTATGTCTATTTTCTTTCTTTCCTCTAGGTTTATTTTTCTTTCTTTCTTTCTTTCTTTCTTTCTTTCTGTTTTATTTGTTGTTTCTTCCTTTTGGTCATTCTACCTTTTCTTTCTTTTGGTCATTATACCTTTTCTTTCTTTCTTTCTTTCTTTCTTTCTTTCTTTCTTTCTTTCTTTCTTTTAAGTCTATTTTCTGTCTTTCACTCTTTCTTTTATGTCTATTTTCTTTCTTTCCTCTAGGTTTATTTTTCTTTCTTTCTTTCTTTCTTTCTGTTTTATTTGTTGTTTCTTCCTTTTGGTCATTATACCTTTTCTTTCTTTCTTTCCTTCTTTCTTTCTTTTAAGTCTATTTTCTGTCTTTCACTCTTTCTTTTATGTCTATTTTCTTTCTTTCTTCTAGGTTTATTTTTCTTTCTTTCTTTCTTTCTTTCTTTCTTTCTTTCTTTCTGTTTTATTTGTTGTTTCTTCCTTTTGGCCATTATACCTTTTCTTTCTTTCTTTCTTTCTTTCTTTCTTTCTTTCTTTCTTTCTTTCTTTCTATATATATATATATATATATATATATATATATATATATATATATATACTTACCATCGCCTGAAGAAGTACAATCATAGTATTGAAGCATGAAAGGTTTTGTGAAGCTATTTCAGCATGTTTTTATTATAATCTTTTATACTACTACTACTAATAATAATATATAGTGACAAAAGGCCGACACACACACACACATACACACAAACACACACATATATATAATGACGTGCTAAGCGAAGCTTAGATGTAGCACGAGGCCGACACACAGTCACAAAACACACACACACACACACATATATATTTATATATATGCCTAAGTATAGGATTGGTGGAGACGGAATAAAATTCCAATGACCAAAAACGCTATTCTTTAAATGTGCTCAATACAGAGTACAGCAAATATTATTCATCCCAAAATTATAACATAAACATATCATAATATCACTACAAAAATAGCCATTTTGTTTCAACACCATTACTTGAGAAGACGCCAGAAGTGTTGAAACAAAATGGCTATTTTTGTAGTGATGTTATAACATGTTTTTTAGTTTTTTGGATATATATATATATATATATATATATATATATATATATATATATATATATATATATATATAATTTGTGTATTTAGGCAGCAATCCTTCTTTCATGCACATTTCATTGAAAACAACAAACAAGGTACTTTTAAATATTTTTTAATACAATTTCTCATGCCATCTACTAATTTTTTCTTTTTGGATGATAAATTATATAAAAACTGTCCGAATGTTCTTTTTATCCAAGCGCTTTCGGTCATACATTTACCATTTTCAAGGATTAAATATTTTAACTGTTAAATAAGTAATAGTTTGTTGTATGTATGTTTTCATTTTTCAAAACACGGTCAAAATATTATGTCAAAGTTAATATTATTAAGTATTATTTTTTTGTTTTTATTAATAAGGCTTCCATTATTTTTAACCTTCTTTTTGCATGTAGATGATGCTATTATATTTGTGTTGTCAACAAGTATGTTACGAATAGTGTCCGGTAGGTCTCCATGAATATTTAAATGAGATCTAATTGAGCTATGGTCAGAAAAGTGTAGAGTGAGTCTGCGTGTCAAACATATTGTAGTGTGGCCTATATAATTATTTACACATTTTGATTGATCAGGAATACAATTCCTTAATGGGCATTTAAATTCGTAAATAATATTTGCCCTGTTTAATTTTGTTCGAAGAGGTGAATTATTATTTTTAACTATAAAGTTAGAGGTTTTAAATGTTTTATAATAAATAATTATTCTAATTTTTTGCTATTGTCAACTGGTGTTGTACATTTTTTTATAATGTTCTTAATCCTGTTTTCATCCAGTTTATAATTTTTGTACATCTGATTTTTATAAAAAATATTAATGTTATTGTTTATGTTTCTATTCGCGCCGTTGCTATTAGCAACCTTAGATAGAAAAAGCCTAATATGGAAATCCAACAACTGATTAGGAAATGCGTTATTAATCAGCGTTTGCTTTACATTGTTTAATTCGATGAGGAAAAGCGTGCGAGAGGATGAGTTCTCGTTCGCTCTCGTGAAGAAATTTTTAATAACACCTATTTTATATCTAAGAGGGTATTCACTAGAAATATTAAGATGGCAAGAGTCTTTACTAGCTGGTTTTTTATAAACAGAAGTTTTAAAAGTATTATTACCTAAGAAAGGATGTTTATTTTTTTTTCATAAGTAAAATTTAGGACAGAATTTTGTAGAAATGTAGCTTTCAGGTTTAATAACTTTAGTAAAAACGTTGTTTTCAATATAGGACATATAATAATTGAAGAAGGATGGCCCGCGAGGGTTTCCCATACTTACTCCATAAGTTTGTCGGTAAATAGTACCATTCTGGCTATAAAAAGGAACTCCAGTGGTGCAAGCGAGGAATAGTTTTCTTAAAATATTGGGTTGGATTGATAGGGGGTGGAATTAAATTATTTTTATACACCGAATTAATGATAATATCAATAGTTTCGAAGTCGGGATCATTAGTAAATAAATTCTCTATGTCAAGTGACGCAAGAATGCCGTGGTTTGTTTTTACTTTTGTGCTTTTAAGTATTTGAAGGAATTCATAGGTAGATTTAATGCTATAGTTAGTAGGGAGATATGGGGGCAATAATATCATTGAGAAATTTTCATAGTTGGTATATGAATGTTTGAATCTGAGAAATAATTGGTCGTAAAGGGTATCCCGGTTTGTGCATTTTAACATTACCGTATAAGTAGCAAGGTGGGTAATCTCCAATAATTTGGTTTATTTTTAAGGATCCTGCAACAGCATTGTTGGATGTTATAAGTTTATTAACATATTTCTTTAGAGATTCAGAGATGTTCTTATTCAATTTAGTAAATTTAGAACGATCTTCAATGAGATGCTGAAGTTTTTTTGTGATAATCCAATTTATTCAAAATTACGTAAATATTGGATTTATCAGCTTTTCTGATGACTATATTAGGGTTGTTTTTTATTTTAATTCTGTAGCAGCAAATTTTGAGTTTTGTTGGAATGTTCTTGCTTTTATTACGTGGAATATAATCTTTTAGAACTTCTACCTTGAGAAGAACTTTGAGGTTTGGATGGAGTATTATCAATTTGTCCTTTTCCAGTTGACATAATGATTGATGTAAGATCTCAATTTCAGTCTTCTTTGTGAGAAGGTCGAATTTAGGTTGGAGATGGCAATTTGGTCCTAGATTTAGAAATTCCTTTTGATCATGCGTTAATATGTGAGTTGATAGGTTTATGTATTTATCATGGTTGTTGGGAAGTAGAATATTTCCTTCGTATAAGTTGCACAGCTTCTTTTAATTAGTTGTCTATGTTCAAGTTCATCATTATCAATACTTATATCGATGTGGTATTGTGCTTCATTATATTCAGTCTCAGTTAAAGTGTATTTTAGTATTGCAATATGTTTTTGGATTTCATTATTTATATGTTGGGTTTCGTTCTAAGCTTTCGTTATTTGTTAAACCGACGCTTAGATATGACACAAGACCGACATATAGAGACAGAGTAGCTATTGGACCTTGTATTACGTGAACATTAGCCAAAAAAAAAAAAAAAAAAAAAAATAAAATAGAAAAATGTAAGAAAAGAAAAAAAGGAAGAAAAAGGGTACTTTCGCTTAGAGGCAGAAAGAGATAGTTGAAATTTCTAAAAGGCATAATGAACAAAAAGAGGGTTTGGAGAATTTGACACTCACAGGACATATTGAAAGCAAAAGAGTAAGATAACGAAATTCATTGGCTGGCGTAATTAAGTTGCGTTAATGTCATTATTCTCTCTCTCTCTCTCTCTCTTTGCCTTCATGATTTCTCCTATTATTCCAAATATCTATCTCTATCTTTATTCAGCATCTATCTATCTATCTATCTATCTATCTATCTATCTATCTATCTATCTATCTATCTATCTATCTCAGTCTGTCTATCTATCTTTCCCCGAGTGTTCAGATCTATCTATCTATCTATCTATCTATCTATCTATCTATCTATCTATCTATCTATCTATCTCAGTCTGTCTATCTATCTTTCCCCGAGTGTTCAGATCTATCTATCTATCTATCTATCTATCTATCTATCTATCTATCTATCTATCTATCTATCTATCTATCTCAGTTTATTTCTCTTTTCCTATCTATCTATCT
>OZ010575.1:19319791-19334791 GCA_963932145.1 Acanthosepion lycidas
ACTGATATTACATAAGAGTTGTATTCAGTTATTTTCTGGCAAAGGTATTTCGAGAGATGTGTGAAATATCCGGCGAGACACGGAAAACATTGGGGATCTAGATACGCGAACAGATTGAACAATCTGTTTAAAGGTGCTACCCAGTCTTCACTTTTCAGTCACGATAGAGTCCAAAAGTATCTCCGCGTCCTTGTGGGTGATGAATTATTTTCTACTCTACAGTCCCTTTCCCCACAGACGAAACGTCGCAAGCCTCTCACTGATCCACGGCTATTTCCATGGAAAGTGTTCAGATGAAATACATTCCTTAGATCAACCAGTACATTCTTTTGTTCCACATCTGGGAAATGTTTTAACAGAGGATGGAAAGGATGACACTGAAATCCGAAGGCGTATTGGGATAGCCAAAGATGCCTTCCAAAAGCTAAGCAGAGTATTAAGAAACAGGAAAAGTTCGCTAGAAGCAAGGAAAAGAGTACTAAACTCCTATGATATCAGTCCTCTTCTATGACAGTGAGTACTGGACGATCTCCTCAAAGATGAAGAAGAGACTTGAAGCAACAGAAATGTTGTTCTACTGAGTGAGAGACCAACAAAACTCCTTGTAACGCCAAAGATGAATTGAAGGCAAGGATTATGGCAGCATTCATCAACTTAAAAAAGGAGACAGCCCATAAGAGTTGCAGGTGATTCCGAAGTAGCGGTTGAAGCCAATGGTGATTTTAGTAAATAAATTTACTCTTTGGTATTTCAAGATATTTTTTGTGTAATTTTGGTAAATATATCTGTTGAAATGAGATGTCAGTGTTATTGTCATGTTTGCCAAATTTAGACGACAATTTATCCATCAAATTTATCCATATAGCGCAAGTTGATACTTAGCTTGAATTGCCTAAATAAAGAGACTCAGTAATTTTTAGTCGCCATTGGCAGTCAAATTTCTTTAGAATGATGGCGTTATCAAATAGAATATTTCTAATGGGGACTGATAGTTTTCACCAAACTTATTCGACCGATACAGCGAGGCGATTCTGAGAGATGTCCTGCCAGGATTCATTATTAGCGGCCATAATCTTAACAACATAAGGTATGAAGATGACACAGTGTTGATAACAGACACAGAAAGAGAACGACAAAAACTCCTACACAAGTGTCGGAAAGCGAGAAGAAAGGACCAAACATCAACTGCAAGAAGACAGAATACATGGTCATTAGCAAAAGGATGAGCCCAATGGGCAAACTACAAATCTGAGGTACCAAATTCAAAGAAGAGCAGAAATTTAAATATCTGGGAAGTGTTTTAACAGAGGACGGAAAGGGTGACACTGAAATCCGAAGGCGTATTGGGATAGCCATGGAAGCCTTCCAAAAGCTAAGCAGAGTATTAAGAAACAGGAAAATTTCGCTAGAAGCAAAGAAAAGAGTACTAAACTCCTATGTGATACCTGTCCTCTTCTATGACAGTGAGTACTGGACGATCTCCTCAAAGATGAAGAAATGACTTGAAGCAACAGAAATGTTGTTCTACTGAGCGAGAGACCAAACAAAACTCCTTTTAACACCGAAGATGAACTGAAGGCAAAGATTATGGCAGCATTCACCAACTTCAAAAACGATACCGTCCAGAAGAGTTGCAGGAGATTCTGAAGTAAAGTGTGGAGTGCCTAGTATAATAGTACTCAGCACACAGTTAATCATTTACTCAATCAAAAAGCTAAATGAGTCCAAAGTGTGAACTGTAAATCGGAGGTACCAAAATCAAACAATATAATTAAATATCGAGGAAATGTTTTAACAGAGGACGGAAAGAGCGAAACTGAAATCCGAAGGCGTATTGGAATAGCCAAAGACTTTCCAAAAGCTAAGCAGAGTATTAAGAAACAGGAAAATTTCGCTAGAAGCAAAGAAAAGAGTACTAAACTGCTATGTGAGATTCTTTATTTTTTTCAAGGGTTGGAATTAACCTTCCTGGTTCCAGCCACAGAGTGATTGGTGTAGAGATAAAAAAAAGAAGAAAGATTTAAATATATTTTTTCAACTTACCGTGGACAGAACATGTGAGTAACGACGAAGTTTTAGAGAAAATGGAAACAAAAAGGAAACTAATGCTTAACATCAGGACAGTTGAAGTTTCTAGGACACATAATGAGGAAGGAGGGCTTGGAAAATTTAATACTCACAGGACAGATAGAAGGCAAGAGGAACAGAGGAAAACAACGCATGACATATTTGACAAACTTGGGTTGGCAGAACCGGGCTTAGGAGAAATAACAGAAAGATAAAGTTTATTAAAATCTACAAGGGAGAGGAAGTTGTGGAGAG
Organism: Acanthosepion lycidas; assembly: GCA_963932145.1. NCBI lineage: Eukaryota > Metazoa > Mollusca > Cephalopoda > Sepiida > Sepiidae > Acanthosepion > Acanthosepion lycidas. Next base: position 19,322,114 of record OZ010575.1, read on the forward strand.
CCATGATCGCCTATGTCTTGAAAAAACACGACACACAAGAAGAAGAAGTGACTTTCTCAAAGAAAGGAAAATATGGTAGGTTCATTATTTTCTTGTGAAGGGATTTCGCGAGATGTGTGAAATATCCGGCGAGACACGGAAAACACTGGGGATATAGATACATGAGCAGATTGAACAAATTGGGTGACAAATTATTTTCCACTCTACAATCCCTTTCCTCACAGACGAAATGTCACAAGCCTCTCTCTGATCTACGGCTATTTCCATGGAAAGTGTTCAGAGGAACTACATTCTTCATCTCCACCAGTTCTAACCCTAATGTCGCCGTGCCACGCCCATTGTAGGGAACCACCGTCATTCCCTTCGTATTCCATTGACGAGATGTAAGTTCCACTCGAGCAGCTTCTTTCCACGAACCGCCACATTGTAGTACTGACTCCCAAGAGGATGCTTCCCCGATCACTATAATCTTAACCTGTTCAAGTCTTGGCTTAACCGTTATCTTCCCTACATATCGGTATAAACCGTGTCTCTTGCTCTGTGACTCTCTACCTCGAGTGGCTCTCGGGCCTTTTGTTGGAAGAATACCACTGTAAAACAAAAATACGAACATACGATATCATTCTCTTGTATATCCCGTATTTCTTGAATGTTAAGAACCAGTTTTTCCCCTGAGAAATGCCATCAAAATTAGTCATCGTCTTAGCATCGAGGGGTCAATTTGTAGGGAGGAGTTTGTCCCCTCCCCACCCCGCGAACCCAAGTTCCAAACCTCAATCAAGAACCATGGACATATAATACAATTATCTTTCATATATAAAAACTACCGTATACAGTGAGTCCCCCATATCCGCGGGGTTAGTGGCCAGAACCGGCCACGGATATTTAGAACCCGCGAATACTTATAACCTCCCCCACCCAAAAAAGGTGCTTATAAGTACCTATTTTAATTGTTAAAACCCCATATGTCTTGAACTTTCATCCTAAACACTTTAGAAACATTTCAGACCCTTTTAAAAACAATTTTGAAAAATAGCATTAGTGACCATACACTTTGCGTAAATTTTCTTTCATACGTACAACAACCATTTTTAATTACGTATATAGATCGATAAAACGATTGATAATACTGTATAAAATATGAGTAACAAGACATAAAATATAGTTTAAAACATTTTCTAAAAACAGAACTGTAATGATGCCCCCAAACTTAGCATAAGGCACTTTTAAGACCCCAGCCGCAGCCCCTAATATTCCAAGTCTACCTCTCTCTCACACATTCATATCTATATCTCTCTTGTACATTGGCTTCAACATGCAGCCTTCTTCCTCTTTTTTTTATTCCTTTCTTTCTCTCTTTCTCTCTCCTATATCTCTTTCTCTTCTTCTTTCTTGACTTTTCCCTCTCTTCTTTGTTTCTCCCTTTCACTCTCTCTCCCTTTCATTTTCTGTATCCCTCTATCTATTATCCTTCTTTCTATTTCCTATTTTACAATACAACCCATACTCGTCTTCTTCTCTTCCTCTTCTCTCTTTTTATCTCTCTCTCTCACCTATATCGCTTTCTCTTCTTCTTTCTTGCGTTTGTTTTTTACAATGTACAATTCTGGCAATTTTCACCATAAAAATGGACTGTTATATGCCTTAAGTCACTTAACTAACAGGAAAATAATTGATGTAATGAATATGCATACACCTGGTTTCCCCTTCACAGTAATATGATTGGCTGGTGTCATCCATAAATACAGACTGATATGGAGGTACATGGACGATGCCTATTGGCTACACCTATAGTCTTCGCCTATTGCCTACGCTTATTGCCTACGCCTATTGCCTACCACTACGACGAGGACCAGTCCATTACGGCTACCTCCTACCCGGTTATGGTAGCACAAAACCACTTTGCTACTTCGAACAAAGATATCCCTTTCCAGGACATATCAATAATACAAGAATATTTTAAACATCAATCAAATACATATAAAAAAAAACAAAAAAAAAAAAAAAACGCGAATCGCGGGAGTTTCTCAACGATTAATTTGTGCATATATTATTTAGAAAAACAGGCGGATAATTGGGGTTTCCGCGAATAACAAGTACACATATTCCGAAGAAAAATCCGCGTATGTGTGAAGCCGCGAATTTTGAAACACGAATAGGCGGGGGCTCAATGTATCGCGTTATCATATATACTGTTGTTGCTTTTTTTTCGAGTATTAATAGTAAATAGTAAATGTAAACACACTGTATATTGAATTCGAGTAGTTACTGATATGATAAACTATTAGAAAATTAATTAATAGTAATGGCTGTCCGATCGTAACTGAGTATGTCTGTCTGCTAGGGCGACTAGACAATCCCTATTGCAGACGTCTGCTCAGGCACATTTTGTGCCTTTTCAACACCCACAGAGCCCATCTCTGGTTTATACTGCAACTATGCCGAGCGGATCTTAGTTGCAGTTTCTGAGAGAGAGAGAGAGAGAGAGAGAGAGAGAGAGAGAGAGAGAGAGAGAGAGAGAGAGTTATCCGGAGCGATCAACAGCCTGAAAAAAAGGCCAGTACGCTCTAACCCTCGGTCACGATGACTTGCGACTTCGTGCTAAGTCAAACGTCGACGTCTCCCAAATAGTTCCAGATTCACTCACAGGGCTTGGCACTTTCCAAAAATGCTGCACGCTGGGATCGCTCCCCGACTTCAGACCGATAACATCAGGAAGTCTGACAAATCGACCACAGTGAGATTCGAACCTGGGTCTCATGGAAAGCGAACTTTCTAACCACTTGGCCATGTGCGTATCTAATTATTAATAACCACAGATATTTAATAACATTTGCTAATTTGTTATGACTGAAAGAAAAATGAAACAGTAGAGTTGGCGACTTAGACTTGCTAGTACGGTGAGCCATAAAATCCTGAAATTTTTTTCCCCAAAAATACCTAGCTCATTATAGGATGTGTCTCACTACTTGTAGCGTTAGCAAGTGATGTTACGGAATATACGGTATATATATAGATAGATAGATAAGTAGATTGATAGATAAATAGATAGATATAGATATATATGCAATTATTATGTATATATTATTTATATATTATATATGTGTGGTACTTATTGGAAAGTGCTCAATATCGTTTATGTCAGTTTGTGACTTTGGGTTTCATGTCTTTTGCCACACACACACACACACAGGCACGCACGCGCACACACACACATGTATATATATATATATATATATATATATATATAATAAAAATATTTGTAATCCATATGGAATTTCCAAGAGGATATAGATACAGTGAGAGCTCTATATCCGAGACAGAGCAATAATTATTATATAATGATAAACAAAACGCTTAAAACACCATGAGGTGATATTTATTTTGTTGAGGTCGGTAAAAATGGCCTCAACTCTTCAGACCTTTTAATACAAATGTAAATGGAAAATAATCACTCTAGGTGTAAAAAATGTATATTTCCCAACTATGTAACAAGAAAAGGAGCCTATGTTGTCACCACACCAATTCGTTCACTAGCTCAGTCACTAAATCTACTTTCAAAATCTACCACAACTCTAACTGTAGAATTCATAACATAATTTACTTATTAGATTGCACACTATGCCAGAAACAATATCTGGGAAAATCTGAATTGCCCTTTCACTACACAATTAATAATTATCGGAATCGAATTAACTCGGCTCCCCACGAAAGATTATTACCTGTAGAACAACATATCCGCGTAGGAAAAAATAATTTTAAAAGCCATGCAAAATTCACTATAATTGGAAAAATAGAAATAGACAGAAAAGATAATCTTAGAAAAATACTAGAGGAACATGAAGACAAATGGATTTTGCGTCTCAAAACACTTTGTCCTGACGGACTTAACCACAAATTTAACAACATAAATAGAATTAATATATAATCCCATAATCAAACCCCACATATATTTCTCGCCCACACAAGAGAGACATGCTTGCAGAGACGTTGAGGTCTCATATACACAAACTCACACAAATATATACAGATATACACACTCCTAAATATCTAATCGATAACATGCACTTAACACACACATCCCATTCCCAGCAACCAATAAAACTGTAAAAATGACCAAGAAGACTCAGGAATCTCCCAGCCTCTATCTTAAAAGCAATTTGAAAGAAGCCATTTAACCAATATAAGGACTGACTAAATAAAATTATATATATATGGTGCTGAAAATTGTACCCTGTATCGCAAGCAAAGAAATCAACTTGACGCCTTTCACATGCGCTGTCTTCGTGCCATGTGTAAGATAAAATGGGATGACTGGGTCAAGAATAATGCAATACTGAAAAAATTAACAACATCACCGGCATTGAAACCATTCTAGCAAAGATGCAACTAAGGTGGGCTGACCATGTTGTGAGAATGGATGAGCATAGGCTTCCAAAAAAAAGGTGCTGTATGGACAACTACCAAACCCCAAGCATTCAGTTGGACGTCCATTCTTATGCTACAAAGAAAGACAACTTGAAACGTCTCAACTCTGATCTGAAAATCTGTGAAGCCCAAGCATCAAATCGAAAGGAGTGGCGTAAGACATGATTCATTGTTAAAGGATTTTGAAGACAGTAGACTGATGCACCGTGATCAGCTTCGTCAAGCTCTGAAGCAGAGACATCATCAAAATCCTGCTTTAACAAATTTCATCTGTCAGTGTTGCTTTGTTGCCCGCAGCAAGGTTGGGCTAGTATCGCACTTAAGAAAATACAAATGAAATGTATTTTTCCCTTACCTGATTTTCTTCAAAATCGCCCCTGCTAGCATGCATAAGTGTAAAACGAAAAGCACCATCCAATGCTTCCCCTCATTTATCGTTCATGATAGGTCCATCATATATATAACAGATATATTTACTAAAATTGCACAAAAATATCTTGAAATACTAAAGAGTAAATCTATCCAAAAACATCGCCATTGAAAAATGAAAACATTTCATAAAAGATACATACAAATTATTTCTTATTTAACAGTTAAAATATTTAATCCTTGAAAATGGCTAAATGTATAGCCGAAAGCGCTCGGAAAAAAAGAACATTCGGGCAGATTTTATATAATTTATTAACCGAAAAGAAAAAAAAAATTATTAGATCGCATGAGAAATTGTATAAAAAGTTAAATCAAAGCACCTTATCTGTTGTATTCAATGAAATGTGTATGAAAGAAGGGTTTCTACCTAAATACACATGCACACATATATGTATAAAGACATTTTTATGTTTATACATTCTTTTTATAGATACAAATATTTATGTAAATGCTCTGTTTATAACAAACAGTATTAAACAACATTTATCGGCCTGAATGTCCGAGAAATTTTCATAGAAAATATTCGTCCTTCGACACGAATCGAACCTGCATCCTATATGGAACCGTCATTTAGCCTGACGAGCCTTTAACCGAGTTGGCCACAAACGCGCGTTCGGTTAGGAAGGTCGAATTGGAAGATTGAAGTTTAAAAGCTGTAAATTCGACCTTGCTAACCGAACGCTCCTCTGTGGGCAAATCGGTTAAGATACGTCAGGCTATATGACGTAAATATTTGTATCGATAAAAAGAATGTATAAACATAAAAATGTCTTAAAATAATTATCGGACTTTGTAATTTTCATAATGTGTGAGTGTGTGTATATATAAAATAAAATAAAATAAAATCCAAAATCACCTCATTATTTACACTGACGTAATTCGTCAGTCTTATATATACCGGAGTTTAATAATTGTGTACTAATTATTTGCTCTGTAATAACCAATGGAGGCAACGATGGAGAAATGGATCTGATTGAGGAATCGGAGAGCCGTTCGAATTCCAGTCCAATCATGCAACGTGCTAATACCTTAGGGAAAGGTATGAATCCTTTAATTCGCCCCCAGCCATGGGAAAATAGCAGGACAGACCGGGTTCTTTAGCCTTGGATGGTAACTGGTCTACCACAGAAAGAAATAGCAACCTACAGCGGAAAAAAAGATACATAATCGCCTAAGCGTGTATCACGCATGGCACATAACTAAATGATAAATACATTGAGCTCTTTTTGTGGAACAGCTTTAATATTTTATATTACTAGAATCCACTTGGATTATATACCAACAGATTTATTACCTTTACAATATATATATATATATATATATATATATATATATATATATATATATATATATATATATAATTATCTATTTAAAAATATGATTATGGAATCATATTTTAAATAAATAATTATATTTATGCTCTACTTTTGTATCGAGCACTATTTTTTAAAAATAATAACAGAATACTAAACAACTTTGGATTATTTACCTAACGAGTTCTTTCCTATTTTCTATATATTTTTACTCACACACACACACACATATATATATAAAAGTGAACATTGAAGTCAACACTAAGAGACGACAGGCTGTTTCATGCCTGACGATTGCGTCTAGGATGAAACAGCCTGCCGCCTCTAAGTGTTGACTTCGATGTTCACTTTTATATTTACACACTCTCTATCTCTATAGCACACCTTAAGAGTCTGTCTATATATATATATATATATATATATATATATATATATGTATAACAAAAACACTTTTGTTTGGTTACCCATTAACAGTGTTGTTTCATGCTTTCGTCTTGGCCGAACGAGAGCCTTAATTTTTAAAACACGAAATGATAGTTTGGCGAACCGGAAGAAAGATGGCGCGTGGAATTGCAAGCTCAGCTTAGAGTGGTTAATTCTTTCTCACTTTCGATATATCGTCTGCTCTATCCAAATAAACATCTTTACTTTTTCTTTCCCATGTCAATCGTCAGTTCGTCTCCCATTAATCAGAAGCCACGGCAGGAAAACAGTCGCCGTATTATATTTCCATTCTGCGTTTATTTATTTTTTATTCTAACGAATCCACAAATAAGTAAATGCATACAGTGTTTTGTAAGGATCGAACTCGCCATGCAATTGTGTTTGTCTACAGGACATGCACGCTGACCATTCATCCAGAGCAAGGCGCCCACGAATTGATTGATATTGGTTGCACTTTGGACAATCGACGGTCTTAGGCACACATCAGGATATTCTAGAAAAGAATAGAGGATAAAAAAAGAAAAAAAAAAAAAAGAAAAAGAAAAAAGAGAAAAAAAGTGTGGTGCCAGCAGGATTTGAATAAAAAAAATGCAGAAATATTTGAGTAACGGTATTTGCTTTGAACCTTTGGCAAAAGCGATATATATATTTCGTTTCTCCAGTGTATTACTGATGGAGCTGGTCGGGTTAAATTTTTTAACTTGCGCTTCGTTTGTTGCAATATATATATATATATATACATATATATATATATATATATATATATATATATATATATATATATAGTTCATATGTAAACAAAATATATCTGTAAAACGATGGTATAAATAAAGACAGAAGACACACACACACAAACTACACGCATATATATATATATATATATATATATATATATATATATATATATATATGTGTGTGTGTGTGTGTGTGTGTAACACACACATATATGTATATTTAAAAAATTGAAATTTTCGCTTCGCTTGTTGCAATATATATACATGTGTGTGCGTGTATATATATATATATATATATATGTATATATATATATATAAACACGGGCACACACATGTATATGAATAAATATATATATATAGATAAAAAATATATCTGTCAATAAAAGGACGAATAAAAAAACGAAAGCTTAGTTTTCGTTTTATCTTTATTCATGAATATATCTTTATTCTTTATATCTTTATTCACATATAAATAAAATATATCTCTCTATATTTATGGTATAAATAGAGATTACATATATATATTAGGTTGGTACAAAAATAAGGACGTAATAATGTCGTTTTTTGACGTATTTTTTAACGTCAAAAAACGACATTATTACGTCATTATTTTTGCACCAACCTAATATATATATATATATATATATATATATATATATATATATGTACATACTCACACCCAGCTATATATGTATATATAATAGTTCACTTTTCTTGCTGATCAGTTCATTTTTTTCTGACCATTTCACTAATTTGGTGGTCAGTTCATTTTTCTTGCTAGTCAGTTCTCTTTTCTTACTGAGCTGTTCATTTTCCTTACCGGTAGCTTCTCTTTTCCTGTTGATTAATCTTCTTTTCTTACTGATCAATTAATTTTTCTTGCTGATCAGTTCATTTCTTTAGTGGTCAGTTCACTTTTCTCACTGAACAGTTCATTTTTCACTGTAGTCAATTGTCTTTTCTTATTTATTAGTTCATTTCTCTTTTCTCGTTGATTAGTTCATTTTTCTTGCTAGCCAATTCATCTTTTCTTGGTGAGCAGTTAACTTTTCTTGCTGGTCAATTCTCTTTTCTTGTTGATTAGTTCATTTTTCTTGCTGGGCAATACATCTTTTCTTGGTGAGCAGTTCACTTTTCTTACTGATCAGTTCATTTTTCTTTGTAGTCAATTGTCTTTCCTTATTGATCAGTTCATTTTTCTTGCTGGTCAATTCTCTTTTCTCGTTGATTAGTTCATTTTTCTTGCTGGCCAATACATCTTTTCTTGGTGAGCAGTTCACTTTTCTTGCTGGTCAATTCTCTTTTCTTGTTGATTAGTTCATTTTTCTTGCTGGCCAATTCATCTTTTCTTGCTGGTCAATTCACTTTTCTTGGTGAGCAGTTCACTTTTCTTGGTGAGCAGTTCACTTTTCTTGGTGAGCAGTTTACTTTTTTTGGTGATCAGTTCATTTTTCTTGTTTATCAGTTCTCTTTTCTTACTGATCATTTCCTTTTTTTTCCTACTGTCAATTTCTCTTTTACTTTTGCTCGCTAAGTAGGTCATGCGTTTTCATTTTCCTCTACCCCCTCTTGCCTGCAAAATGTCATGCGAGTGTTAAATTTTCCAAGCTCTCTTTTCTCGTTATGTTCTCTAGAAATTTCAATTTCCATTTTCTGCGACGTTTCAATAATTGATTTTAATTTTAATTTTTGTTTTTTTAGAATTAATACCTAGTTTTAGGTTGGGCAATAATGAGAAAACTGTTCGAAAAATAAAAAGCTGTCAAAAAAATATGCTAAATATTACATAGCTTTCTGAGTCACAAAAAGAGGAAATAGGGAGTGTTTGGCGAATTTGACACTCACAAGGCATAAAGAAGGCAAAACGAGTTTGTACAAATGAATAACAGTTCGGAACAACAAAAAGTGGTCTTTTGATTGATTGATTCACTTTTTACGGTTTATCAACCCTTTGCAGGTTATTTAAGGCCAGAAAATACTTTTAGATTATAAGAATTTTTTGAGATAATAATGATTTACTTATACAGGCGCTATTATTTATTTATACAGGCCCTATTATTTACTTATACAGGCCCTATTATTTAATCGATGGCTGGGAAGAGAAGAGGTGGATTTAGACTTTTCCCAAGAGTATTTGCCAGTAAGTGACTTTAATTAACCCAACTATAATTAGAACTTGGTAATTCGATTTCCCTTTGCGCCACCCGCACATCCACGTTTACACCACCTGGTATTTTCACCCGGCCGCTAGTTTAGGTACTGACAAGGCTCGACCTAGCTTAACTTCAGTGATCATACCAGAACAATTTTAGCGATTCAAGGTTTACTAATTAACCCATAGCTTGGGGAGAAAAAATGGATTCGTACCTAATCAGAATTTAATGAACAAACAAGAAATTATAATATGGATATAAAGTGGGGGATCAATTCCATATTAAAATCAGTATATAAACTGATCCCTCACTTTGTAACCATAGTAGTTTCTACAGATTTATATTCCAGAGAAGTTAAATGAATCTGAAAGACATCCCTGTGTAGCTAATTTGATTGATTCGTTTTTTACGGGTTATCAACCCTTTGCAGGTTATTTAAAGCCAGAAAATATTTTTAGATTATAAGAATTTTTTTTTTTGTGGAAGGTAATAATGAGTCAGGGATACACAGCTTATTAATTAACCCATAGCAGGGGAGAAGAGATGGACTCATACCATACCCTGAGGGTATTTGCGCGTAAGTGAATATAACGAATCCAACTTGAATTTGAACTCGGCTCTCCTATTAACAATTCCGAGCCATTATCCAATATATAACCCACATATCAAAGTTTACGGCAACTGGTATTCCCAAAAACTGTTCACCCATCTGGGCACCGATCAGGGACGACGTTGTCTAACTTCGGGTGACCGTACGGGAACCGGTAGTCTCAAGATGATATGGCCGTAAGCTCCACGCTTTTTTTTTGAACAGGAGAGTAGAGGTTTATATCTTGTTTAAACAGAAATAAATATTTGCCTTGATAAAGTCTGTCTGAGGACGAAAAGCGTTGCCTAAGATAAGTTTTCTTTTTGTCTTTATTCATATCTATCTATCTATCTATCTATCTATCTATCTATCTATAGATTGAGAGAATAGAAAAGTCCAGAGCAGATAACATTAGAAAGATTTTAGGGTCCCATGAAAATAAGTGGATACAACGTTTAAAAATTTAACAATATAGATAGTATTAATAATTAATATATAACCCTACAAATCAAAACCTACCCACATTTCTCACCCACACAAGACAGGCATGCTTACGGAGGTTTTGAGCCCTCACATTTATACACACACCCACACGAATATATACGATTACACACATAATACTCACCCACTCCCTAAGAACCAAATGACATACACATACTTAACAGAGACACATCCTCTTTCCAGGAACCAATAAAACTGTCAAAATGACCAAGTGAATTCAGAGCAGCATGAATCCATCCAGCTCTTATCTTAAATAACAACTTAAAAGAGACTGTTTGACCAACACAAGGACTAACCAAAATTCATGTTAAAAAATATAAAAAAAACAAATGAAAACTACAAACAAAAGTTCATTTTCTCCATCAAGACATACATTTCTGTAGTTCACTGTTACCATCAAGCAGAAAATTATTTTTCTCCTGATGATGGCCATGTTGGTCGAAACTAGTCGAGCAATCTAAACGTAATTAAAATAAAAAGGAAGGAATATTAATATACAAACCAGTGTGTTTGAAGACTTTAATTTTTTAATATTTTTATTGTTCAATATATATATATATATATATATATATATATATATATATATATATATATATGAAGAAATATAGTCTTAAGGTGTGCTATATTTATGGAATAAAGTGCTCAATATCAGAGATAGAGCGTGTGTAAATATAAAAGTGAACATAGAAGTCAACATTTAGAGGCGACAGTCTGTTTCATGCTAGATGCAATCGTCAGGCCACGAGTGCTCTGACGATTGCATCTAGCATGAAACAGACTGTCGCCTCTAAGTGTTGACTTCTATGTTCACTTATATATTTATATATATATATATATATATATATATATATATATTCTAAAATACATACTTTCTTATACTCTTAGCAATCCCCGACTAGGAGTCGGTGTTCGTGCATTTGCTGAGACAGACGCCATTTTTTCGAATTTGTAAGATCAACAGAACTTTCTAACCCGGCCCTGCACTAAAAATATCTCTTCTTGTACACAATATTTGTACAGTGGCAAAAAGTGATTTCTCAAGTGATACGAATATACTAGAGGATACTGAAAAGTTATCAGCCTGACCAAAAAGCATTTAAAAAATATATTTTGATGTTTCTGTCATTTGTGGCGGTTTTGGGAAGTGGCTCGTCTATTCGTCTCTTTGGAATCATCCTCGTCACATTTCGTCATGCGTTGGATACAAAAATAACGAAGTTAAAATAATCTCTTTAATAAGATTTATTCTCTTATTTTGTAACCATCTTCACACGTACGTCTGTCACAAAATATTAACGCAGTGTCCATCTTGTTTTTTTTTTCTTCATTTCCGCTAATTTTCTTCCCATCATTCCCTGTGAGTATGAGTGTATTTTTTTCTTAACTACAAGACCATCATTATTACACGCATGGTCTCTTGTCTCGTAAAAAAAAAAACAAAAAAACAAAAATGACTTAAAATGCTAAAAAAAAAATGTAAATAAAACTAAGAACCCCTCCCCCCCCCCCAAAAAAAAACCCCAGAAAATTTACAGAAAATCATTCCGAATAAAAAAAACAAAAAATATTTTTCTAAATGTCGTCTGATTTATATATTTACCGCTAATATTTTTCTTACAATTGTATTGTTTTATTTTAGCTTATTCATTTATTTCACCCTTTTTTAAGGGCGAGTAAAAAACAAAGCAAAAAAAAAAAAAAAATTTTGCTCTTTCTGCCCGGGGCTTCCATTATCACTATTTTTTAGAGATGCGTTCATTAATAATATCTTGCTGTCGTTACAAACGGGTCTTTCTTTCTCTTTCTCTCTCTCTCCCTCTCTCTCCCTCTCTCTCTCTCTCTATATATATATATATATATATTATTTCTCTTTTCTTTTGACTTGTTTTGTCTAAGTTCGAGCAAGAAACTTGCTTTGTATGTATAAATTTGTACACATGCAGTCAAATAGTTGTACGCGTCCATCATTAAGTGTGTCAACGCGCTAACGAGTGTCCATTTTGGCGATGGGGGGAAACAATGTGAACGAATATACGTCTATGGTTGCCTTTTGAAATGTGTGTGTATAAGGAGAGGACAAAGGTTAT
>OZ010575.1:19339791-19399791 GCA_963932145.1 Acanthosepion lycidas
TTGCCTGTCAAATTGAACTCACCCGGTGGTATATAGGGTACTCAGCTTACTACTACAGCCACTGGCTTCCTGAAGATCATGTAGTTAGGCAGCTAGAGCTGTTGAACTCTTTGCCTTCGAGCAGAGAGGAACCCGGACGAGCCTATGCCGAAGGGCAGAGACTCGTCCGGTGAGGTAGACAGACCCGAACACATTTATGCGGGGTCACCGGGGAATTTTTGGCCGAGCCTACGGGCTTTGATTACCCCACATTAAACTAGGCCTTGTGCGACATACTACCTCGTGGGGAGGTTGCTAAATATTACTGGCTACCTGAAGATCAGGTAGTTAGGTAGCTGGAGGTGGCTGCGTGCTCAGCTCTTAGCTGTTGTCGAACTCTTTGCCTTCGGGCAGAGAGGAAGCCGGACGAACCTATGCCAAAGGACAGAGTCTCGTCCGGGGAGGTAGACAGACTCGACGCTGTTTATGCGGGGTCTAAGGAAATTTTTGGCCGAGCCCACGGGCTCGGATTACCCCACGTTAAATTTGGCCATGTGACACATCCTACCTCGTGGGGAGGTCGGTAAATATTACTGGCTGCTTGAAGATTGTGCGTAAACACATGTAACTTATATTAGTGGCCAATCACTGCCAACCTATTTTTGAATTAATATATATATATATATATATATATATATATATATATATATATATATGAGAGAGAGAGAAAGAGAGTGAGAGAGAGATTGAACATATCTCGAATATCAAAATAGTGAGAACCCTTCTTCTATAAATATAGCAATTTTTTAAAACTATATATACTCTCACTTGAGCATGTCTACACATGTTGAATGACATTGCAAAGAGTGCAATTTCAATTGTGCGTTTCATTTTCAGGGGAAGTAACTGCTCATAAAATCTATGCCAATAAAAAAAAAAACGCCCAGATCACCTGCATAGATACACTGTAATAATCCTTTCAATGTTGATTTATTTTGCTGGATTCTTTCTTTTCTTTTCTCTTTCGTCCTTTCTTTTCAAGTTTTGACTTCGTCTTCCTTTCTTTTGATTTAGTTACTTCGTTTTGTCGTTTAATTTCTTTTCCGCGATGTTTTTCATTCTTTTTAACATAGTCTCGATTTTTCTCTCTTTCTTTTCTAGTCTTAATTTCTTCATCTTTCTTTTAAGTAAAGAAGAAGGAAAAAAGAAAGAAATATTTCATGAAACTTTTCTTTCTTCCATTTTTTCTTTCTTTTGATCTTGTTTTTTTTCTTTTTTGTAAACATATTTCTATTTGCTAATTATTTCTTTTTTATTTTTAACGTGGTCTTGTCATTTTTCGTTCTTTTTTTTAGCTTTAACTTCTTCGTCTTTCATTTAATTAAGAAGAAGGATAAAGAAAGAAATATTTCAGGAAATCTTTCTTTCTTTCTAATATTATTTCGTGATTCGTTGCCATTATGCTGTAAGATTCATCAACCATTTATTTCCTGCCACTTTACACCTTCGTTAACTGGTCGCTCTGTTACTTGTTTTCCCCAACCTCACTCTCATGAACATATATTCCTTATTTCTTTCTTTCATTTTTATCGATTACTCACTTTTTCATTTTGTTCTTCGTTTATTTGAAAATGTTTTCCTTCCTTCCTTTTACTTAATCATGATATTTTCTGTGATCCTTTTTTGAAAACTTATTTCATTTCTTTCTTTCTTTCTTTCTTTCTTTCTTTCTTTCTTTCTTTCTTTCTTTCTTTCTAAAACGTTTCTTTCTTTTTTCTTTGTCTATTTGTCTGTTCTTTCTTTCTTTCTTTCTTTCTTTCTTTCTTTCTTTCCAAAATGTTTCTTTCGTTTTTTTTGTTTGTTTTATTGTTTGTTTATTTATTTCCTTTTGTTTTCAAATGCTTTCTTTCTTTCTTTCTTTCTTTCTTTCTTTCTTTCTTTCTTTCTTTCTTTCTTTCTTTCTTTCATTCTTTCTTTCTTTCTTTCTTTCTCAGACGTTTCTTTATTTTTTCTTTCTTTCTGTATTTGTTTGTTTGTTTGTTTTCTTTGTTTCTTTCTTTGTTTCTTTCTTTGTTTCTTTGTTTGTTTCTTTCTTTCTAAGACGTTTCTTTATTTTTTCTTTGTTTCTTTCTATATTTGTTTGTTTGTTTTTTTCTTTCTTAGACGTTTCTTTATTTTTTCTTTGTTTCTTTCTGTATTTGTTTGTTTCTTTGTTTTCTTTGTTTCTTTCTTTGTTTCTTTCTTTGTTTCTTTCTTTGTTTCTTTGTTTCTTTCTAAGACGTTATTTTTTCTTTGTTTCTTTCTATATTTGTTTGTCTGTTTTTTTCTTTCTTTCTTTCTGTTAATTTTTTTTTATTTATTTATCTTTATTTCTGTTCATAAGTTAATTTATTAATTTTTCCCCGGTTTTTTGTTTTGTCTAAAGCATTTTACATTATCTATTTTCATTTTCCAAGCTGATATTTTACAAGGTGTTAGTATTTAGTTTGAAGTAACGCAGTAAACATTTATTTTTCATGCTTGCATTTTGAGAGACGTTCTGATCGTTTATTTAGTAATTTGCATTGTTCTGGAAAGATGATTATAGCATATTTTAAAAATATATTTTCATCATCATCCTCATCATGATATATATATATATATATATATATATATATATATATATAGCCAAATATTATTTATTTATTTTATGATATTAAAGCAAAAAACGTTAAAAATCGCTACAATATTACAATCATGTTTCTGCACAACAAAAGTGTTTCAATTCGCTCACCAGTGGTTTGACATCGCCCGAGGAGACACATTTGCGGTGTTGAAACATGATTGTAATCGTGTAGCGATTTTTAACATGTTTTTTTTAATATCCTAAAATAAATAAATCCTATTTGGCTCTACTCTGTATTG
Organism: Acanthosepion lycidas; assembly: GCA_963932145.1. Lineage (NCBI taxonomy): Eukaryota > Metazoa > Mollusca > Cephalopoda > Sepiida > Sepiidae > Acanthosepion > Acanthosepion lycidas. The sequence continues at coordinate 19,342,675 of OZ010575.1, forward strand.
AGCCCTGTTTTAAATTAAATGTTACGTACAGTGGAATTATGCTCCATTTTCTCTCATTTTACTTGTATATATATATATATATATATATATATATATATATATATATATATATATATATATAACTACGAACCTAAAGAGCCAGGCAAACCTACGTAGGTTTCACCTACGCGGATCGTATATAGGATCTACCCAAATAGTTTTAAAACCCGATATTATAACCATCTTAGTAGTTTTAATAATGAAAGACACAAACATAACACCACGTTATCCACTTACGTATGGAAAATTAAAAATGACTATAATAAAAACGCCATTTTGAAATGGGAAATATTAAAGAAATGCCTTAAGTATAAAGCGGGTTATAAATTTTGTCCTCTAGAGGAAAAATTCTGTCGCTTTGTATAAAGAACCCAACAATTTGCTAAATCTAAAATCTGAAATCTTGAGTAAGTGTAGACATAGGAAACGCTGATTACTAGAATAGGTTTGGTTTTCCCCTTTTTTCTTTTTTTGTTATTGAATAAATATGTATTTACACCCTCCCATTGTTGTGTTACTGTTTATTTTATTACTTTTAATTTTTTTTGGTCACATGGTTATGTTTTTACGCTGTCAGCTATTAATATTCTGTTCTAATGTTCCTCTTTGGCCGGCGTACCCTGACGATTCGCGTAGGTGAAACCTAGGTAGGTGTGCCAGGCTCATTAGGTTCGTAGTTAGATTTGCACTACTTAGTGTATTGAGCACTTTGCTTAGTTATTTTTGCTTTACTCGTGTCAGAGGTTGGATTCTGGTCGATTGTTTTCTCCTGAATTACGTGTTCTTAGTTTCTTTCTTTTTTTTATTTCTTATTTTTCCTTGGGTATTGGTTTGTTCATTTAAAAGCCAAAACACCTAAGGTTTGTCTGGACAAGTATACTTACTTATATTTATAAGATTATATATATATATATATATATATATATATATATATATATATATATATATATATATAACTGTGTGCATTTCGTTACAGACGGCTGACAAGGTACTGCTTTTTATTTAATTTTTCTTCTGTTCATGCAAGTTTTTTTTTTATTTTCTAGACCTCATAAAGTGTAAGAACAATCCAAATGTTCTGCATATAGGACCGCTTTCGGCTATTCTTCTAGCCATTATCGAGTGCGATTTTTTATTTTTTAACTAAATGTGTGGTCTTTTTCATGTATATGTCTAAAGTTATAGGAATGGTTTATTTTCCAAACACGGTCAGTACATTGTGGCCGTGTTCATAGTTAATGTTATGTAGTGTTCATACTTAATGTTATTGAGTGTTGGCTTTTGTTTTTTTGTTGTATTATTAGGGCTTCCATTATTTTAAATCGTTTTCACACGTAGGTGAAGCTATTGTATTTTCTACTAGTATGTTTTCGGACCGAGTTTGGTAGGTTTCCCTGAGTGTGTTTCAATATATAATTGCCCTGTTAGTAATAAACAAAGTTAAGATGGCTTATGCCGACAGGAGCGGGTGTTAAGGTTGTATAACGTGTGTATAAACATCTGGTTTCTCTTTCAATTTATCAATAAAAAATGTGTTGATATGGGGTTAACTAATATATGAGAGGGTTGCTGAATTGTTATAGGCCCGCAAAAGAAGCACGGATGATAGGACGTTTATACAAATAGTTCGAACTGAGCACGCCTTTAGTTCAGGTGAAAATAATATCAAACAACAGTGTTTTTTTTGCATTCTAAATGTGTTTCTATCTATCTATCTATCTATCTAAATGTGTTTATATCTATCTATCTATCTATCTATCTATCTATCTATCTATCTATCTATCTATCTATCTAAATGTGTTTATATCTATCTATCTATCTATCTATCTATCTATCTATCTATCTATCTATCTATCTAAATGTGTTTATATCTATCTATCTATCTATCTATCTATCTATCTATCTATCTATCTATCTAATCTGGCTTCAAGACAAGACCAGAACTGAGTCTGAGATTTATTTTAACACACTGAGTCAGGTTGAGACACAAGGTCTTTTTTTTAACGTGGTGACCCGAGTGATTCCACCCGGGCTGCTGGTCTTAGCTTATCTAACCTCGTCAAAGCTTGTCTAAGCTGGTCTCAGCTGGTCATAGCTTGTCTAGGCTAATCATCGCCGGCCATACCACGTAACAGATACCACGCAACAGTGGCGGAGATGCAGGAGAAAAGAGACGGCCTCCGGAACGGGATACCTTACTACAACCGCAGCATCTACTCCGACGGAAAAAAAACAAACACCTCTCCTCCTCTGTCAATCCCTCAGGAAGAAGAGCCCCAGGCCGAAACTGAGTCAGATGAGACCGGAAGTGGCCTATCTTATTGTTTAAGGAAAAATGCTAGCATGCATTTGTGCGGTTTTATCAATAAATTGGGAAGTATTTTCAGTACTTCCTTATTGGAATGAGGTGGCGGTTCCTACTAACATCTTTTTTTTGTTTTAGTTTGTTTTTGTTAGTTTTGTTATTGGGTTCGTTCCCTCCCCAAATATTTTCATTCGTATATAAATTTTTATATATTTCTGAAAAAAAAAAGTGAAAAAAACAAAACAAAAAGAGACATTTGAACTTTTATGAATTTTTATATCACGGGGTGTTTTGTAGGTCCCCTGTGAATATGTGGTATTGTGTTATATGCAGGATTGAGAAGTAATGGATAAGTTCTTGTGGTGATTGAGTATATTGTAACGAATGAATGGGTCGTGATTTTGATTAACAAGGACTAAGATAGTTACTGATGACCATCCCTTTCACTCATTATTATTGTACCATTATTTCTGTATAAAACCAGAAATAAATACACACTCCTTACTGGAATAGGATGGACAGTTCCTACTAACATTTGTTATTTTTAGCTTTGAATTTATTTAAGTTTCGTTTTGTGGGTTCATCGCAACCCTCCGCATTTCCTGATCGGATATTTGTATATACACGGTGTCCATAAAGTTCGTGTGCACCTTAAAAAATTATAACTTTATTTGTATTTGCGATAGAAATAATCTGTAAAAAATCTTATAAAGTTTAATGTACCTAGTTTTAAGTATAGCTAAAATAACTAATGTGATTTCAGGCATTACTGTAAATCAGTTGGCAAATGTTTACCGTGAACTGCAAAATCGTATTACCCTTTGTATTGCTAATGATGGAGGACATGTGGAAACTTAAAAATAAAATTTCAATAAAACCTTAAAAAATATAGATTTACTTCTTTCTAATTCTATGATATGATGATGTTGTACGGGGTGTCCATAAAGTTCGTGTGCACTTTGAAAAATTTATAACTTTATTTGTATTTGCGATAGAAATAATTTGTAAAAAGGATTTACATCGTAAATCGTTCAATTGGTAAGGTCTATTTTACTGCTTTTAAACTTCAATCTTCCATGAATCTCTCACGACCTTGCTAATCGAACGATTCTCCGTGGCTCGATCGGTTAAGTCACGTCAGGCTAAATGGCGTTTCCGTATAGGATGCGGGTTCGATTCCTGTCGGAAAATGAATATTTTGTATGAAAATTTCGAACATTCAGGCCGGTAAATGTTGTTTAATATGTTAAAATGTTTTAAATTATAAAACAGAGCATTGACTTAAATATTTTTATCTATAAAAAGAATGTATAAACATAAAAATGTTTTAATATATATATATATATATCCGCTCCGATGTGTTAAAGTGTACAGTAGGCACCGTCACGATATTTACCCAAAACCTCCCGACAAGGCCGGTTATTTTACGTGGGGAGATTCCGAGCCCGTAAGCTCGGGCAAAAATTGCCCGTAGATTCCGTATACATGGGGTTGGGTAGCTGTCTACCACCCCGGACGAAAACCTGTCCTTCGACAGAGACTTGTCTGGGTTCCTCTCTGCCCGAAGGTAGATTGGTCGACAAGCTGAATATTACACAGAGCTCTAGCGAACTCTTGTCTTGTAATCTGTCAGTGGGTATCGTCTCTCTGTTCTTAGTTCTTCCGAGACGTTCGACTCGTTCTAAATAAGCCTTTGCCACTATAATCAAATCATTTTTGTGGGTAGTCTCACGTTTCAGTTCTAAAAATAAACAAGCTGGGTCCTCATACACGGAAATCGACTTCAGAGGTCACTTTTATACACACATACATGCATACATTTTCCAGGCAAGTCTTCAGATATTTAAATGCAATGTCAATCGCTATCTACTGTTCTCTTTATAACTCTTCTTTTGTTCTTGCTCCTTAGTAATATTTCTTTTTTCTAATTCTTCCACAGTAACCATTTGTGTCTTAGTGGCTTTATTGCCTTGCATGGGGTGAACTCAATTAAAAAAAATCATGCATACATACAGCAAGGTGGCGTAATGGATAGTGACTCAGATTGAAGAATCGGAGAGCCGAGTTCGAATTCCAGTCGGAGCCATTACTTGGGAAAGTGAATGGGTAAATAGCAGGGCAGATTGGTTCCTATAGCTTTGAGTGGCAACTAACATAGGAGAAGGAAAAAACACTAAATTCAAAACCAGATTGCAAAGGGTTGGGCTCCGTTAAAATTATCTTACCCAGGAAACACCATTGCGACTGCAGCAGGACATGTAGTGGCCCCGCAAACCGAGAGGGTTACGGGTTAAAAAAAAAACAAAACAAAAAACGTACATACATACATAGTTGAAGATCACCCTCAGGACGCATAATTCCCAAAATGACAATTGAGGGGTGATTTCAATGTCGTGGAAGTAACATTCCAAAGAGTCCAAGAGTTTCCGGTGCGTAACAGAATGATTAGATAAAGAACAAATAGGAAACATTTATCAGTCTAACACAAGGATGACCAACCTGTGGCGCATGCGCCATAAGTGGCGCATTGGATGCTTAAAAGTGGCGCATTGCATCCTTTTGATGAAAAGGTCGCGACTGTCCGATTCCAACTTGAAGAATTGTTTGTTGCTTTCAGTTACGACTTTAACTCCTAATATTGCTGGTTTGGCGAAAACAAAGCAGAATCAAAAGACACATTAACACTAGGATGGTCAGCTCCTTTGACATCTTTATTTACATGACGCCGTGAAGCAGCCATCTTTAATATATTCAATATTCAAGTCAGGAATAACAAGTCTGAAAAGAAATTCACAAATATTAGTATACCTCATACTGAAAGAAAGTGATTATATATATATATATATATATATATATATATATATATATATATATATATATTAGGTTGGTGCAAAAAATAATGTCGTTTTTTGACGTTCAGCTTTATGTGAGAAAACGACATTATTTTTGCACCAACCTAATATATATATATATATATATATATATATATATATATATATATATATATATTATAAATTATGTGTGTGTGTGTATAGATAGATAGATAAATAGATAGATAGGTGACATAAACACAAGTATTATTACTTGTGAGACATTTTTCAATGAATTTGCCCGATAAATAGCCTAGGTGTCAAAAAGACACCTCGGCCATTCAAGGTAAAACCTCAAATATCAGCTATTCTACTGAATATTTTTTAAAGAATTAAGTCTGTTAAGCATCTTTGCTAAAATTCAATAATCATACTTATTATAAAACCCACATTGTGTGTGTGTCTGTTCGTTTATATATTCGATCGGATTTCCTACATTTTTCAACCGATTTTAACAAAACTTCACAGGACTACGTAAAATTACCTTGCGGTGGTTCTGATAGCGCCGAAAATTGGAAAAACACAATTGGTTTTGCACAAAATCAATTTGAAAACACGATTAAGAGGCATTAATGAAAGGGGGACAACTCATATCGAGTTATACTTATTATAAAAACCAGGCTGTTTGTGTGTATGTGTGTGTGTGTGTGTGTTAGTGTTCGTTTATATATGGGATCGGATTTCCTACATTTTTCAATCGATTTCAACAAAACTTAATTTTTTTTTGGCAGGTAGTGTTTCTTATTGTCTTGCACACTCTTTTCTTTATTTTTACATTCAGAATGCTTTAAAAATTCCATTTACAAGACAATTGTTTATAATAAAATTCTATTCAATCGGTAGACTCATAACGATTGAAAATAATGTTTTTGTTTGAGTTTGGGTTTGAGCAATTCGTAAAAAACCCCAAAACAAAAAAAAAAAAAAAAAAAAACTAATTAAGACATGCGTGTCCGTCAATCTTAAACAATAATCTGTGTCAATTTTATTTTTCAGTCTTTATGATGGTCAATACTTGATCTATCTCTTACTGTTACATCCCCGGGCAATGCCGGGCTCTACTGCTAGTTGTCCATAAGCCTCAGCATCGAAGCAAAACTAGTTATTCCACAGTAATTTGTTGAAAATTTGAAGGTGTCGAAAACGACACCTCGGCCATCCTTGTGTTAAAGTTATTTATGTTTTTTTTTTGCCTCTGTAAACATTATAAACTCTGCCATATGCCCCCCCACTCTGCAAAATCTGAAGAGAAAAAAAAAGTCAAAGCATTAATTGATGGCCCCCCCCCCCTTTCAAAATTCCTGGATACGCCCCTGGTCATAAGCATATATTTTTCAAATAAATAGATTTTATTATAACTTTAAAATATGTCCATATTACAACATGTACTGAAAGGAAGTGAATGTTTGTGTGGCGCATTTAAATTAATCATGCAAAATATTGGCGCATGGAATCAAAAGGTTGGCCACCCCTGGTCTAACATGTTAGACTTTTCCTACTTTACTCCTAGACACCATAGCCCAACACATCATACCATTTTGGAATCAGGCCGACTCTGTGATCAAATTCAAAAACATTCCAGGCCGGATCCGGATCCGAAATTCTGAAATTTTGAATTCTCAAGTTTCCATTCCTGCAATTGTTTTTGGCGATTTTTTTTTTTGTGAGTTTTTGCGATAAATTTTTGGATACGATAATAAATTTTTATAACTTGGAAATAAATTTGTGAATAATCGAAATTAATTGCGAATTCCAGCGAAAGTCACCCATGAAATAAAAATAATTGTTTGAACGGTAAGTAAGGACCTACGTACATCAAATTGTCTTTAAATTAAGTGGCGCCAAAAGAAATATCTGTGAACTTTTAAAAAGTAAGCTTTAATATTAAGGCAATACTTAAAGGCAGGGAGAGAAGTTCGATAACCATTAGACCACGTCGAAGTGTCCAGATAGATAGATAGATAGATAGACAGACAGATATGAGTATACTTAGATAGATAGATATTAGTAGACTTAGATAGATAGATAGATAGATAGAAAGATAGATAGACAGACAGACAGATATGAGTAGACTTATATATTAGGTTGGTGAAAAAATAATGACGTACTAATGTCGTTTTTTGACGTATTTTTAACGTCAAAAAACGACATTATTACGTCATTATTTTTGCACCAACCTAATAGATATGAGTAGACTTAGATAGATAGATAGACAGACAGATATGAGTATACATAGATAGATAGATAGACAGATATGAGTAGACTTAGATATGAGTAGACTTAGATAGATAGATAGATAGATAGATAGATAGATAGATAGATAGATATGAGTAGACTTAGATAGATAAATATGAGTAGACTTAGATAGATAGATAGATAGATAGATAGATATGTATGGACGGTGATAAAGAGAGAGACAGAGTGAGAAAAATGAACAAATTAAAATACATTTGAACAGACATAGATAGTCATAGATACATAGATAGTGAATGCAAATTAATGGACGTTGCAGGCAACATAAATGAAATTCTCACTGAAGAAACCATCTATCTATCTATCTATCTATCTATCTATCTATCTATCTATCTATCTATCTATCTATCCCAGTCTGTTCATATCTATCTATCTATCTATCTATCTATCTATCTATCTATCTATCTATCTATCTATCTATCTATCTATCTATCCCAGTCTGTTCATATCTATCTATCTATCTATCTATCTATCTATCTATCTATCTATCTATCTATCTATCTATCTATCTATCTCGAGTAAGCAACAATACGAATTTATGTAAATGAATGGTAGGGACATTTAGGAGATAAACATTTCTTAAAGCAGTAATGGATAGGAGGTTGTGGAGATTCATGATCACACACGCCCAGAAGTAAAACTGCTCATAAAAGAAGCAGCATCATTATTAAAAGTTAAAAATAACTGTATCGTTATAATAGATAAAGATGCACTTTTTTCAAAAGAATTATCTGTAAACGCATGAAAAAGTAAAAAAAAATATGGTGTATTATTGAGAATATTGTCTTTTAGGACTTATCTCAGTTATATTGGCTGGAAAAAAAAAACAAGCTTCTTTTTTCGGTTTGTCTTCTGAGGCGAGAATTTCATTTATGTCGCCTGCAACGTTGACTTCTGCGCATGCTCTGTTTCGTATGATTCTCTGATCCCGGGTGCAGATTAATAAAATGGAGCATAAAAGATGGTGCTTACATCGTGTTCCGTGTTTTGTTTACATTGCTTGGCGTAATTAACATGCGTTATATAAAAATGTCTTTCTTCTCCCTGACTTGTCGCATCTCCTATTTCCCTAACTAGACCCCCCGCATCTATCTATCTATCTATCTATCTATCTATCTATCTATCTATCTATCTATCTATCTATCTATCTATCTATCTATGAGTTTATTCTATCTATATATCTATATCTAAGTTTATTCTCTCTCTCTCTATCTAAGTTTATTCTATCTATATATCTATTCATATCTAAGTGTATTCTTTCTTTCTCTCCATATCTATCTATCTATCTATATCTAAGTTTATTCTCTCTCTCTCAGTTTATTCTATCGATATATCTATTCATATCTAAATTTATTCTCTCTTTCTATATCTATCTATCTATCTATCTATCTATCTATCTATCTATCTATCTATCTATAAGTGTATTCTCTCTTTCACTCTATATCTACTATCTATGAGTTTATTCTATATATATATTTCTATTCATATCTAAGTTTATTCTCTCTCTCTCTCTATCTATCTATCTGGTTGTTGAACATATCGGTAGAATTATATCTTTTGAAATAATATTTGATGACAAATGTTCAGATAAGCTCCATTCTTCAGTTTCAACAGTTCAGACTTTCACAGACAGAGCACATTATACTACAACCACGATATCGAGTCACCTTCATTTGTACTGTATTCCATTTGTAAGTAGGAAGTTTCACTCAGACGGCTTTTCTCCCCCAAAAAGATCTGCTATTTTGTGGAAAAGATTCCGACGTGGATGCTTTCCCGAGCACTACAATATTGGCCCCTTCAAGTCAAGCGTTAATTGTTATCTATCGTCCTCCCCCTTGTAATATTCACTTCCTATTATCTCTTGTATTCACCTCACACATCTTAGAAACACTTTACATTGAGTGCCTCTTGAACCTTGAATATATATATATATATATATATATATATATATATATATATATATATATATATATTAAAGCTAATTATTCAATTTTGGGATTGATTGTTGTCGTTTATTCTAACTATTATTTTGGCGGGAGCAGTTTTTAATTTATTTATTACTTGATTCATTTATTTGGATTGATTATATTTACTTGCCACATTAGTAAAAAACGCACTCTCTTAAATTTTCAAAAAAAAAAAAAAAAAAAAATTCAACCTTAGCGTTGCGACTGCACGCTCCAAATGTTTGTATCCGTTAACAATAACACATTTAAAAAAAAACATATTTCGATTCGCATTTAAATTTTCGTCTCGGATTCTATCTGAATTTTGCCAAAAACAAAATAATTTCCATGCCTGAAGATGACTGAATGTACAGTCGAAAGTACTTGCGTATTTAAGAAAGACCTTATACAGCTTATAATTTAAAAAAGACCAAGGATCATAACATTCATCGAGTGATTAGTAGGTTAATGCATCTTTAAAACTTTGTTAGCGAAGGGATTTCGCCATTTTATATCATTAACTTTACTAATTTACTTTTTGCATGAATGATTCATTGTAATATAAATTGAACTACACCACATATTTGATATATGAATGAATATACATATCCCACACCGTTTGCGCGACTCAGAGTTTCATGCCAAACGCAATCTTCAGGTACTGAGGGTATACTGACTGTTATCTAATTTGAAAATATATCAGTTTATCGTAATGCTGACATAGTTAAGCATTATTTATACAGTAATATAATCTTTTCCAAAATGTTAAAAAATATTTAAAAAACAAATTAATTATATTTCTCATGACATTAAATCTAGCAACTAAACCAACCGGTATTGCCATATTAATATAAAAGATAGATAATTAAATTTTAGAGTGGTGAGTTATCAACTATAAATTATCACTAATATAAGGGAGCTAACTGTAATTTAATATAAAACAGTAAAATTATTAGAGAAAATATATATATATATATATATATATATATATATATATATGATACTAATGATACAATATGGTAAGCCTTTTTAGAGCTCTCATGAAATAAAAATTATTACCTATCGGATTTTAAGTGTTTGATATTCTTTAATATATATATATATATATATATATATATATATATATATATATATATATATGTATATATATATATATGTATATATATATATATATATGTATATATATATATATATATGTATATATATATATATGTATATATATATATGTATATATATATATATATATGTATATATATATATGTATATATATATATATATGTATATATATGTATATATATATATATATATATATATATATATATATATATATATATATATATGTGTGTGTGTGTGTGTGTGTGTGTGTGTCAGTTATTTCCCTTTAACTCAAATTTCTAAGTTTGGTTCACCACTGCTGCGGCATGTTATTGAACTCACAACTCTCTGGGTCTACTCACTGGATCTAACCAACGTCTTTATCAAGGACACATGGGCCAGTGGAAGAGGCATGGCACGTGGAATTAGAACAATCTACCCCGATGGACGAAATAAAGCTTTCAAGCGAAATTCCAATAGCCTGAAGAAGGCCGGAGCGTACAACGGCCGAAACGTTGTGAATATGGCAATGAAGATGAGGATAACAGTCCGAATAATGTAAATAGTGTAAGTAATCATAATATCTCATCTCAGAGATATAGACAGATATTATTATTATTATTATTATTATTAGGGTGTCTCATAAATATTTTCGTTTTTTACAGACTTTCAAGCAAAACGTTAAGAATGAAGCTAACGTCAGTACGTAAAAGAGCGATAACAGTTAGTAGACTTGAGAATCCTCTTTAACTGAAAAATAATTTTAAGTGAAAGATTTTGAAAATTTCAACCAAGAGTATCGGTACCTGTTCAGTCAATGAATGTCAATGTTTCCTGTATGGAAACGGTTATTCTCAGCATTATCATTGCCATTTGCGTTATTAGTGAAAGCAATACTTGATAACAATAATAATAATAATCCTGCTCCTTCATTACATTGCTCATATGTTAGGCCGTTCCGACCAGTAAATGATAGACTATTTCCACTATTTACATTATTCGGACTATTCTCCTCATCTTTGTTGCCATATTTATTACAACGTTGTACGCTCCGGCCTTCTTCAGGTGGTTGGAATGTCGAATTTCGCTCACTGGGTTAGACTGTTCTTGTTCCACGTGCCATGTTTAATGGATATCAGTTATCAGTTATCTCCTGTTAGTTCTCCACTGCCTTAACCGGGTATTGAACTCACATTCTTTGGGTCCTGTCTCTGGATCTAACCAGCGCCTTTATCCACTGTACTGTGTCCTTGAGGACAAAAAATGTCAAAACAAAAACAACAGATTTTTCGGAAAAAAATATTATCTGCAATAGATTTTTGAAGAAAAATTTTACCAGAAATAGATTTTTGAAGGAAAAAAAAATTACCAGTAACATATTTTTGAAAAAAAATATTACCAATGATAAAAATTTTGTCGGCATTAAATAACACATTGAGGTTTATATGCCGTAAAACAAAACAGACCAAACCAATCTATTCCTTAATCCAATCAGTTATAGACTTTATAGCTGGACCACTCTGTGTTACCTACCACCTCTTTCATTCATATCACACACCTCATTCATAATTACCAGTAATCTTCTACTTTGAGTGGCTGCCAAGCCTTGTATTGGATGAATTTTATTTATTTTTAAATCGTTTTCTGCGGCATATCAACACTTTGCAGTTTTATTTAGATTTCGGCATTAAATAACCCATACAGGTTGCAACTAAACAAAAACTCTCCAAAGGTCCAAGCTTAACTGGTTGGAAATATTAACATGTACTTGCTATGTCTTGGTCCGCTAATATGGGCTATAGCGAAGACCCCATTCAGTACCACAGATTTATTTGGCAGTTATATAATCTTAACCAGTTGGGCATGTCCCCTAGGCGCTGGCGTGCGCTGCATATCTGTTCATGAGCGTGAGTAGTAAGGCGGCATTATGGGTGGGTGTCAAAAGGTTTGATTTTTTTTAGTTTGAATCATGTGGTAGACAAGGCGATTTGGGAGTCAGGTGTATATTCGGGTTTCCACTAAATCTGAGATCTATCTATCTATCTATCTATTAGGTTGATGCAAAAATAATGTCGTTTTTTGACGTATTTTTTAACGTCAAAAATCGACATTATTTTTGCACCAACCTAATATCTATCTATCTGAAGAGAACGAGAGAGAGAGAGAGAGAGAGAGAGAGGGCCATAAATAAAGAAACAGACACAGAAGAGGTCTTTGTGTCTTTATTTCTGGACCTAACAAGGTCACAACATATATCTATCTATCTATCTATCTATCTATCTATCTGAAGAGAACGAGAGAGAGAGAAAAGATGAACACGGACCCAGAAGAGGTCTTTGTGTCTTTATTTCTGGCCCTAACAAGGTCATCTATCTAACTATCTATCTGAAGAGAGAGAGAGAGAGAGAGAGAGAGAGAGAGAGAGAGAGATAGAGAGACAGAGAGAGACAGACAGAGAGAGACAGAGAGAGAGAGTTATCTTTGACAAAGATGAAAGCGGCATGTACAGCGTCTTCTGATAAAAACGTTGTACACAATTACTGACATAAAATAAACACAGACCCCAGAGCAAACACGAGGGAGTGCATCTGCGGCCAAAAGGAAAGAAAGAAAGAAAGAACGAAAGAAAGGCAGACATGACTTACACAGCTGGCAGGTTTCGACTCTAATGCTTTCTTGATTGGCAGGTGAGTCTCGTTACCAAGAAACTTCACAGGAAGCTTTTTCTTTCTTTTTTCACTCGAATTTAAACCCAGACACAAGGATCTCTTTGAATTAAACTGGATAATCCTAGAAATAAACAAATAAAAGCCACGAAGTAAAAATCTGTCTCTACTAGACGCCAAATAAACACCCCAGCCGGTTCAAGTGGTTCAAGCAAAGGGCGCGAGATTCAAGCAGAATGAGCAAATCAGACTCTTACCACTAAACTCCGGTTCTCACTCTCACTTTCTAGGCGGGAAAAGAAGGGAGAGAGAAATTGAAAAAGAGCGGGAAGGAAACAAAAAGAAAGAGAGGGACAAAGTGTGTATTTTTGATAAATGAACGCTGCTAACAATAAATCAATATTTTCGGAATAAAAGTTAAAAATACGTTTTTTAAAAAGATCACACATGCAAACACACACAGACACACACATATATTTAGGTATCATATCTTCATTGTTTCATTAGGTATCATATCTTCAATGTTTCATTGAATAATATATATATATATATATATATATATATATATATATATATATATATATATATATATATATATGTATAATTCGAAGTCGGGTAAACATCTAAAATTGATATTTACAAGTATGTAATTTTTATATATATACTCGACTCTCCCGTTGAATTCGACGTATGAGTGTCAAGCAGATCAGTTCGCAGGAAACCGACAGCCCGACAACAGTACATGAGAATTGATTATAGTGATGAAGGTTTCGTGCAGGATCATCCACACTTTTTGAAGGGCCGAATACAGAGACCTGGTGCACTACGTGCCACAAGGTCCCCAAACGACCCTCCGCAAGTTTTGAATTCAGAGTTGTCCTTCTCCTAGACCAGTTGCCATCCAAGGCTATAGAACCCAGTCTGTCCTGCTATTTGCCCATAGTTGGAGGGAGAAGAGGAGGATTCACACTCTCCGATTCCTCAATCCAAGTCGCTATCCATTACTCCACCGTGCCTCCAATATATATATATATATATATATATATATATATATATATATATATATATATATATATATATGTATATGTGTGTGTGTGTGTATGAGAGAGAGAGAGAGAGAGAGAGAAAGAGAGAGAGAAAGAACAGATGGAGCAAAATTACACTGTTCGTAGCATTTCATTTTAAAAAAGTGCTCAATACAAAGTAGAGCAATATAGTATTATTATTTTTATTATAAGAAATTATAGTAAAAACATGTCGAAATCGCTACACAGTAGCTTTCGTGTTTCGGCACTTATGTTGTGCCTCCTCAGGCGATAGTAAGTAACTGTTGATTAAATTATTTTTAAGACAATTTCAGTGTTACCTCTTTTTCGAACGATAAAGAGTGGGGTAAGGAAACACAAGGTCAGAATTAAAAATAGACTTGTGTGTTTGCCTTGATCAAACAATCAAGTGACAGATCTACGTTAAATAGAAAATGAAGCCTAGCGGGCGGAGGTGGGGGAGTTATTTTTTCATGACATGATAAACCGGAACTTAGACAGGTCATCATTGGCAATTGCAGAAAACATGCAAGCAACAAATGGATCGTGATTGTAGACAAATATAACATGTACAATTTTTCAAAGGACGCTGAGGGGAGGGGTAGGAGTATAAATCAGACGTAAAGTCAATTTCAACAGAATTTTTTTTTTAATTTCAGATTCAGGAATCTGTAGATACAATTAAAAATGGGGAATATCTATAGAAGATATTTATAATACTAATTGGATGACAATACAATGCAATACTAAATCGGAAGAAACAAAACAAGATAATTAATCGTAGAGGATGGACTGTTTATTTATTATAAATGGTACTACCTAATTTTTATAATTTAACTATATTGTAAGATAAGAGCTAAACTATGTCAGCAATTTACAGTTAATTCTCTTCTTTGGTTTAATAGAAATATTTTGGCAGCAAATCGGATAATTTCTAGTTTCTCATGTAAGTATAAGAAGCAAGGTTCATTTAAAGATTTACAGGTCCTAGCGATTTTTAGCATTTTCCATTTTATCGTAGGGTTTTTGTCAACTTCTTTTAAGTTCCAAAAATATTTAGAAAGAGACGTCATATTTTTATAAGCGCTATTGGTGAAATATAATATATGTTGATATAACCTAGTTTTAAAAGAATTCTTGGAAATCCCAATAAAAAAAGGTTTTAACTGTTAGATATTCTATAGTAGAAATAGTACTTGCGTAAACAAGAGAGTCTGTTTGACATCGGTTTTTAGTAGCCATTCGTTAGAATTTCTAGAATTACACTTGTTGGTATTATCGGCGTTTGTTGCTCTGGAATGGCAATTCTTACTCAGGTTTTTGTATTGGTTTAAAACTTTATTATGTTTTTTAATAATTTTTTCAAGGTTATCAGTACAGCAAGAGCTTAGTTTTAGTGTATTTCTATTAAAAAAAATTATATATATATATATATATATATATATATATATATATATATATACAGTGTAACCCGGATATAAGAGAGTTGTCGGGACCGGAGAAGAAGTATCTTATATCCGGGTTTTGTCTATTTTGTTTAGGTAAGTATTGCTCTAATTTGGGACAAGATAAAATTTCTCTTATATCCGGGTTTATCTTATATCAGGGTCTCTTATATCCGGGTTACACTGTATATATATATATATATATATATATATATCTTATAGTAAAAAAAGAAAGAACAGTAAGATATATAATCCGGTGTTCTTATTGATACTTTTTATTTTTACAAAACACTGCTCAATGTAAATTTACAGAGCATAAATATTATAGATTAACTGATTTAAAAATATGGTTCCTTCGCTACACAGGAATTATCATGTTTCTAAAACTGAAGCTAAAATCTTCAGATTTAATTATATAATTAAATTAAAAGCATTAGTTCTGTTTCATCTTCAAGCGAATTTTGGAATAACTTATTTTTAAATTTACTTAGTTTTAAAAGCACATACATTCATAATGTTTTGTTTCCAAGGATACAGAGTAATCCAATCATTTAGACAGGGGAGGTAGCATGTTCATTTTTATTAACTATTATTGTATCAATTACGAGTTACGTTAGTTAGAAACATGGTAATTCCTGTGTAACGAAGGAAGCATATTTTTAAATGAGTTAATTTATTATATATATATATATATATATATATATATATAGAGAGAGAGAGAGAGAGATAGATAGATAGATAGATAGATAGATAGATAGATAGATAGATAGATAGAAAACAAAGACATTTCGTTACAAAGACAATATCAAACACGTATAAAGTAAAAACTGTTGCCCAGAAACAGCTAATTCCTGTATATATAGTGGCCGACAATAGCTTTATATATGAAAATTATCAGTTTTTAATTGTAATGGTATAAAGTTTATTAAAATTTAATTTACTCTTATATGGGATTTAAATGGGTTTGGGGACCAAGAGTTAATCGTGACAAAATTCATGTGAATATGTACGAACTATATATGTATCAGTTCTTTTCACATCTATCTATCTATCTATCTATCTATCTATCTATCTATCTATCTATCTTCACATATATCTATATGTGAAGATAGATATGAAAAGAATTGATACATAATGAGAGTGAAAGAGAGAGAGTGTGTGTGTGTAAGAGAAAGAGAGAGAGACGTGAAGAAAACACACACAAACACACTCACACACACACATAGATACAAACACATACACACACACACACATAAAGTGTGTTCCAGTAACTTGAACCGATTTTAAATGTGAATTAAGTTTAAGCGTCTAATGATTTTTTTTCTTTTTCTTCCAGATTTAACAACTTAAGTCTTTGGCAATTTCAACCCCAGAAAGATTAACAATCAAACAACGTGTTAAAGTTTCAAGAGTGCAATTGGAAAAATTGTCCGTAAATTCAAACAAACTGGGTCAGTAGCAGATGTGAAAACATCATTACTTGTTAGTTTACGCCGTTCAGCTGAAAACATTGCTGCAGTGCACGAGAATGTGGCAGAAAATCCAGATCCCTCTCTTCGTCATCGCGCGCAGGAACTGAACCTCTCCACAACAACGTTACATCGTTTCCAATTGCATTCTCGGTTGGTCGATTAGGTTGACACAAAAAATCTTGAAGTGCACGAAATGCATTTCTGTTTGAACGTCTATTTTCGTAATAAGCTTCGATAACTTTAACACGTTGTTTGATTGTTAATCTTTCCAGGGTTGAAATTGCCAAAGATTTAAGTTGTTAAATCTGAAAGAAAAAGAAAAAAATCATTAGACGCTTAAACTTAATTCACATTTTAAAATCGGTCTAAGTTATTGGAACACCCTTTATATATATACATATGTGTATATATATATGAAAAGAAGTGATAAATAATGAGTGTGTGTGAAAGAGAGAGAGAGAGAAAGACGTAGAGAAAACACACACACATACACACATTCTCTCTCTCTCTCTCTCTCTCTCTCTATATATATATATATATATATATATAGATAGATAGATAGATAGATAGATAGATAGATATGAAGTAGTACATAATGAGAGAGAGAGAGTGTGTGTGTGTGTGTGTGTGTGTGAGAGAGATTACATAAGACTGCTCGAAGCTCGCAAAGAAAAAACGGAAGATATGCTTCCTTTGGGAAATATTGATGTATATAATTAGGGCCAAGGCGGAACGGACCTGAGTCATGCACATTCTTGGCTTTGGGCCGGCCTAATGGCATCTGTACTCTTGGACTTTAAGATTTAAGAGGCTCGAATTCTCCACCATGTTGCCAGTTTATACGCATGCGCAGCTCAAGAAAAATTGAACATCAGCGATTATTTACTATTTCATGTGTACGTTTCTTTTTACATTGATCTAACTTTTCATATTCTTCTTCATTTTGTTGCAAGTTGACGTCCATTTTTCCTTTCCTTTTCTTTCTTTCATTATTTTTTAATTCTTTTTTGTTTTAATCTTTAACTTTCCTTCTTTGCTTCTTTCATTCTTTCCTTTCTTTTATTCTTTTTTTGTTTGCTTGTTTCTTTCATTATTTCTTTCTACCATTCTCTTATTTTCTTTTTATTTCTTCACCATCTTTTTCTTTTTTAATTTACTTGTTATTCTTTTTTTCCCCTTATAATTAACTATTACGGCTTATTTCTTCTTCCTTTTTCTGTCTTTTTTTCTTCATTATAATGAACGTTTTTTTTTACTGTTACTTGCTTTTTCTTTCCTTCTTACTATCTTTTTCTTTATTATATTTAACTTCTTTAAATTTTATTAATCTTTCCTTTCTTTCTTTCTTTCTTTCTTTCTTTCTTTGTTCGCCTTTCCCTTTTTATTATATTAGATTGGTGCAAAAATAATGACGGTTTTTGACGTATTTTTTAACGTTAAAAACTGTCATTATTTTTGCACCAACCTAATAGTTAACTTTTCTTTAAATCTTATTCGTCTCCTGTTTTTCTTTCTTTCTTTCATTCTTTATTTTTCTTTCTTTCTTTTTTCTGTCTATCTGTCTTTCCTTTTTATTATATTTAACTTTTTCTTTAATTTTTATTAATCTTTTAATTTTCTTTCTTTCTTTCTTTCTTTCTTTCTTTCTTTCTTTCTTTCTTTCTTTCTTTCTTTCTTTCTTTCTGTCTGTCCGCCTGTCTGTCGTTCTTTATTATATTTTATTATATTTAACTTTTAAAAAATATTGATCTTTTAATTTTCTTTCTTTTTCTTCTTTCTTTCTTTCTTTCTTTCTTTCTTTCTTTCTTTCTTTCTTTGTCTGTCTGGCTGTCTTTATTTTTTATAAAATTTAACATTTTCTTTAAATTTTATTAATCTGTTCTTCCTTTGTTTCTCTCTTTCTTTGTCTGTTTGTCTTTTCCTATTTTTTATATTTAACATTTTCATTAGATTTTATTAAAATTTTCTTTCTTTCTTTTTTCGTTTGTTTGTTTGTTTCTTTTTATTCAAGTCAAGTTCCTTTTGCTTCGTCGTTTTTTTTTATTCTTTCTATCATTTCTTTGTATATCAAACGAGATTAAATCACAATATATGCAGTTGTAAAAAATACAAAGTGAATGCTAATAAAATCGCCACTGCTTCCGTTTCTTTTTACCACTTCTCGAATCATTAAGTGGCGAAACCAAATAAAACCCAATTAAAACACCACCCAACCAAGCAAATCAACCAATCTTACTAGCCTCTTCCCGACAGTTGAACAGTCAACAACTTTGTCTGTTGAATGACGTCATAGTTAGCGTCATTGACATTGGTGTCGTAAAATAATCCTCTACTGCCGAAAACGGGCACAGTTGTTTGAAGAAGAATAGAACTTCTTTGTAATTCTGGTGTGTCCCAGCAAAATGCCCTGGAGTAAAACGGGCTATAACTGCCTGTCAGCGCGTCCACCTGTCAGCCAATGTGTCAATTTGTCTATGAATGTGACAGTTGTTTTGGTTTTATGACGTATTATGAAAATGACACGGACTTGTTCATCGACCACGACACTGGAACAACATAAATCGCCATCTTGGAAAATCGGTGGATGTATTTTTTGTGTAATATTTCCTTCTTTATTTTTTTTAATTATTTTTCATTCTTTTTTTTTCTTTCTTTCTTTAATTCTTCTGGTTTTGTTTACATTGATCTATTTATTTTTTTTTCTTCCATTATTTGTTTTCACAGAAATTTATCGCAATTTATGACAATTTCGTTTTTCATTTATCACACTTTTTCATATTTTCTTCATTTTGTTGTAAGTCTTGCTTTCATTTTTCCTTTCTTTCTTTTGATCCAGTCTTCTTCATTTTAAGTTTTAACTTTCCTTCCTCCCTTCTTTCATTCCCCCTTTCTTGTTTTATTCTTTCTGTTTGTTTGTTTCTTTTTTTCATCATTTCTTGTTTTATTCTTTCTACATTTGAAGCATTAATTCTCCTTCCTTGCTTTTTTATTCCTTCCTTTCTTGTTTTATTCTTCGTTGTTTGTTTGTTTCTTTATCTTTCTTTCTTTCTTTCTTTCTTTACATCCTTCCTTTCTTTCTTTCTTTCTTTCTTTCTTTCTTTCTTTCTTTACATCTTTTCTTGTTTTATACTTTCTTCATTTTAAGCTTTAACTTTCCTTCCTTGCTTCTTTCATTCATTGTTTTATTCTTTTTTTTCTTTTCTTTCTTTCTTTCTTTCTTTCTTTCTTTCTTTCTTTCTTTCTTTCTTTCTTTCTTTCTTTCTTTCACGCTTTAACTTCCCTTCCTTGTTTCTTTCATCGATTGTTTTATTCATTTTCATTTGTCCTTTCTTTCTTTCTTTCTTTCTTTATTTATTTATTTATTTTAAGCTTTAACTTCCCTTCCTTGTTTCCTTCATTCATTGTTTTATTCTTTCTTTCTTTCTTTCTTTCTTTTAAGCTTTAACTTCCCTTCCTTGTTTCCTTCATTCATTGTTTTATTCTTTCTTTCTTTCTTTCTTTCTTTCTTTCTTTCTTTCTTTCTTTCTTTCTTTCTTTAGTTTAAGCTTTCATTTTCGTTTCTTGCTTCTTTCCTTTTTTCCTTTCTTGTTTTTTTTTCCTTTTTTTTTCGTTTGTTTCTTTCTCATTGTTTTGTTTCTAAACTTCTTGGAAAATTGGTGCATGCATTTTTTTTCTTTTCATTTTTTTGTAACTTTTCTTTCTTTTTTCCATTATTTTTCATTCTTTCTTTAATTTCTATGGTTTCCTTTACATTCATTTATTACATTTTTCTTGCATTATTTGTTTTCGCAGAAATTTATTGCAACTTGTGACAATTTCCTTGTGTCTGTGTGTGTTTGTGCAAGCTTACTATGACATGTTGGGCTTACGTCATGTGTGCCAAAAAAAAAAAAAAAAAAAAAAAATGAAATGTTACGATGGATTTAACGAAAGTATAAGATTTTTTTTTTTCTGTTTGTTCATGTCTCCAGTGCCGGGGTACATAGAGAATCTGATTACATCTGTCTGAATGATTGTGGACAATACACTTTTTGAAGTGTGTAAGACAAGGACGCGCCTTCTCGCCGGACATATTCAACCTAAACAGTGAAGCGATTCTGAGAGAATTAGGAATCGTATCTGGCGGCCACAATCTTATCATCAGATACGTAGGTAACGGGGGGTTGATAACAGACACAGACAGGAAACTACAAGAACTCCTACAGTAGGTAGAAAAGGAAAGCGAGAAGAAAAGACTAAACTATGTTAGGTATGTTAAAACGTACAATCTTAACGACATAAGATATGCAGATGAGACAGTGTTGATAACAAACACAGAAAGGAAACTACAAGAACTCCTACAGAAGGTAGAAAAGGAAAGCGAGAAGAAAAGACTAAACTATGTTAGGTATGTTAAAATGTACAATCTTAACGATATAAGATATGCAGATGACATAGTGTTGATAACAAACACAGAAAGGAAACTACAAGAACACCTACAGTAGGTAGAAAAGGAAAGTGAGAAGAAAGGACTAAACTATGTTAGGTATGTTAAAACGTACAATCTTAACGATATAAGATATGCAGATGACACAGTGTTGATAACAAACACAGAAAGGAAACTACAAGAACTCCTACAGAAGGTAGAAAAGGAAAGCAAGAAGAAAGGACTAAACCTTAATTGCAAGGAAACAGAATGTATATTTGTCAGCGAAAGGAACAGCCTAACATGCAAATTTCAAATTAGGATATACCAAAATCAAGCAAGTACAATAATTTAAATACCTGCGAAATGTTTTAACGGAGGGCACAAAGTGCGACACTGAAACCCGAAGGCGCATTGGGATAGCGAATGATGCCTTCCAAAAGCGAAGCAAAGTATTAAGAAACAGGAAAATATTGTTAAAAAAAAAAAAAAAGTGCTGAACTTTTGTTATGCAATATCGAAATACCTTTACCAGAAAATAACTGAATGCAACTGTTATGTAATATCAGTTCTCCTATATGGCATTGGATGCTGGACAATCTCCTTATAGATGAAGAAAAGCAACAGAAATGTGGTTCTACAGAAGAATGCTGAGAATACCATAGACTGAACATGCGAGTAACGACGAAGCTTTAAAGAAAATGAAAACAAAAAGAACATTTATACTTAACACCAGAAAGAAAATGTTGAAATTTCTATGGCACATAATGAGGAGAGAAGGTTTTGAAATCTAACACTCACAAGGCACACTGGCGGTAAGTGGAGGAGGGGGAAGGGAAAAAACGTATAAACTACCTAACGAGTTTGTTTTAAATGGTGTACAGGACAGTGAGTATATGGAGGAGATAGCAAAAAGCGAAAATTAAGAACTACAAAGGACAGGAAATTGTAGAGAGCCATGATCGCCAACGTCCCGAACGGACACGGTACATAGAAGAAGAAGAAGAAGAAGAAGAAGAAGAAGAAGAAGCTTCTGTATATGGATGACATAACAGGAATTAGGGGGGATAACAAAAAGATACAATTCATTAGGAGCTACAAAAGACAGGAAGCTGTGGAGACCAATGATTGCCAACGCCCTGAAGAGACAAAGCACATAGAAGAAAAAGAAGGAAAGGAACTTGTGTAAATGGAAGACAAAACAGAGTTTAAGAGAAATAGCAGAAAAACAAAATTCATTAAGAGCTACAAAAGAGAGGAAACTGTGGAGAGCCATGATGACCAACGCCCTGAAGGGACACTACACATAGAAAAAGAAGAAAAAGAAACAATTTGTGTAAATGGATGACAGAACAGGGTTTAGGAGAGATAGCAAAAACACAAAATTCTTTAAAAGCGACAAAGGAGAAGAAACTGTGGAGAGCCATGATCACCAACGCCCTGAAGGGACACTACACATAGAAAAAGAAGAAAAAGAAACGATTTGTGTAAATGGATGACAGAACAGGGTTTAGGAGAGATAGCAAAAACACAAAATTCTTTAAAAGCGACAAAGGAGAAGAAACTGTGGAGAGCCATGATCACCAACGCCCTGAAGGGTCACTACACATAGAAAAAGAAGAAAAAGAAACGATTTGTGTAAATGGATGACAGAACAGGGTTTAGGAGAGATAGCAAAAACACAAAATTCTTTAAAAGCGACAAAGGAGAAGAAACTGTGGAGAGCCATGATCACCAACGCCCTGAAGGGACACTACACATAGAAAAAGAAGAAAAAGAAACGATTTGTGTAAATGGATGACAGAACAGGGTTTAGGAGAGATAGCAAAAACACAAAATTCTTTAAAAGCGACAAAGGAGAAGAAACTGTGGAGAGCCATGATCACCAACGCCCTGAAGGGACACTACACATAGAAAAAGAAGAAAAAGAAACGATTTGTGTAAATGGATGACAGAACAGGGTTTAGGAGAGATAGCAAAAACACAAAATTCTTTAAAAGCGACAAAGGAGAAGAAACTGTGGAGAGCCATGATCGCTGACGCTCTGAAGGGAAAGGATACATAGAAGAAGAATTAAGAATAAAACCATTTAATATTGACTGTAGTGCAAATGAGACACATGTCTGTCTTTTCAAGTCTAGTGTAAACTGGACACATGTCTACCTTTTTATTTTCACTCTAACCCAGTGATTCCCAACCATTTTTGATCATGACCCACCTAAGCATCTCTATAATCCTGATACCCTCCGCTGTGACATATAATTATATTATTAAAAAAATAAGCTCCTATTCACGCGGAGGAAACCTAAAAAAGGCCATTAACTTGACTTTCCTTAAGAACTTAAGACTTATGCAATAGTATTATTTTTTAATATTTTACGATGTTTATAAAAATATCGTGTTACTAATATGGTGGACTCTCCCGTCGTATTCGACGTATGAGGGTCAAGCAGCTCAGTTCCTAGGAAACGACAGCCCAGACACCAGCATTTATGATTTGATTATAGTGGTAAAGGCTTTGAGCAGAACCAAGTATACTTATTTAAGGGCCGAATACAGAGACCTGGTGCACTACGTGCCACAAGGTCCCCAAATGACCCTCCGCAGGTTTTGAATTCAGGGTTGTCCTTCTCCTAGACCAGTTTTTATTCAAGGCTATAGAACCCAGTCTGTCCTGCTATTTACCGATAGCTGGAGTGAGAAGAAGAGGATTAATACCTTTCCTAAGGGAATTAGCATGTAAGTTAATGTAATGGATTCGACTGGAATATATATATATATATATATATATATATATATATATATGTATGTGAGTGTGTGTGTGTGTGTGTGTGTGTGTGTGTGTGATCTTCCGCTTTGAATCTAGACACCCCAACTTTACCCTGACTTGACCTCTTTGAATGTAACTGATATCTTGATACAAATTATTAACCCTTACGCCCCCCCTTTTTTTTTAAATAATTGCTCTAGCCGTTACCATAGTAATTTTAATTTTAATAATGAATATGTTTATAAAGCACGTAAATTTCAGGAAGTAGTTATTCTAAAAAAAAAAAAAAATTCGCTTGAACATGGAACAGAGCTTGGTACTTTAATTCAATTTAATTCAAATAATTATATTGAAGTTTTCGGCTCTTGTTTTGAAACATGAGAACTCTGATGTAGCGTTGGAATCATATTTTTAAATAAATAATTATATATATATATATATATATATATATATATATATATATATATATATATATATATATATATATATGAGGGGGACGTACAACCTTGCATTTAGAAACAAGAATTAATCAACATGTACCTTCTAAAATACGACATAGCAAAATAGATAACATGTGTTATCTTCCCTCTACAAGTATGGAATCGGCTATTGCTCAAAACCTAATAGAGAATATAGCCTGTGCCAAGTCATATACGAAAGAGTGGTTCAAAATTATTCACATAGCTGGTTCCAACAATCATTTGAAGATTTTGGAATCAATCTGTATAGGATTACAGAAACCTTCTCTTTGCCGGCAGAACGACTTTGTGAAGTCCCTTAATTTGTTGGGGGATATTTTATTGGCCTGACGATTGCGTCTAGCATGAAACAGCCTGTCGCCTTTAAGTGTTGACTTCAAAATATCAACGCAGGGCGCCTTTTGTAGTTATGAGAGCCATTAACAAACTTGACAGCTCTAGGAGTTATTTCACCCACAGGTTATTCTGATTGGGCACCTCCAACAGTGTATGCAAAAAAGAAAAATAATAATGTTCGTGTATGCGCAGATTTTTATACGGGGTTTAAATGAATGCCTACTACCTCACACTTTACCGTCCCTAGAAGTGATTTTTACCAAATTAATTTTTTTTTTCAAAGCTTAACCTGTCAGACGCATACTGACAAATTGAAGTGGGTGAAAAATGTAAAAAGTTGTTAACAATTAACACACACAAAGCTCGCTGCAGTTTTAATAGGCTAGCAAAGTGGCACATAGGATTTTCCGGCAAGTAATTGAAACGATGCCGACTGGCTTAGATTTTGCCTATCTGGACGATGTACTCATAAAAATTGAAACTAGACAGAAACTTTCAGAACATATACAGCAAGTATCCCAGAGAATAAAGGATTACGCTTTCAAACTCGGAGAGAAGAAATGTCAATTTTTCATGAGTCATATAAAATACTTAGGACAAATAATTGATGCAAATGGCCGTAGACCAGAGTCATCAAGGATGAACGCTATTGAAAATATGCCTGCCCCGACAAAAGTTTCGATTTTACCATGATTTTAAGGCTAGCAAGCTATTACAATCTTTATATGCCAAACATGCATAACTTGAGAGGTTCTTTAAATAAATTATTGAAAAAAGGTGCAATGTTGGAATTGTTTTGATGAGCTCTAAAACTCTCTTGAAGACAAAGAACATGTTAATATTTGAATTATCGTTAACGCATTTCAATCCTGATTTAGAAATAATAGTAGCAACCGATGCTAGCGATTATGGCATTGGAGCAGCTGTTTCTTATAAATTTAAGGATGATAAAACAAAAACAGTTGATCATGGATCTAGAACGCTAATAACAGCTGAAAAAAAATTATAGTCAAATCGAAAAAAGAAACATCAGCTATCATTTTCGCAGTGAAAAATTGACAAAATAATACGCTGTCGAAAATTCATTTTGCAATCAGGTCACCGTTCCTTATTGATAATTTTTATTTCTAAAAAGGTATTCTGAGACATTCTGCCAGCATGTTGCAACTTTGGGGAAATACAGGTGTCCATAAAGTTCGTGTGTACTTTAAAAAATTAATAACTTTATTTGTATTTGCGATAGAAATAATTTGTAAAAAAAAGATTAGAAAGAAGTAAATCTATATTTTTTAAAGTTTTATTGAAATTTTATTTAAGTTTCCACATGTCCTCCATCATTAGCTATACAAAGGGTAATACGATTTTGCAGTTCACAGAAAACATTTGCCAACTGATTTACAGTAATGCCTGAAATCACATTAGTTATTTTAGCTATACTTAAAACTAGGTACATTAAACTTTATAACATTTTTTACAGATTATTTCTATCGCAAATACAAATAAAGTTATAAATTTTTAAAAGTGCATACGAACTTTATGGACACCCTGTATTTTTTACTAAACTATGATTTTAAGATGGCGTATTGAAAATCAAAGAAATTGGTACCTGCAGATGGTTTGTCCAGATTAATTTCAAAATATAAGGAACTTTTTGAGGAGACGGCGATTGTTTCTGTAATTTCTGAGAATGAAATAAAAAGTGTTTAGTGTAACACAATAAGGGAACTCCTCGTAACTTCGAACGAATTTAAAATGCAAGCCAAGCAGGATCACTACATTTTGAAATTGATGAATGACGTAAAAGTGAAATGAAATGAAAAGAAAGAAAAAATAAACCCGGTTTTACTGAAAATAATAAGTCTTTTCCCCATCTACGACGAAGTACTTATGTACGCTGAAAGAGTAGTAATTCCTGTTTCTTTACAAAAAAGAATTTTAAAGCAGTTTCATGTTGGACATTCTGTGATGTTAAGAATTAAATCCCTTATGAGAAGTTACATAGATTGGCCTAAAATGGGCCAGCATATTCAAAGCGATGAAGGGCAGCTAAATTTTAAATTTAAATTAAAAATTCCTGTAGTTGAAGGCATACAATTGTGTTCCAAATAGTAAGATTCTGCGGGTTATTAAATAACCGATAGAAGTTGATATGCCGCTAAACAAAATCAATCAAACAATCAACATGAAAGATCTCTTTAATGGTATTAATCCATATAATATCCTAAAATTTCTTAAAGAAATGAAACTGTATTCCAAAATATAACTTCAACAAAACTACAACATAAAATACACTCTCGTAATTATGTCCACACAAATATGTATATATACAAAAGCTGAATATCATCTACCATGTATTCAATTGTGAAAGCAGAATAACATATTTTATTACTTTAAAGTACCTTCAACAAAATTAAATTTCGACATTAAATGACTCGTAAGGCATTGATATGCTGTCAAACTCACAAATCAAATAAAACCAACAAAATTACATCATAAAACAACCATATCACCGCCTCTAATAATCATGTCCACACAAGCATGTATGCGGACAAAAGCTGAGTATTAACTACCATGTATTCAATTGCGAAAGTAGAATAACATATCATCTTTTTATTACTTCCCAAGAAGTTTAAATTTCGACATTAAATGACTCATAAGGCATTGATATGCCGTTAAACAAACAAATCAAATAAAACTAACAAAAGTCCAATATAAAACAAACTTATCACCACCTCTAGTAATCATTTCTACACAAACATGTATGTACACAAAAGCTGAGCATCATCTACCATGTATTCAATTGCGAAAGCAGAATAACATATATCATCTTATTATTACTTCCTAAGAAAATAACATATTTTATTACTTCAAAGCACCGCCAAGAAAATTGAATTTCGGTATTAAATGACCCATAAAGCGTTGATATGCCGTTAAGCAAACAAATCAAGTAAAACCAACAAAACCACTATGTATTCAATTGCGATAACAGTTACCCCCCCCCCAACCTGGGATCAGAACTCTATGAAAGTATAAAGGTACATTTATATAGTAATACATTTTTTATACAACAATGCATTTTATCTGTAGTCGAAGGCATACAATTGTGTTCAAAATATACTTAGTTGAAGCCATAAAATTTTGTTCAAAATAGATATCGGCATAAAATAACTCGTGGAGATATGCCTCCAAGCAAAATCACCCTAACAAACAACCAACATGAAAGAATTCTTCCAAGACATTAATCCATATAATATCTTATAATTTCTTAATTTAAACTGTAAATATAACTTCAACAGAATTACAAAATAAAACACACATATCACCGCCTTTAGTAATAATGTCTACACAAACATGTCTCTGCACAAAAGCTGAGTATCATCTACCATGTATTCAATTGTGAAAGCAGAATAACATCATAGTTTTATTACTTCAAAGCTCCAATGAAAATTAAATCCCGACAAAAAATAATCCATGAAGAGGTGGTGCGCCGTTAAACAAACAAATCAATCAAAATGAATTTGTCTAAAGAATTAATAGATTTATTTTTAATCCGATCTTCTTATTACTTCAAAAGTCATTTAAAAAAATGGGTCGTCTATTTCAAACACGTGTATCCGTAAAAACTAACAGATATATATATATATAAGCTAAACTTTGACTCAAAGAATCGTATGTGGGCGGGCACCCAATTTCAGTGTTGGAGTGTGTAAGGATCGAACTCAATAAATAAGTAATGGTCTGGCCAAATGACTCGCTAACCACTGCATCACGGTGTGTTATTATCGTCTATGTTAGTTTTCTCATATATGTCTAAACGCCAGCTTCAGCTAGGACTGGCACAAGGCCACTAGTGTAGATTATTGAGGGGTTAAGAATTACATTACAACGAGGAATATTGTTTTTCCTAATTTACTTTGATTTTGCCTTAAGCTGTTCATATCTATCTATCTATCTATCTATCTATCTATCTATCAGTTTATTCTATCTATATATCTATTCATATCTAAGTGTATTCTCTCTTTCTCTCCATATCTATCTATCTATCTATCTATCTATCTATCTATCTATCTATCTGTCTATCAGTTTATTCTACTTATATATCTATTCACATCTAAGTTTATTCTATCTATCTATCTATCTATCTATCTATCTGTCTATCAGTTTATTCTACTTATATATCTATTCACATCTAAGTTTATTCTATCTATCTATCTATCTATCTATCTATCTATCTATCTGTTCATATCTATCTATATATCTATCTAATTCAATCTGTTCACATCTATCTTATTCAATCTATCGATCTAACTCAGTCTATTCATATATAACCTTATTCTATCTATCTATCTATCTATCTATCTATCTATCTATCTATCTATCTATCTATCTATCTATCTATCTCTGTTCATATCTTTTAATCTATCTATCTATGAATGTTTCACAGCTTGGAAAATGGAGTCGGTCGACGAACACATACGTACTCAGACACAGACGTATACCCACACTTACACGCATTGAGACACGCATTCATAACCATATATGCACACACACACATGCACCCACATATGCATTCACATCCACTTATACGTACTCCGTCACAAGCACACATGTACTTTGGCTTGCACCCGCCCGTACAGCCAAAAGAGAGGAAAAAATGCACTAAATGTCCTTCCGAACCCGAAAAATAATTTTATGGGCTCATGTCCGCAATAACCAAACACTTGTAAACAGAAAGAAGCCCCTGGATCGGGCAAAGAATAAACAGAGGTAATAGAATTCTCCCCCACGCCAACCACACTTTTTTTTTTCTTGAAAGACCTTCCTCGATTTACTTGAGTCACGGAAAGATTTTTGGAAGTTGAGTTGAATATTGAATGATAATGGTTTTGTTCACAGGGGAGCGGTGAGCGCCCTGTGTACACATTCACTCGCCGTCTGTGTACACATTTGCATAGATGTGTAAAAGAGAGTTTAGCGACTCTGGAGAATGGCATATGGAATGAATGGTGCGTGAAGTGAGAATGTTTTGTGGGCCATTGAGTTTGTCAAAATAAAGAGAAACTGGAGAATGATTTGTTTCTTGTTTTGTTTTTTAAAATTCAGGAATTAATATACACGATGTAAAGATGGCGACTGTGACATAGTATGAAAGACGATTCTAGCAAAATCGTTAAAAGATACTGTCAACTAATCAATTTGTCTGTATTAGTCTATTTGTATATAAAGTTGTGAACAGAATTATTTGCCTCTACTGAATATTTGAATATTTTCTAAGGAAATCTTTATAAGTTTCTGAATTTATCATAAATAGTTGATTCCATATTTAGTTTTGAATAATTGGTGAAATTTTTAAAAGTTTCGATCTATTATATTCAAAATTATAGATTTTTCTAAAAATTAGGGCAGACACGAATTATTCCCCCCTCTTATGGAAATTATGAAATATTATTGCTCTATGGCAGTTGTAAAGTCTTTATTTTTCTTAATTTGACATTTAATACAAACACCCTTTGAAAATGAAATATGTATGTCATTTTTATTTTAATGTCAAACTTTAAAGCAAAAAAAAAAAAAAAAAAATAACATGGGACCAAATTATTGGCCCTCTCGACTCAATAATCGATTGTCTAACCATTAATCTTAATTATTACCTTTAATTACTTTTGATAGTTCCTTACAAGATCACTACATTCATTGACAGGTATTTTGTTGCATTCTTCATCAGCAATTGCTTCTAGTTCCTCTAAATTAGAAGGACTTCTTTCTCTTACTTTTTTCTTCAAATATGCCCATAGATTTTCAATGGGATTTAGGTCAGGACTTTGAGCAGGGTACGCCAATACCTTAATTTTGCTGTCATCTAAGTACCTTTCTTCAAATTTGCCCATAGATTTTCAATGGGATTTAGGTCAGGACTTTGAGCAGGGTACGCCAATACCTTAATTTTGCTGTCATCTAAGTATTTTTTTCTTCAAATTTGCCGATACATTTTCAATGTGATTTAGGTCAGGACTTTGAGCAGGGTACACCAATATTTTAATTTTGCTGTCATCTAAGTACCTTTTTCTTCAAATATGCCCATAGATTTTCAATGGGATTTAAGCCAGGACTTTGAGCAGGGTACGCCAATACCTTAATTTTGCTGTCATCTAAGTAATTTTTCTTCAAATTTGCCCATAGATTTTCAGTGGGATTTAGGTCAGGACTTTGAGCAGGGTACGCCAATACCTTAATTTTGCTGTCATCTAAGTACTTTTTTCTTCAAATTTGCCCATAGATTTTCAGTGGGATTTAGGTCAGGACTTTGAGCAGGGTACGCCAATACCTTAATTTTGCTGTCATGTAAGTACCTTTTTCTTCAAATTTGCCCATAGATTTTCAATGGGATTTAGGTCAGGACTTTGAACAGGGTACGCCAATACCTTAATTTTGCTGTCATCTAAGTACTTTTTTCTTCAAATTTGCCCATAGATTTTCAATGTGATTTAGGTCAGGACTTTGAGCAGGGTACGCCAATACCTTAATTTTTCTGTCATCTAAGTACTTTTTTCTTCAAATTTGCCCATAGATTTTCAGTGGGATTTAGGTCAGGACTTTGAGCAGGGTACGCCAATACCTTAATTTTGCTGTCATCTAAGTACTTTTTTCTTCAAATTTTCCCATAGATTTTCAGTGGGATTTAGGTCAGGATTTGAGCAGGGTACGCCAATACCTTAATTTTGCTGTCATCTAAGTACCTTTTTCTTCAAATATGCCCATAGATTTTCAATGGGATTTAGGCCAGAACTTTGAGCAGGGTACGCCAATACCTTAATTTTGCTGTCATCTAAGTACTTTTTTCTTCAAATTTGCCCATAGATTTTCAATGGGATTTAGGTCAGGACTTTGAGCAGGGTACGCCAATACCTTAATTTTGCTGTCATCTAAGTAATTTTTCTTCAAATTTGCCCATAGATTTTCAATGGGATTTAGGTCAGGACTTTGAGCAGGGTACACCAATATTTTAATTTTGCTGTCATCTAAGTACCTTTTTCTTCAAATTTGCCCATAGATTTTCAATGGGATTTAGGTCAGGACTTTGAGCAGGGTACGCCAATACCTTAATTTTGCTGTCATCTAAGTACCTTTTTCTTCAAATATGCCCATAGATTTTCAATGGGATTTAGGTCAGGACTTTGAGCAGGGTACGCCAATACCTTAATTTTGCTGTCATCTAAGTACCTTTCTTCAAATTTGCCCATAGATTTTCAATGGGATTTAGGTCAGGACTTTGAGCAGGGTACGCCAATACCTTAATTTTGCTGTCATCTAAGTATTTTTTTCTTCAAATTTGCCGATACATTTTCAATGTGATTTAGGTCAGGACTTTGAGCAGGGTACACCAATATTTTAATTTTGCTGTCATCTAAGTACCTTTTTCTTCAAATATGCCCATAGATTTTCAATGGGATTTAAGCCAGGACTTTGAGCAGGGTACGCCAATACCTTAATTTTGCTGTCATCTAAGTACTTTTTTCTTCAAATTTGCCCATAGATTTTCAGTGGGATTTAGGTCAGGACTTTGAGCAGGGTACGCCAATACCTTAATTTTGCTGTCATCTAAGTACCTTTTTATTCAAATTTGCAGATAGATTTTCCATGTGATTTAGGTCAGGACTTTGAACAGGGTACGCCAATACCTTAATTTTGCTGTCATCCAAGTACTTTTTTCTTCAAATTTGCCCATAGATTTTCAATGGGATTTAGGTCAGGACTTTGAGGAGGGTACACCAATATTTTAATTTTGCTGTCATCTAAGTACCTTTTTCTTCAAATTTGCCCATAGATTTTCAGTGGGATTTAGGTCAGGACTTTGAGCAGGGTACGCCAATACCTTAATTTTGCTGTCATCTAAGTACCTTTTTATTCAAATTTGCAGATAGATTTTCCATGTGATTTAGGTCAGGACTTTGAACAGGGTACGCCAATACCTTAATTTTGCTGTCATCCAAGTACTTTTTTCTTCAAATTTGCCCATAGATTTTCAATGGGATTTAGGTCAGGACTTTGAGGAGGGTACACCAATATTTTAATTTTGCTGTCATCTAAGTACCTTTTTCTTCAAATTTGCCCATAGATTTTCAATGGAATTTAGGTCAGGACTTTGAGCAGGGTACGCCAATACCTTAATTTTGCTGTCATCTAAGTACTTTTTTCTTCAAATTTACCCATAGATTTTCAATGTGATTTAGGTCAGGACTTTGAGCAGGGTACACCAATATTTTAATTTTGCTGTCATCTAAGTACCTTTTTCTTCAAATTTGCCCATAGATTTTCAATGGAATTTAGGTCAGGACTTTGAGCAGGGTACGCCAATACCTTAATTTTGCTGTCATCTAAGTACTTTTTTCTTCAAATTTGCCCATAGATTTTCAGTGGGATTTAGGTCAGGACTTTCAGCAGGGTACGCCAATACCTTAATTTTGCTGTCATCTAAGTACCTTTTTCTTCAAATTTGCCCATAGATTTTCAATGGGATTTAGGTCAGGACTTTGAGCAGGGTACGCCAATACCTTAATTTTGCTGTCATCTAAGTACCTTTTTCTTCAAATTTTCCCATAGATTTTCAATGGAATTTAGGTCAGGACTTTGAGCTGGGTACGCCAATACCTTAATTTTGCTGTCATCTAAGTACCTTTTTCTTCAAATTTGCCCATAGATTTTCAATGGGATTTAGGTCAGGACTTTGAGCAGGGTACGCCAATACCTTAATTTTGCTGTCATCTAAGTACTTTTTTCTTCAAATTTGCCCATAGATTTTCCATGTAATTTAGGTCAGGACTTTGAGCAGGGTACGCCAATACCTTAATTTTGCTGTCATCTAAGTATTTTTTTCTTCAAATTTGCCCATAGATTTTCAATGTGATTTTGGTCAGGACTTTGAGCAGGGTACGCCAATATTTTAATTTTGCTGTCATCTAAATACCTTTTTCTTCAAATTTGCCCATAGATTTTCAATGGGATTTAGGTCAGGACTTTGAGCAGGGTACGCCAATACCTTAATTTTGCTGTCATCTAAGTACCTTTTTCTTCAAATATGCCCATAGATTTTCAATGGGATTTAGGCCAGGACTTTGAGCAGGGTACGCCCATACCTTAATTTTGATGTCATCTAAGTACCTTTTTCTTCAAATTTGCCCATAGATTTTCAGTGGGATTTAGGTCAGGACTTTGAGCAGGGTACGCCAATACATTAATTTTGCAGTCATCTAAGTACCTTTTTCTTCAAATTTGCCCATAGATTTTCAATGGGATTTAGGTCAGGACTTTGAGCAGGGTACGCCAATACCTTAATTTTGCTGTCATCTAAGTACTTTTTTCTTCAAATTTGCCCATAGATTTTCAATGGGATTTAGGTCAGGACTTTGAGCAGGGTACGCCAATACCTTAATTTTGCTGTCATCTAAGTACTTTTTTCTTCAAATTTGCCAATAGATTTTCAATGGGATTTAGGTCAGGACTTTGAGCAGGGTACGCCAATACCTTAATTTTGCTGTCATCTAAGTACTTTTTTCTTCAAATTTGCCCATAGATTTTCAATGTGATTTAGGTCAGGACTTTGAGCAGGGTACGCCAATATTTTAATTTTGCTGTCATCTAAATACCTTTTTCTTCAAATTTGCCCATAGATTTTCAGTGGGATTTAGGTCAGGACTTTCAGCAGGGTACGCCAATACCTTAATTTTGCTGTCATCTAAGTACCTTTTTCTTCAAATTTGCCCATAGATTTTCAATGTGATTTAGGTCAGGACTTTGAGCAGGGTACGCCAATACCTTAATTTTGCTGTCATCTAAGTACTTTTTTCTTCAAATTTGCCCATAGATTTTCCATGTAATTTAGGTCAGGACTTTGAGCAGGGTACGCCAATACCTTAATTTTGCTGTCATCTAAGTATTTTTTTCTTCAAATTTGCCCATAGATTTTCCATGTAATTTAGGTCAGGACTTTGAGCAGGGTACGCCAATACCTTAATTTTGCTGTCATCTAAGTACCTTTTTCTTCAAATTTGCCCATAGATTTTCAATGTGATTTAGGTCAGGACTTTGAGCAGGGTACGCCAATACCTTAATTTTGCTGTCATCTAAGTATTTTTTTCTTCAAATTTGCCCATAGATTTTCAATGTGATTTAGGTCAGAACTTTGAGCAGGGTACGCCAATATTTTAATTTTGCTGTCATCTAAATACCTTTTTCTTCAAATTTGCCCATAGATTTTCAGTGGGATTTAGGTCAGGACTTTCAGCAGGGTACGCCAATACCTTAATTTTGCTGTCATCTAAGTACCTTTTTCTTCAAATATGCCCATAGATTTTCAGTGGGATTTAGGTCAGGACTTTGAGCAGGGTACGCCAATACCTTAATTTTGATGTCATCTAAGTACCTTTTTCTTCAAATTTGCCCATAGATTTTCAATGGGATTTAGGTCAGGACTTTGAGCAGGGTACGCCAATACATTAATTTTGCTGTCATCTAAGTACTTTTTTCTTCAAATTTGCCCATAGATTTTCAATGGGATTTAGGTCAGGACTTTGAGCAGGGTACGCCAATACCTTAATTTTGCTGTCATCTAAGTACTTTTTTCTTCAAATATGCCCATAGATTTTCAATGGGATTTAGGCCAGGACTTTGAGCAGGGTACGCCCATACCTTAATTTTGATGTCATCTAAGTACCTTTTTCTTCAAATTTGCCCATAGATTTTCAGTGGGATTTAGGTCAGGACTTTCAGCAGGGTACGCCAATACCTTAATTTTGCTGTCATCTAAGTACCTTTTTCTTCAAATTTGCCCATAGATTTTCCATGTAATTTAGGTCAGGACTTTGAGCAGGGTACGCCAATACCTTAATTTTGCTGTCATCTAAGTATTTTTTTCTTCAAATTTGCCCATACATTTTCAATGTGATTTTGGTCAGGACTTTGAGCAGGGTACACCAATATTTTAATTTTGCTGTCATCTAAGTACCTTTTTCTTCAAATATGCCCATAGATTTACAATGGGATTTAGGCCAGGACTTTGAGCAGGGTACGCCAATACCTTAATTTTGCTGTCATCTAAGTACTTTTTTCTTCAAATTTGCCCATAGATTTTCAGTGGGATTTAGGTCAGGACTTTGAGCAGGGTACGCCAATACCTTAATTTTGCTGTCATCTAAGTACCTTTTTCTTCAAATTTGCCCATAGATTTTCAATGGGATTTAGGTCAGTACTTTGAGCAGGGTACGCCAATACCTTAATTTTGCTGTCATCTAAGTACCTTTTTCTTCAAATTTGCCCATAGATTTTCAATGGAATTTAGGTCAGGACTTTGAGCAGGGTACGCCAATACCTTAATTTTTCTGTCATCTAAGTACCTTTTTCTTCAAATTTGCCCATAGATTTTCAATGGGATTTAGGTCAGGACTTTGAGCAGGGTACGCCAATACCTTAATTTTGCTGTCATCTAAGTACTTTTTTCTTCAAATTTGCCCATAGATTTTCCATGTAATTTAGGTCAGGACTTTGAGCAGGGTACGCCAATACCTTAATTTTGCTGTCATCTAAGTATTTTTTTCTTCAAATTTGCCCATAGATTTTCAATGTGATTTAGGTCAGGACTTTGAGCAGGGTACGCCAATATTTTAATTTTGCTGTCATCTAAATACCTTTTTCTTCAAATTTGCCCATAGATTTTCAATGGGATTTAGGTCAGGACTTTGAGCAGGGTACGCCAATACCTTAATTTTGCTGTCATCTAAGTACCTTTTTCTTCAAATATGCCCATAGATTTTCAATGGGATTTAGGCCAGGACTTTGAGCAGGGTACGCCCATACCTTAATTTTGATGTCATCTAAGTACCTTTTTCTTCAAATTTGCCCATAGATTTTCAATTGGATTTAGGTCAGGACTTTGAGCAGGGTACGCCAATACCTTAATTTTGCTGTCATCTAAGTACCTTTTTCTTCAAATATGCCCATAGATTTTCAATGGGATTTAGGCCAGGACTTTGAGCAGGGTACGCCCATACCTTAATTTTGATGTCATCTAAGTACCTTTTTCTTCAAATTTGCCCATAGATTTTCAATGGAATTTAGGTCAGGACTTTGAGCAGGGTACGCCAATACCTTAATTTTGCTGTCATCTAAGTACTTTTTTCTTCAAATTTGCCCATAGATTTTCAGTGGGATTTAGGTCAGGACTTTCAGCAGGGTACGCCAATACCTTAATTTTGATGTCATCTAAGTACCTTTTTCTTCAAATTTGCCCATAGATTTTCAATGTGATTTAGGTCAGGACTTTGAGCAGGGTACGCCAATACCTTAATTTTGCTGTCATCTAAGTACTTTTTTCTTCAAATTTGCCCATAGATTTTCCATGTAATTTAGGTCAGGACTTTGAGCAGGGTACGCCAATACCTTAATTTTGCTGTCATCTAAGTATTTTTTTCTTCAAATTTGCCCATAGATTTTCAATGTGATTTAGGTCAGGACTTTGAGCAGGGTACGCCAATATTTTAATTTTGCTGTCATCTAAATACCTTTTTCTTCAAATTTGCCCTAAGATTTTCAATGGGATTTAGGTCAGAACTTTGAGCAGGGTACGCCAATACCTTAATTTTGCTGTCATCTAAGTACCTTTTTCTTCAAATATGCCCATAGATTTTCAATGGGATTTAGGCCAGGACTTTGAGCAGGGTACGCCCATACCTTAATTTTGATGTCATCTAAGTACCTTTTTCTTCAAATTTGCCCATAGATTTTCAGTGGGATTTAGGTCAGGACTTTGAGCAGGGTACGCCAATACATTAATTTTGCTGTCATCTAAGTACCTTTTTCTTCAAATTTGCCCATAGATTTTCAATGGGATTTAGGTCAGGACTTTGAGCAGGGTACGCCAATACATTAATTTTGCTGTCATCTAAGTACCTTTTTCTTCAAATTTGCCCATAGATTTTCAATGGGATTTAGGTCAGGACTTTGAGCAGGGTACGCCAATACCTTAATTTTGCTGTCATCTAAGTACTTTTTTCTTCAAATTTGCCCATAGATTTTCAATGTGATTTAGGTCAGGACTTTGAGCAGGGTACGCCAATACCTTAATTTTGCTGTCATCTAAGTACTTTTTTCTTCAAATTTGCCCATAGATTTTCAGTGGGATTTAGGTCAGGACTTTGAGCAGGGTACGCCAATACCTTAATTTTGCTGTAATCTAAGTACCTTTTTCTTCAAATTTGCCCATAGATTTTCAATCGGATTTAGGTCAGGACTTTGAGCAGGGTACACCAATATTTTAATTTTGCTGTCATTTAAGTATTTTGTGCCGTGTGTGTCGGATTATTGCCATGTTGGAACGTCCAGTGTTGTCAATATTCAACCCATCGTAATCTCTTAACCAGCATAAAAATGCCACTCTAAGTCGGCTTCTTTCATTCGACAGAAACGCGCAAAACTTACCCACCAAATTCTGATGAAGGGAGTCGACTCCTTTCCGTCCTGATCTTGACTTTAAGCTGATGCTTAAAGAACAAGATCTGTTACGAAGAAGTAAACTTCTCGTCCCCATAGAATTTCATCTGTCGCGTTGTCCATATCACGACTCGCATAGCACCTAGTAAACACAAGAACACATAGTGCTCAGCCTTAGCTTACGAGGGGGCCACTACAAAACAGAACTGGCCTCAAAGACAAAGAACTTTCCGCGTAGCATGGGAACCTTAATGTCTTCAGTAAACTTGCACAACGGGACTACGACCATGCAGTTGATGAATGCGTGAGCCAGGGTCTCAGCAGACTCACCATAGCGGACGCAGTTGGGAGAATTTCCTAAGGCATGTGAGTGATGCTTCATCATTAATGAATTATTTCAATCCAGGCGCCCAAGGCCATATGAAGCGAGCCTCCTCCTTCGTTAAACTGAGTTCGCCAATCAAACCATCTTGAACAGATCCCCTCACTAATATCTGATATAATGCTTTACAGGACAACGCCTGGACGTTGGAGAGGCCATCCGTCGCCCGTAAGAGGAACTTGAGAGTTAACCGGCATTCACGATAGAAGGAGCACTCTCCTCGGGGTAAACGGTGGGCCACCTCATCGCACGACTGCTCACATCTTAGGGACGAGAAGTTCTTACTGGCGTCTTCCTTCCAGAATTTGTCATTCCCATCCACTTGCGAGCACTTTCGCTACATTTAGCCCACTGAAGTCCTAAGAAAAAAAAATCTTAATGGAAGTATTTTTTTCGGTCTGATAGCGTGTAACGATAGAGATTAAAATCCAACAAAGACTCATCAGAGAACTCATTTCAAGTTCAGAACAAAATATTCAAAATTATCTCAGCATTAAAGCAAAAATAATTAAAATTGTTTCGAGTCAACTAGAAGCTTTAAAAAGAAATTAAATAAACACATTTGTGCCATTCCTTTGGAAGCTGATCTTATAAGTATACTTAATAAGCAAAGTAGATTTAAACAATGTTTTGCACAAACCTCAGTGCTCCCCTTAGGACCATGGCAATGAGATCAAAGAAAAATGCTTTAAATGAAAGCTGATAAAAGTAACAACTTTTTACAATTTGACTCTTATTAAACTCTTTTTTGTTATGACTTTCAAATCAACTCAAACTGCTTTTAAAATGTAATCCGATTTCAGGAACTTACAAGTTGAATTAATACAAAAAGGTATTCTATTCCTTACACACTAATAAATATTTTCTGCTGGTGATGACTTATGAAAACAAGACATCACACAGTCTCCTGGGGAAGTGAGATATAACAGAGACAATCTAGAAGGGCAAGCATAGATGGGATAGCCATGTCTCTCATCTTAGAGACACCAGATGGATTATTAAAGCAACAGAGAGGACACCAGGGCAGTGGAATAGAGCGGGGAGGGGGGGAAAGGCAAGATGGTGTGACAATCTGACCAGATATCTTGACCCTACATGACCCAGTATGCCCAAAGATAGGAAGTGGTGGATGTCAACCAGAGAGGGGTTCCTCCAACAGGAGTGATAAGGCCCTGGGTTTGGATACTAAAGAAAGGATTTTTTTACAATATATTTCTCTTTATGTCAACTGTTTAAAAATCTAAACAGGATAATGCATGTAGAGAAATAAATTTAATACGGGTTTTTGCCAACCAGCTACAAATATGTGAAAGTCTCAATTCAACAAAGTTTATTTTAAAAGCTTAAAAAAAACATATGCCAAATGCACAAAGGTACGAAGCGTATGTTGACGAATCTCAACGTTAGGAATATCCAGACCGCCTTCAGAAGAGTGGAGGTAAAGATTCTATCGACATAGCTCGGGATACTTGTCTCCCCACAAGAAACAAAACAAGACCCTTATTAATTGCAATAATATGGCATACGGAAATAGAAGCACGGACAGTCGGTAAAAGAGAATTGGATAGATGTGCTAAACACATACTTCCGCCTTTAAGGAAAGATTCCTCCGAGACCACAGACAAGCTTCACCCTCGACCTTCTCCCGCACCCCCGACCAATTCATTTCCAGCAATACCAGACGCCGAGTATCATGACCGGTGCGCCCGTCTAGAGGAAAGGCCCGGGAAGAGAAACTCTCTTTCACGTGCCCACCTACAAGCCAACAGACTTATCGGGGTTGATCTTGGCCGCTGTCACCGTCTCGTACCCTCTGATCTCTTCGTCAGTTTCGGCTTTGATCGACACAATAAGCGAAACGTTATCAGCAGAGTTCCCGGCTGAGGTGGTAGCACCAGGTAAGGAGATTCAGCGTAAGACAGGATTTGCCTTTAACTTGCGAAGGAAAGGTTCCAACGCAAGAATTTAAAGCAATGGCGAAAGCCGACAATCTTGACGAATGGAGCGAGGCAACACGAAAGTCCCCGATCGTAACCCATTCATTTCCATCAGTGCGCTGAGTGACGCGTACAGAAGTCGGACCCAAGTACGAAAGTACGGTCCGTAACCGGCGGCCCGAAAGGATAACCTCCAGAAAATGATGGTCAACCTCATCGAATGCGTTGGACTCATCTAAATTGATCACTATCGAATTGCTCGATGATCAAGCGTACCGAATGAAGTTTGTTCTGAATAGTCCTACCCTTCACAGCACAAGTAATCTCAGAGCCAATCAGACTGCAAGATCTGGGCGAAAATCTTCAATTCTGTATTTAATATCGTCAAAGGGTGAAAGTTACCTATCCCATCCCAATCGTTCTTGTTTTTGCGTTGCAACTTGATCACACCCCTGGTAAAGCGTTGAGGAATAGACCCCTGTTTCATCCAACTGTTGTAAATCAGTTCCAGCAAGGGAGCAAGAACGAGTGACTGTCTCAAGTAAAGTTCGTAAGGAAGACTATCTAATCCCAGAGTTTTGTCCAGGCCAACCAGTTTCAGCACTCCCAGATCACAGACTCTGTAACGTGGCGCTCGCATCCGGCCGCTTCGAGGCGGGAAAACGTCGGCCAAATAGACATCGAAATGAGCGCGGCTCAGACCTGGATCCCTGGTCAACAATCCTGAAAGTAGTCACGAAAAATCTCACATATGCCCGCCTTTGTAGTCAGGGTCAGCTTATATGGCAATGTGACGACACGATATTCCTAATGGATGCTCTTCTAATTTCCCCTGAACGCAGTTCAGCGGCCATATTCGTTACTTCAGGAGATATTTTTTTTAACCTAGATCTAAGAGCTTGATCCTTCTGGATTAAGCAAGGAGGCCAGCTCCGCCCTAGCTAAGGCTACTTCCCCACTATCACGGGATTTAATCGCCCGATCAAATTTTGCTTCACATGCCGTTTGTGTTGCTAACCTAATTAGATTGAGCCGGCGGCTATAATCAGCCGCAAACCAACTTAATTTTAGATTCAGATTTCAATAAATCCCACAACTTATT
Source organism: Acanthosepion lycidas (assembly GCA_963932145.1). Taxonomy (NCBI): domain Eukaryota; kingdom Metazoa; phylum Mollusca; class Cephalopoda; order Sepiida; family Sepiidae; genus Acanthosepion; species Acanthosepion lycidas. The sequence continues at coordinate 19,384,708 of OZ010575.1, forward strand.
TCCAACAACAGACCCCGTCAATTTCAGCAATTGAGACTCAAAATCCCTTGAAAATGAGAACAAACTTCAAATTTTAAGTTTAATTTAAGATCTAAGTTTCGGTTTCTAAACATAGTAATTTTTGTGTGGCGATGGATACATATTTAAAAAAAAAAATTTACACACATATATATATATATATATATATATATATATATATATCAATTCTTAGGGATAATTCCAAGGAGGACATTAATCCAAAGAGAGCTCAATGTAAGTAACAAAGGATTATCAATATATTTATTGTTTATACGTTATTTTTTAGAGCTACAAATATTTAAGTAAATCCTCTGTTTATAATAAACAGCATTGACAATATTTATCAGCGTGAAATTTCATAGAAAATATGTGTCTTCCTACAGGAATCGAAGCCGTGTCCGACATGTAACCGTCAAATAGCCTGACGTGCAATACCATTTAGCTATAGAGGAAGCGTCTAGTTAGCAAGGCTAAATTATTGTTTTAAACTACATATTTCCTTTGAGATTCCCAGGACATTCAGGCTAGTAAATGTTGTTAATGCTGTTTATTATTAGGTTGGTGCAAAATAATGTCGTTTTCTCACATAGTAACATATGTGAGAAAACGACATTATTTTTGCACCAACCTAATATCAACAGGACATTTACTTAAATATTTGTATCTATAAAAAATAACGTATAAACAATAAATATATTAAAATAATTGTCGAACTTAGTCCATTTCATAACATACATATATATATATATATATATATATATGTTTTTATATATATATATATATATATATATATATATATATGTTTATACATACATATATATATATATATATATATATATATATATATATATATATATATATATATATATATATATATATAATGATAATTTCTCATCTAAAAAACTAAGAAATAATGAAAGAGCGCTGGAGAGTCAGTTATGTGTCATGCGTGATACAGGATTATGCAATTTTTTCTTGTACGTTGCCATTTCTTTCTTTCGTTGCCATCCAAGGCTATAGAACTCGCTTTGTTTAACTATTTTCTACACAGCTGGGGGAGAAGAATAGGATTCATACCTTTCTCAAGGGTATTACTACGTAAGTGAATGTAATGGATTCGACTGAAATCCGAACTCGGTTCTCCGATTCTTCAATCCGAGCCGTTATCCATTAATCTCCTACACTGGAGAGTACAATGGTCAAAACATTGTGACTATAACGACAAAGATGAGCATGCTGGTCCGAAGAGCGAAACATATAATAATGATAATTCCTTATCTAAAAAATTCTGATATAAATAATGAGAGAAGGCGGGAGAATACAACGGTCGGAATGTTAAGAGTGTAACAACGTAGACGATGATGTTGGTTAGAATAGCAAAGCGTAGAATAATAATCCTCGGGTTAAAAATTTTGCTAAGAATCCCCTGATACTTCGTTAAGACCATAACGTTCTCCATTGACAAAAATGCGACATTAATTTCCGAGCAAGCTAAAAGCAATTACCATAAAAAAAAGACAAGAAAATAAAACGCCATTATAACAGTAAAATGATATCGGGTAAAAGTAACCAGTGAGACAATGTCCCAATTGGGTGTCTCCGTTTCACTGGCGTCCCGTCACTTTTATTTAAGTCGTCATATTGGTGACGAGTCGGGTGCCACACACTGGTGTAAAGTGAAATGGGTGGATACCAAGGGGCAAAATACATACTGAAGTGTTCGGGTAGGGATATGTGTCAAATGACACATGGCTGGACACCCAGATAGTCGAATTTTGTTGTTAAATGTGTGACAGTCCAAATTCTAAGATGGCGCGGAAGAAGTAAAGGAATTATTTGTAATTTAAAATAACCGAATTGTTGTACTTGCTTTTAAGTACATATATGCGTGTCTGTGTATGTGTATGTGTGTGTGTGTGTGTACCTACACACACACATACACACACACATATATATATAATATAAACCTAATGAGCCAGGTAAACCTACCTAGGTTTCAACTAAACGGATCGTCAGGGCAAAACTGGCCAAATAGGAAAAAATGAAAAAGAATATACAGCTTAAACCAAAAACAACCATAACCACATGACAAAAAAAAAAAAAAAAAAAAAATACATAGAAAAAAACCAACAACGAGTGGGGGGGGTTAAGGGGTTACGTTCTTTATTCTTTTATTTACGCTTTTACTCGTTTTGGAGTTTTTTTTCTTTGGACTCTGGACGATTGTTTTCGCCTCAATTTCATCTTAGTTCTTTCTTTTTTTGTTCCTCTTTTTCCCTGGGCCAAGCGAGTACCACTACACACACACACACACACACATATATATAGTTATTTTCTAAGCGTAGCTTACATGTGGCACAAGGCCGAAAGTATGGGGCACCTAGTGAGGGTGTAACTCACTTTTCAGTCGTAAGTTGATCTAACGAGACATGTTTGCTAACCATTACACCACGCCAAGATACCCAAGTGATTTTGCAAGCGTAGCATAGATGTGGCACAACGCCGAAACTAGGGGGCACCTAGTGAGGATCGAACACACTACTCAGTCGTTATTGTTCTAGCGGGACAAGCTTGCTAACCATTACACTGCCTCGAGGTGCCCAATATATATATATATATATATATATATATATATATATATATATATATATATATATATATATATATATATATATATATATATATATATATATATATATATATATATATATATATATATATGTGTGTGTGTGTGTGTCTGTGTGTGTGTGTGTCTGTGTGTGTGTACGTATATATATACGTCTGACTAATATATATTCTATTCATACGAATCTATCCTAAAAATGTTGTCGCCATTAAATAACCCATTGAGGTTGATATGCCGTAAAACAAAATAAACCAAACTAATCTAAACCAAAGAATACATATTCTATTCATACGAATCTATCCTAAAAATGTTGTCGCCATTAAATAACCCATTGAGGTTGATATGCCGTAAAACAAAATAAACCAAACTAATCTAAACCAAAGAATACATATTCTATTCATACGAATATATCCTAAAAATGTTGTCGGCATTAAATAACCCATTGAGGTTGATATGCTGTAAAACAAAATAAACCAAACCAATCTAAACCAAAGAATACATATTCTATTCATACGAATCTATCCCAAAAATGTTGTCGGCATTAAATAACCCATTGAGGTTGATATGCCGTAAAATAAAATAAACCAAACCAAACCAAAACTTCCTATTTGACCCGGTGCTGGACTGAACCTAGTTTTCTTAAATATCTAAAAATAAATAAATAAATATATATATATATATATATGTTTCTGTGCTTGGGGTTTTATCAGATTCTGTTTGCGCGCTGGCGAAATTCAATCACACTGTTTGCGAGGTAACAAGATAAATTAGCTGCGATTAAGTATTTCTCTTCGTCGGGGCGGCGACTAGAGAATGCTTGAAATCTTACGAGCAGATAAAGTTCGGACAAAATAACAGTTTGTCGTGTTATCGAATATAGAAGATGAAATACGACGACAACGACAACGAAGAAGAAGAAGAAGAAAAAAAAGAGAAAAGGAGATTTTGAAGATGAAAACCATTCAAAAGAAAAAGAAGAAGGATAGATGAAAAAGATGAAAGAGAATAAAAACATTCTGAAGAAGAGAATTGTCAAGAGGAAGAAGAAAAGAGGAAAGAAGAAGGAGATAAAAAAGAAAAAAGATTTGAAGATGAAGAAGATTCAAATGAAGAAGAAATAGTTTCTAAAGAAGATAATGAAGAAGAAGCAAGGAGAATAAGAGGATGATCCTGAAGAAGAAAAATAATAATATTCTGAAGATTCTGAAGAAAAAAGTGAAGAAAGAAGGAGAGAAAAAGAGTAAGAAGAAGAAAATTCTATTGAAGATTCTATAAGATGATAATAAAGATAGAGAAGAAGAAGAAAAGGAGGAGGAAAGAAGAAGAAGAAAATTCTGAAGAATATTCTGGAGAAGCAGAAAGAAAGAGAGAAGATTAAGAAGAAAATTCCGAAGTAGACGAAGAAGATGCTGAAGAAGAAGAGAAAAGAAGAAGGAGAAAATTCTGAAGAATAAGAAAGAAAGAGAGAAGATTAAAAAGAAAAAAAATCCCGAAGAAGATTCTGTAAGATGGTGATGATGAAGAAGAAGAAGAAAAAGAAGAAGAAGGATATTCTGAAGAAGAAGAACGGAGAATGGGATTCTCAAGGGGAAGAAGAAAGAAGAAAATCAGAGCGTTAAGAAGGAGAAGATTCTGAAGAAGAAGAGGTAGAAGAAGGTGATTCTGAAGAAGGAGATTCTGTAGAAGAAGAAGAAGAAGAAGAAGAAGGAGATTCTAAAGAAGAAGAAGGAGAAGATTTTGAAGAAGAAGAGGAAGAAAGAGATTCTGAAGAAGATTTTTAAGAAGAAGATTCTGAAGAAGAAGTAGAAGAAGAAGAAGGAGATTCTGAAGAAGAAGAAGAAGATTCTGAAGAAGAAGAAAAAGGAGATTCTGAAGAAGATTCTGAAGAAGAAGGAGATCCCGAAGATGATTCTGAAGAAGAAGAAGGAGATTGTGAAGAAGAAGAAGATTCTGAAGAAGAAGGAGATTGTGAAGAAGAAGGAGATTCTGAAGATGATTCTGCAGAAGGAGATTCTGAAGAAGAAGATTCTGAAGAAGAAGAAGGAGATTCTGAAGAAGATTCTGAAGAAGAAGAAGGAGATTCTGAAGATGATTCTGAAGAAGGAGGAGATTCTGAAAGTGATTCTGAAGAAGGAGATTCTGAAGAAGAAGATTCTGAAGAAGAAAAAGAAGAAGATTCTGAAGAAGAAGAAGGAGATTCTGAAGAAGATCCTGAAGAAGAAGAAGAAGGAGATTCTGAAGATGATTCTGAAGAAGAAGGAGGAGATTCTGAAGAAGATTCTGAAGATTCTGAAGAAGTAGAAGGAGATTCTGAAGGTGATTCTGAAGAAGAAGGAGGAGATTCTGAAGAAGATTCAGAAAAAAAGAAGGAGATTCTGAAGAAGATTCTGAAGAAGTAGAAGTAGTCAAAGAAGAGGGAAAATGCTCCTAACCTTTTCCAAGTAATCCATAAGATAGCCTTTAAAGGACCCAGAAACAAGAAACATCTCACATCTGGCAATTCTAGTATTAAAAAAAAAAAAATTCTTACCCCTTTCCATTCCCTATCCTGTCTCCTCCACCCTGCCATCCAGTCTGATGATCCCTTAATCGGTCGTAACACACAAACCAACAACCAGTGTTGCCAGATTGCAAAAAACACGAGCGCTACTAAATTTTCATTTTCGCTATTTGTAACTTTCGGGGTTATTTTTTATTTTTTATTTTTAATTAAACCAGGCTTACAAGTGATGCTAACAGAAAAAAAGAAAGCTAATTCTAAATTTACTACCACTGCGCTATCAAATGCACTTGAATTTGTTAATTATAGCCCAATTTATCAACATTGGCCAGGACGAAGGCCAAAGAGGGAGACATTAAGTGGGGGATCTGTTTTGCTTTGAAATAAAGTCATAAATCGATCCCCCAGTTTTTTTTACCATGGTAAGTTATAAATATTTTCTTAATTGGGTGACTTTTGAAAAGCCAGCACTACCAAATAATAAATTTCACGAACTGTTTGTTTTAGCGTTACTTTTAAAAACTGCGTGTACTTACGTACGTGTGTGTGTGTGTGTGTGTGTGTGTGTGTGTGTGTGTGGTGTTAACTATCTTAATTTGCTACATGTATTCCAAGTTGACATTAATATTTGATAGTAAACAAGTGGATATTAAGTGGGGGTCGGTTTTGTTTCGCAAACAGATCATAAATAGATTACCCACTTTTTGCCATAGTAGGTACCATACATCTCTCTACACTAAAAGATATACTTGGAAGCAGGGTTCACCAGATTAAGTTAATTATGAAAACCCAACACAATTAAATAATAAATTTCACGAACTGTGTGTTTTAGCGTTACTTTCAAGAAGTGTGTGTACATTTGGCGGGGGGGGGGAGTAATTATCTCAATTTGCTACTGGCATTCCAAGTTGGCATTATTTAAATCATTAATATTTGCACTATTTACATTATTCGGACTATTGTCCTCATCTTTGTTGCAATGTTTATCACAACGTTTCGGCCGTTATACGCTTTGGCCTTCTTCAGGTGCTTGAAATGTCGAACTGAACCATTTATTTCGCTCGCTAGACTGTTCCAGTTCCACGTGCCATGTTTAATGGATGTCAGTTATCAGTTATCTCCTGTTAATTTCCCTCTGAAAGTTCTCCAATGCCTTAACTGGGTATTGAACTCACACTCTTTGTCCTCAAGGACACATGGCACAGTGGAGAAAGGCGTTGGTTAGATCTAGTGAGAGGACCCAAAGAGTTGTGAGTTCAATACCTGTTCAAAAGTTGCCTGATTTTATGTTATGTCTTCATTGTATTGAATGAAGATAAAATAGTCAATGAATAGAATGTTGTTTGGAGTTGATGTAGTCTTGCTGAAATCGGTATTAAGCAGATAAACTAGATCTCCAACTCTCGACTTTTTCTCTCTCCTTTCTATTTACCACAAGGCAAGATGTGGCACAAGGTTAGTTTTTTTTAACGTAGGGCGTGTCGATCTTGTAGGTTCGTGCAAAAACTGCCCCTACACCTCGTATACACGGGGTCGGGTTTCTCTACCTCCCCAAACGAGACTCTGTTCTTCGGCATAGCCTCGCCTGGGTTCCTCTCTGCCCGACAAGAAAGGAAGAAGAGAAAACCCCCTCCTCGACCTCCCACTCCTTCTCCTGACGATACTCAGCATCAGTCTACAGGTATCTGGACGAGTCCAAGTCCTCTTCTAGAGAGGGGTGTTCATCTTCGCAACACTTTTGATGTAATGAATATGCATACACTTGGGTTCCCCTCATATTAATATGATTGGCTGGTTTCAGCTATAAATACAGACTGATGTGGAGGTACAAGAGGACGCCTATTGCCTACGCCTATTGTCTTCGCCTATTGCCTACCACTACGACGAGGACCAGTCCATTACGATTACCTGCTAGATTGTCCTACCCGATTACAGTAGTCAACAACCACTTTGCTACTTCAAACAAATATATCCCTTTCCGGGAATAATAATAATAATAATAATAATAATAATAATAATAATAGCTGGCCACTCGTTTTCGAGGATACTCGTCTATCTATCTATCTATCTATCTATCTATCTATCTATCTATCTATCTATCTATGACGACATCAATATGGATTACTATCTCTCTGCCTATCTCTCACACTTTACTATGCCATCTATCTAGATTACTTTCTCTCTAGATTACTATCCTTCTACCTATTTCCCATGTCATACTAGGAGATCTATCTATCTCTAGGATACTCGTCTACTAGAGCAGCTAGCCACTCCCTATTGCACACTCTCGCCCAGGCACATTTGTGTTTGCTCAACACCCAGAGAGCCAACCTGTGGTTTATACCGCAACTGTGATGAGTAGACCGTAGTTAGTTTCTGGGAGAGGGTGTGTTATCCAGAATGATCAATAATCTGAACAACACCAGCACATTGAAATCCTCGGTCACGATGACTTGTGACTTCGTGCTAGCACAGCTATCGATGGCACCCAAGTGTTCCGTCTACCCAATTTCACTCACAAGGATTGGATCAACCCGGGCTATGGTTTTCAGGCACTTTCCAAAGGTGTCGAACGCTGGGATCGTCCCCCTCCGGATCGATAACGTCAGGAAGTCTCCTTCCTGAAAAATTGCCCATGGTGAAATTCGAACCAGGGTTTCATGGTCATATAGATAGATAGATATATTAATTGATAGATAGATATGAACAGACTGAGATAGATAGATTGATAGAAAGAGAGATAGATACATAGTGAAAAGACTGAGATAGACAGATAGAAATGAACAGACTGAGATAGATAGATAGATAGATATGAACAGACTGAGATAGATAGATAGAAAGAAAGAAAGATAGATATTGAAAAGACTGAGATAGATAGATAGATATGAACAGACTGTGGTAGGTAGGTAGAAAGAAAGAAAGATAGATATTGAAAAGACTGAGATAGATAGATAGATATGAACAGACTGTGGTAGGTAGGTAGAAAGAAAGAAAGATAGATATTGAAAAGACTGAGATAGATAGAAAGAAAGAAAGATAGATATTGAAAAGACTGAGATAGACAGATAGAAAGAAAGATAGATAAGTATTGAAAAGACTGAGATAGATAGATATGAACAGACTGAGATAGATAGATTGATAGAAAGAGAGATAAATATTGAAAAGACTGAGATAGATAGATAAATAGACACTGAAAAGACTGAGATAGATACATATTGAAAAGACTGAGATAGACAGATAGAAATGAACAGACTGATATAGATAGATATGAACAGACTGAGATAGATAAATAGTGAAAAGACTGAGATAGATACATATTGAAAAGACTGAGATAGACAGATAGAAATGAACAGACTGATATAGATAGATATGAACAGACTGAGATAGATAAATAGTGAAAAGACTGAGATAGATATACATATTGAAGAGATAGAGAGATATGAACAGACTGAGATAGATAGATAGGTGCCGCACGCTCGGATCGCCCTTGATCCAGGCTGGTAGCATCTGGAATCTCCTTCCTGCCAAATCGACCATGGAGAGATTCGAACCCGTGTCTTACGACCAGAAAGCGAACATTCTAACCACTCGGCCAGCAATTTATACGGGCACACGTATGGATTCACAGTGGTAGACAGAACTTTTACAAGCCGCTCACGTTTCCTATGAGATATTTTGTTGAAGTGGGGCCAACGGTCACTGAAATTCTTTTAGGCTTTTATTTTGCCGAGTTCTTTTCACCTGCCCCCTGACGCCCCCCCTCCCATGCCATTCCATTACGATCTTCTGAAGCATTTTGGGGGAGGTTCTTGACCCAGCATTGATCTAAAGAGACAAGATGGATATGGGAAATATACGAGATTTTATAATTTACTATTATTGTTTATTTGGTGAGTTCTGGAAGTGACACAAACAAGTACGTGTTTGAGTGAGTTCGGGGTGGGGGGGCGTAATGAGAGAAAACGGTGGGGATTTAGGTGGGGCGAGAAAGTACATGCGAAAATGGGGCGCGGACAGAGGGAGAGAGAGATAGTGAGAGAGAGAGAGAGAAACAGGAAGTGACAGAATATAGACGGTATGTCATACCTTCATCATTCAGATTGTTCCTATCTATCTATCTATCTATCTATCTCAGTTCGCTTCTCTCTCTCTCTCTCTATCTATCTATGACGACATCAATATGGATTACTATCTCTCTGCCTATCTCTCACACTTTACTATGCCATCTATCTATCTATCTATCTATCTAAGTGTATTCATATTTATTTATCTATCAGGACACCACACTAACTTACTATTCTTCAGCCTGTCTCTCACAATATACTAGATCATTAATCTATCTATCTATCTATCTATCTATCTATCTATCTATCTATCTATCTATCTATCTATCTATCATAACATCTCTCTAGTTTACTATCCTTCTACCTATCTCCCATCGCATACTACAACATCTATCTATCTATCTATCTATCTATCTATCTATCTATCAGTCAGTCAATAATGGCTCAGTTGGCAGGGCTTAGATTGTATTCTCTGCTGACTGAGTAAGACACCTCTCCTAAAAGTTGCCACTTCCCGAGTTGATCCTTGCCGACTCGTGTATGAACTCAAGCGTAAATCAGGCCAATGTTTTTGTAGAAACTCAACTGTCAACCCTAACTATATTTGCCTATAGCCTCAAGTTTACAGCTGAAATCTTTTACGCATAGACACAAGGTTGTTTATCATTAAATTCAAATATAAACAAAGCCAACGTTTAATTAGAGATCCCAGTTTAACTTCGGCCAATGTTTACTTATAGACATCAGTTATATTGTTGAGGTTGGTTGCTTATAGATTGAAATATAAATTCGACAATGTTTAGTTATAGACTCAAGTATAAACCCGGCGACTATTTACCTGTCGACATGAGTATAAATCTGTCATTTTTATTTTATAGATCCGTGTATATCACAACCAATATTTGCATACCGACTCAAGTATAAACCACACAAATGTTTACCTATAGACTAAGGTATAAAGCTGACATTGTTTTCCCATTGTCTCAAGTATAAAGCTGAAATTCTTTGCCTATAGAAGCAAGTATAAATCTGAAATTGTTTACCTATAGACTCAGGTATAAAGCTGAAATTGTTTGCCCATTTTCTAAAGTATAAAGCTGAAATTGTTTACCTATAAGCTCTAGTATAAAGCTGGCATTTTTGCACATAGTCTCAAGTACAAACCTGAAATTCTTTGCCTATATTCTAAATTATAATTCTGAGATTATTTACCTATAAACTCAAGTATAAACTGAAATTGTTTACTATCGATTCTAGTATAACTCTGAAATTGTCTGCCTATAGACTCAACCCTACATCTAAAAGTGTTTACCTATAGACTCAAGTATAAAGCTGAAATATTTTGCCCATATTCTTAAGTATAAAACTGAAATTGTTTACCTATAAACTCAGATCTAAATTCGACAATACATACATGTAAATTCAAGTATAAATTCGTGAATTACTTTAGCCATAGAATAAAGTATAATAAAATAGTTCCGCTATTAGATGACCCATAGGGTTTGATATGTTGTAAAATCCCCTAAGCTGTCCTAAGTGTCTACCTCTGACCTCGCACAAAAATAGTCGTGAATTTAACAACATTTCTGACCCAATGCAAAGTTTCATTATTTTACTGAATTTGTGCAAAGTTTTACTATTTTACTGAATATTGCGACAAATTTTGCTGCCCTGGGGCTTAGGATGTTATTGATGGTAGTTGAGGTTTTAAGACGAAAACTCCTGAAACATGTATGCAAGTCTTCTTTTATGTTTCGTTTCCGTTCAGGACATAGGCGATTATGGCTCTCCACTTCCTCCTATTCCTTGTAGCTCTCAATTTTAACATTTGCTACTTCCCCCAAACCAACAAAAAGAAATAAAGAAAAAAGGAAATAAAAGAAAGAGAAAGAAATGAAAAATAATAAAGAAAAGGAAATAATAAAGAAAAAAGGAAATAAAAGAAAGAGAAAGAAATGAAAAATAATAAAGAAAAGGAAATAATAAAGAAAAAAGGAAATAAAAGAAAGAGAAAGAAAGATAATAAAGATAAGAAATAATAAAGAAAAAGAAATAATAAAGAAAAAAAGAAAGAAAAGAAAAAGACAAAGAAATGAAAAATAATAAAGAAAAAGAAATAGTTAAGAAAAAATAAAAGAAAAGAAAGAGAAAGAAAAGAAAAATAATATAGAAAAAGAAATAATAAAGAAAAAAGGAAAGAAAAGGAAGAGAAAAAAATGAAAAATAATAAAGAAAAAGAAATAATAAAGAAAAAGGAAAGAGAAAGAAATGAATAATAACAATGAAAAAGAAATAATAAAGAAAAAACAAAGAAAAGAAAAAAACAAAGAAATGAAAAATAATAAAGAAAAAGAAATAAGAAAAGCGGAAAGAAAAGAAAGAGAAAGAAATGAAAAATAAAAAAGAAACAATAAAGAAAAAAGGAAGAAAAGAAAAAGAAATGAAAAATAATAAAGAAAGAGAAATAGTTAAGAAAAAAGAAAAGAAAAGAAAGAGAAAGGAATGAAAAATAATAAAGAAATAATAAAGAAAGAGGAAAGAAAAGAAAAAGAAAGAAATGAAAAATATTAAAGAAAAAATAATAATGAAAAAAGGAAACAAAAAGAAAAAAAGGAAGAAATGAAAAATAATAAAGAAAAAGAAATAATAAAGTAAAAAAGGAAAGAAAAGAACGAGAAAGAAATGAAAAATAATAAAGAAAAGAAATAAGGAAAAATGAAAGAAAAGAAAGAGATAGAAATGAAAAATATTAAAGTAAAATAAATAATAAAGGAATAAAGAAAAGAAAACAAAGAGGAAGAAATGAAAAATAATAAAGAAAAAGAAATAATAAAGAAAAAAGGAAAGAAAAGAAAGAGAAAGAAATGAAAATAATAAAGAAAAAGAAATAACAAAGATAAAAGGAAAGAAAAGAAAAATAGAAAGAAATGAAAAATAATAAAGAAAAAGAAATAATAAATATACAAGGAAAGAAAAGAGAAACAAAAAGAAATGAAAAATAATATAGAAAAATAAATAATAAAGAAAAAAAGGAAAGAAAAGAAAGAGAAAGAAATGAAAAATAATAAAGTAAAAGGAAAAATAAAGAAAAAAAAAAGAAAAAGAGAAAGAAATGAAAAATAAAGAAAAATAAATAATAAAGAAAAAAGGAAAGAAAAGAAAAAGAGAATGAAATGAAAAATAATAAAGGAAATAAATAATAAAGAGAAAAGGAAACAAAAAGAAAAAGAGAGAGAAATAAAAAATAATAAAGAAAAAGAAATAGTAAAGAAAAAAGAAAAGAAAGGAAAAATAATAAAGAAAAATAAATAATAAAACAAAAATGAAAAAAAACGAAAAATAATTAAGAAAAGAAATAATAAAGAAAAAAGGAAAGAAAAGAAAGAGAAAGAAATGAAGAATAATAAAGAAAAAGAAATAATAAAGATAAAAGGAAATAAAAGAAGGAGAAAGAAATGAAAAATAATAAAGAAAAAAGGATACAAAAAGAAAAAGAGAGAGAAATAAAAAATAATAAAGAAAAAGAAATAGTAAAGAAAAAAGAAAAGAAAAGAAAGACAAAGAAATGAAAAATAATAAAGAAAAAGAAATAATAAAGAAAAAAGGAAAGAAAAAGAAAAAGATGTGAAAATGAAAAAAAAAGCGAGCGGAGAAAGAAAGAAAAAAAAAGATAAGAAAGTAGAAAATGCTTAGAAAGAAAAAATGTATACATAATTAAAATAAAATGGATTAAATATTAATGAAAAAAACGAAAAAATGGAGAACAAGAGAAATAAAAACAGAAATATTATGAAAAGGAAAAAATGAAAAGAAAGGAAAGAAAGAAAAGAACAAGAAAAGAAGGAAAAGAAAGAAAGATAAAAGAAAAAGAAAAAAAGAAAAAGCAAAAATAAGCAGGAAAGGAAAGAAAGATAACAAAAAATAAAAAGAAAGAAAAAAGAAAAAAAGACAGAAACAAAACACTTAAGATACTTCGGTATCTGTTCAAACATTATATCCATTGTTTTTTCGAATTTGGCGTCGTGGGCTTAACCATGAGAGAAACAGAAAGCCAATTATCTAGGCTGAGATAATGGGACATTCTTTCCAACGAATCAATGCCATACTTTATCATTTCAAGTGGTTCTTGTTGTCTATCGTTTCTCCCCTCGTTCTTGTCTATAACACAGCTGTGGTCAACATATAGCAAATTCATGTCAAATATTCAACCTTACAGTGGATTATTTTCTTCATTTAGAATTCGCTATGGATAGTTGACTTTGCAAGGTGACGATTGAAATAGATAGATGTTTGTTCTTGCATACAGGTGATTGAAGTAACCCCAGCGTTGTCTATACTTATTACGGGATGAAGTCGGTACATTCCAGACGAAGGTAAGTAAAAAAAAATATACACACTTTCACCACAACATATCTTTAGGTTTGTTACACTACGTTCCGCTCATGCCTGCTTATAGTCGGAGCTTAATTTCTTGTTGCTGCTACAGTGTAAACATGGCCGCTCCGCTAGCAGTGTACAGCAAAAAGGAACAAAGAGCTGTGATTAGAATCTGCAGAGAGCATGCTACGTCATCGATGATAACTCGCCAGTTCGCCATTACCATCTGTCAAATCTCGTCAGTGTTGGAGGGTGACGGGCGTCCTTCTGAACAAGAAAAGCATGTACCACCAAAAAGGAGAACCAGTCAGCATCCCTGGGTGTTGTCAAGCCACAGAAAGAAGACTATAGGGTTGAATAATTCCAGTGGGCTTACCGTGCGCCTGAACAGCGACCTAGGTATTTCTAACCCGCCTCTATGACTGTTCTACATGGTCACTGATCCCATTAAAAGAAGCCCCATGGAGGAACCGGTTTAGTAGTCGATAACTCGACCATGTGACAGGTAGAACCAGTAGTACTCATAGAGTGAGCTGATGTATATACACACATACACTTGTAAAATCTCCAGTCGCCATGTTTTGTAAATACCTGCTCTTGTTCTTTCGATGGGAGTGCGGGTGGGGGTGGGTAAGAGGGTAATGGTTAACGAATCAAATGTAGTTTCCATATCCAACAGTAGGCTTTTACGGGATGGTGTTGTTAGCATCGTACTCACCCGGTTTTGAATTCAGAGTTTTCCTTCTCCTAGACCACGGCTGAACAGCCCAGTCTGACCTACTATTTAACCCATAGCTGGGGAGAAAAGATGGATTCACTGATTGCCTGTAAGGGAATGCAATGAACCCGATTAGAATTCGAGCATGACCCTCCGATTTCTCATTCCGATTCGTTAACTATTAAACCACCAGCAATCCCGTCGAAACGTCGTTCTTCATCTTTCTGTGTTATTTGACTACAAAATGATGTCATTCTTTTTTTGGTGGTGGGTAACCCTGTATATTGTGATCCCTAAAGTGGTAGAATTTCATTGGTAATTTTTTATTTTATTTCAGAGTGACAAGTGTCGCCCTAAATGGCACAACGCCTGACACAGCATGTACGTGTTCAGCTACCACCCCATTAGGAAGTGGGACAGGCCGTGATACAAGGGCAGAGATGGTGGCGCAGAATTCATGGACCTCGTGGTTCAGTGTATGCCAAATCTATCAGAAATTGTCATTCCAAGCTGATGAGTGCTGGATCTGTGAGGCATCGACAGAAGCGATCGTCCTTCAACATCCAGACTGGAAGAAAATGGGCGAAACGTAAAATTTTAACAGTGTACTGCATTTCTACAATTTATACTGTTTATAATAAAACACGTTTTATGAAACTCGACCAATAATTAATAAAGTTATGAACAATTTTAAATAGACAGTTTCTTTCCACACACCTTGTATATACAGAAACATATTTTAAAAAAATTCAAATTTTAAAATTTCAGCGTCCTCTCTTTT
>OZ010575.1:19404791-19407291 GCA_963932145.1 Acanthosepion lycidas
AGTGCTCGATACAAAAGTAGAGCCTAAATATAATTATTTATTTAAAAATATGATTCCATTGCTACATAAGAGTTTGAAACATGAGAACTCTTATGTAGCGATGGAATCATATTTTTAAATAAACAATAAACAATTATCTATCTATCTATCTATCTATCTATCTATATATATATATATATATATATATATATATAATTATTATGTATTATTCCAGGATCATTTTCCAACTCATTTGAGATGATCTTGGCCCTCTTTAACCTTCTAACTTACTGTCTTGGAGTAAGAAAAGTGCCTCACGGGTTTCACGTACGATTTCATTTTTAAGACTTTTTTCACTGCTCTTTGGACTGTCATAGCCGAAACTCCTCTCTCAAGTGCCAAATGTCTTATGGATTGAGTTGGATCTTTTCTGATTGATTCCTTTAGCTCTAAGTTGAAATGATGCGCCGCAGGAAGCTTAGCAAGATTTCGATTCAAATGCTAATGGCAACTGGTCTACCGCAGGAACAAATGACAACCTACTGCCGGAAAAAATATCTGCCTCTCAGTCATGTATCGAAAGATCGCCTAAGCGTGTATCACGCATGGCAAATAACTTACTGACTGCTAATCTTCTTTGGGAATGCTAAAACAAAATTTCATGATTTCAAATTCCATGACTAATTTTTCTTTATAAAATTTAAAGTGCATCTCAGAGTTTTTTCAACTACATTTTCTCCCAAATACCACAGAGAAAGGTATGGGCCAATTACTTTTCCTCCCGGCTATAAGTTAAATAGTACAGCAGGAAACAGTTTCGAGGCCCTGATCTGGCATCTCGTCTGCAGTAGCTGCTCTCTCACAGACGTGCCGTCGCCTCCCTCTGTCTTTTTTACAAAGAATTTCACGGTAACTGCTCCGAGGAGCTGCTTTCGCTGGTTCCCGGACTTCATGAATTTAAGCGTTCTACCAGGCTGGCATCTCACTCTCACTATTTCACTGTCGAAACTGTTAAATGTAGCCGTCTCTTCTACTTCAATAGTTTCATGTCTCGCACTTCTCGTCTGTGGAACTCCCTCTCCATTTCTTGTTTCCCTGATAGCTATAATCTCCAACTATTCAAAGGTAATGTCAATCGACGTCTCCAGAAGCCTTGATCTATCCTCTAAAGTTTTCTTCATCCTTTCCTCTATCACTCTTCTTTGCTCTAGCTCCAACTCTCTGTAACCCCTTGCGTGCTAGTAGGTCCCCGCCTTGCTTGGGGTGAAACGCTTAAATAAAAAGAAAAGAAAAAAAAGGACACTTCTAAGTAAGCGATCACTGAAAGGCATAGCTGCTACCGTTAGGGTCCAGTTTTGAGTTTAAAATTGAGAGAGACAGAATTTTAGATAGAACACCTGTTCGGGTAGAAATGGAGAAGAGATTTCAGGATTTGCGGAAGGACGAAAATAACGTGTATAATATAAATAGCAAATTGGCAACTATCATTAAAGAGGAAACAGAGATAACGGGCAAAGAAAACGGAACTCGAAATAACGAAGGGAGATAACTCAACACCAGGAAAAGAGGAAACATGTGGTCGCGAATAGTAAGAGCGATCAAATTGAAAATTGCATAACGAAGCTAACCAACCAACTAAAAAATGAGAGGGAGAGAGAGAGAGAGAGAGAGAGAGAGAGAGAGAGAGAGAAAGAGAGAGGAGACAGAGAGGGCGCGAAGCACACACGCAGAATTATTTTGAAAAGAATAGAGGATTTTTTGGAAACGAACATCTTGAAATATACTCGATCATCAACTGAAATGAGGTAAGTTTTTTAGAGTCTGTCTATATTTCTGAGATGAGGCATTATGTACAGTATTTACATTAGTCGGACTATTGTCCTCATCTTTGTCGCCATATTTGTCACAGCGTTTCGGCCGTTGTATATATATATATATATATATATATATATATAGATAGATAGATAGATAGATAATGAAGAGACTGGGATAGATAGATAGTTATGAACAGAATGAGATTGATATATATGAAGAGTCTGTGATAGATAGATAGATGGATAAATAGATAGATAGATAATGAAGAGACTGGGATAGATAGATAGATAGATAGATAGATAGATATGAACAGATTGAGATAGATAGATAGTTATGAACAGAATGAGATTGATACATATGAAGAGTCTGTGATAGATAGATGGATGGATAGATAGATAGATAGATATGAACAGATTGAGAAAGAGAGGTAGAGATGTATGAACAAACTGTGATAGATAGATATATAGATAGATAGATGCATATCAACAGATTGAGATAGATTGCGGTACCTTTCAGCCCGCAATCGTAGCATAGGCTCTACGACTTGAAATAATCATTTTTTGGATTTTAATTTCAATTTACAATAGATAAAGTACTCCAGATTTTACTCTCAGCCTGTGAAGATCCATTGTTGGGCGTAGTCACCCCCAGATTCATGTGGAAAAATAGGTCATTACCCTACTGGACTGGCCCAATGCTTTTTGGT
>OZ010575.1:19412291-19499791 GCA_963932145.1 Acanthosepion lycidas
AACAACTAAAAGAAATATCGTTTGTTTTCGCTGTAGTAAAGTCAGCCATGTCCGTGCAAAATGTCAATTTTATCCACGGAATGATTTTTGTAAAAAAAAACAAAACTTTTTCGAATGGACGAACATATGCCTTTTCGTTTGGATTTGGTACTGTAGCCAGTAGTTATAACTCTTACCTAATCGATACGGGTGCGACAAATCATGTAATTACAGATGAAACAAAATTAATAAATTTTGACCCCGACTCACATTTTATCGAGTTAGCTGACGGGACCAGAGCTAATAATTTAGTTTTAAAAAAGAGAACTCAATTTAATATACAACAAAATGGACGTTTGTATTATTTGAAAAGTATTAAGTCTGCGAAGACAGCCACGCACGACTTAAGGACTTGGCATAAAATATTAGGCCACTGTAATAATTTGGATGTTAAAAGAAAAAAAAATAAGGAAGATCAGATGCGTCAGATTTACAGATTCCTTTGAGCCAGGGGATGAACCCGAAGAAAAGAATATTAACTGCGAGGAACTAGTCCAACCCGAACTAGTAGGGCCTAATTATGGGCCTATAAGTAGGAAACCCGTTCAAAATCCACAATCAGAGGAAGGTGTTATACCAGATGATGCAGACGAGAAAAAATTAGACACAAAACTTGAGTTAAAAGAAAATACATCTGATAAGGGGTAGGGGGTGGACAAATTCCGCGTTATTCGACAAGAAATAGAAGAAAGCCAGACTATTTTGGAATGGGTCAAGGTAATATCTGTGACATTGACTGTTGCTATTCGGTACAATGTATCCCAAAGAACTATCAAGTAGCCATACATTATATCAATTCCAAACGGTGGATAGCTGCCATGCAAAAAGAAATTAAATCTTTAGTATCAAGGGATACTTTTGAATTTAAAAGGCCCTGGATGATAAAAAATATTATCGGCAGCCGTTGGGTTTATACTGTAAAGCGAACTGAGGATGGATCGCCAGTGTACAAGGCTCGTTTTGTAGCTAAAGAATTTTCGTAGATATATGGGGAAGATTATGTAGAAACATTTACTCTAAATTAGAATTTTGATGCAAATGGCCGCACATTATGGTATGGATATACACCATATGGATGTTAAAGCAGCTTATTTTGAACGCTGCCATCGATTATGAAATATACATAGAACCGCCAGAAGGTTTTGAAGAAAGTGATAATTATGTATGGAAACTTAAAAAGTCACTATATGGACTCAAACAGAGCGGAAGAACATGGAATAAATTAATCCATTCTTATTTAATTGGACAATAATTTCAATCTCCCCAAGTTGACCCATGTATGTACACGAGAACATTTAATAATGAAATATTAGTAATTCTGGTTATTTGGGTCGACAATATGTTAATTGCATGAAAGTGTGAGGCCGCTCTATTAAAAATCAAAGATTCACTAGAAATAAGGATTAAAATGACCGATTTGGGGCGACTATCATGGTTTCTTGGTATACAGTTCGAATTGAAGGCAACACTATTACAATGAATCAATCTAGATACATCGAGAGGCTCTCATCTAAATTCAGCATGCAAAATTGTAAAACAAGAACTACTCCATGTGAAATGGATTTAAACACAATTATGAATAATGAAGATGGTATAGCGGCGTGTGAGAAAGAATACAGAACATTGGTTGGAAGTCTTATTTACGTGATGACATCAACCAGGCCAGATATCTGCTATACGGTTACTAAGTTGTCCCGAAATTTAAATAAACCGGGGACTGTGCATTTAACAAGAGCTAAGCAAGTCTTACGTTATCTAAAGGGAACTAAGAGTCGGTGCCTAGTATTTCGACAATCAGATAAACCATTAAAATTGGAAGGATTTTGTGATGCTGATTGGGCCAACTCACCAGATCATAAGAGTATAACAGGCTATTGCTTTAAGCTAGCAGATGGTAACCCAATAATCAGCTGGAAATCGAAGAAACAGGGAATGATTTCACTTTTTACTTGTGAAGCTGAATATATTGCATTGTCAAAAGCAACTCAAGAGGCTATTTTTCTTAAAATACTAATAAAAACAATTACAACACTGGTAATAACTGAGCCAATAATTATTTACTGCGACAATCAGGCCAGTATTGCTTTGGCCAGAAATCCAATAATACATCAAAGATCAAAGCATCTCGATATCAAATATCAATTTGTTAGGGACCAAGTACAAAAGAAAACAGTACAAATAGATTACGTTCAATCGGGAAATAATATGGCGGATTTATTTACAAAACCAATTACGAAATTCAAATTACAGGCCTTCACTTCTGCCATATTTGGTACTGACTTATAAGGTCCTTATTAGTTCTGGGAAAGACGTAAAACTGCATCCATTAAGTCCCTCTTAGGTCCTTATTAGTCCTGGGCAAGACGTAAAACTGCATCCATTAGTTATTGTCTTAAGAAACGTCAGTTCAGTTTTTGGCATGAATGCGAGTCCTTAGTTTCGGGGTATAAATGTAAATAGTCCTACTTTTAGCCCAATCCTCTTCTAATGACTCTCAGGATCACTCTGACCCGGAGTGATAGTGACTGTTTTAATGGGTCCCAGCTATGGGTAAAGTAACAATTCTTTCCACTTTTTTGTTGTGATCACAACCCAAACTTATAATATTATTGCAAATGTTTATTAACCTGAATACTTAACTGTGAACAAAATAAAAGGTTAACCAATCACAAGACGTAGAACATTCAATCCGTCGTGCATAAAGGCGGCCATTTTGTCTAGTCTACCCGAATGGCCAGTCCAGCTTGTCAGGCGAAGAGATAACAGAAGGACGAACTACGCTCTGCTACTTTTACCAAAATATCCACTGCTAACCTGAACAACGCATTCCTACTTTCTCCGAAATATTCACTGCTAACCTCTGGATTCTATTCTCGAAGACGACCGTCATCATGAACAACATTAATTGCCCTCTCCAAGTTCTCCACTGCTTTAACCGGGTATTGAACTCACACACTTTCGTTCCTGTCACTGAATCTAACCACTGGACCAACGAATCTAACCAAAGGACACATGGCACAATGGATAAAGGCGTTAGTTATATATATATATATATATTATGATAAATCACTTCCCAAAATCTGAAGAAATGACCAAATGTCCGATTGTCTTATTTACACTATGTCCGTGTGGACTATTGCAACATACAGGGCATTTCCGTAACAGGTTACCCGAATCGATATCGAACTGATGAAGGCCAGAGTCGACAAGGAGCAAAAGATCATCAGGCGAAAGAGTTCCGTGGTCTTTAATAACACATGCCTTAATATATATATATATATATATATATATATATATATATATATATATATATATATATATATATTATTCAAATAAGATTTCGCACATATCCAGGCCGGTCAACGAAAATAAATAGATTTACGGTTTAATAAATAAACGAAGCGTTTACTTAAATACGTGTATCCATCAAAAATAGCGATTAAGTGATAAAATTAAAATATGTTGGACTAATGAAAAAAAATCCATTCTTAAAATAAATGTGTTTGTGAATATATATATATATATATATATATATATATATATATGTATGTATTAGGTTGGTGCAAAAATAATGACGTTTTTGACGTTAAAAAATACGTCAAAAAGCGTCATTATTTTTGCACCAACCTAATATATATATATTACTCGGTGTAATAGCAAAACTGTCCAAAGTACCAGCAATTCAAATCATCTGACATGAGAAAAATCTTAATTAATAACACCAAAATCCTCTATAAAAACAACTGCAAAAAACGACTACAAATTTTGGAAGTGATCCTAATCAAAAATACAACATAAATAGAATAGCATCTTATACTGGCAGAAACATATTAAACATACTTAATAACTAATCCTCCAATAAAATATCACAATCCCCCTCTTGCCAATAATAAACTAACCCAATAATATCGTTTAATATTAACAATAAAACTAAAACAACCAATAAAATACCTCCAAATAAAAACAAACGCCATGATGAAGGTTGAGGACAACCGAAAGTGCTCGGCAGAAAGTTATTGACTAGGGTCCTACTTTCACAATATGGATCCAATCTTTAAGAAACTTTCGAGGAAACAAGAAAAAAACTGAGAAAAAAAAAATAGATTATTAAAAGTCTTTAATAATACATGCCTTAATAAAGACATGCTGCCAAAATACACACACGGTATTTACTCCCCAAGATGTGACACAAGGTCTTTTTTTAAGGCGGGGACCCGAGCGCGGACACCCGGGCAAGGAACAAAAATTGTCCACTGGCCTCACCGTGCTGATAACAAATATGGCGCCAGTTTCTTTACATTGCGCAGATCAGTACGAAAAATTCAGTGATTGCGCAGGTCAATATTGCCAACGTTGTGTGAATTGATTGGACGGTTTTTGAAATATTAGAAAAAAGTTATCTCGATAATAATTTGGCACGCAGTGTATATATAGTCTTAAGATATGCTATATTTATGGGATAAAGTGCTCAATATCAGAGATAGAGCGTGTGTAAATATAAAAGTGAACATAGAAGTCAACACTTAGAGGCGACAGGCTGTTTCAATGAAAACAGGCAACTTTAAGGGTCCATTATTTTTTCAGCTTTGAACTGGGGAAATAAATCATAACCAGTGTAGCCTTAAATTTAACATTGAGCTCTCTGGATTTCATCCTCCTTCGGATTATCCATACGGATTACCAAGATTTTCATTACTTATATATATATATATATATATATATATATATATATGTTGAAAGATTTCTCACGCCATTCCAGCTCGCATAACTTTGTACCGTATGCAGCAAATTTTGAGAATTTATGTTAAGATTGTCTCCTGTAAAACTATCCCCAGTGAGGCTTGGCATTATCGTTTAGATCCAAACATCTGATGTCTATTAGAAACCTCTCTAGAAACAACAGGCCCGGGCAAGTCCGCATAAAACTGTAACAATGTTCTCTTTACCTCTAAAAATGAGATTTTAAGGCTCCTTTTTTATTCATCCAAGCAAAGGTCACCTGTGTCTGTGTAGGGGAGGGTAAGATTATCAATTGATGTGAAGGTGGGGGGGCTTCATCTGACATCCGGAACAATGTTTCCTTGTCTTCTGCTCCTAAAATTTCGCTATCGCCTGGTACTGAACGGAGCCTCTAATGAGGATGGGTGGGTGTTTGGCGAAGGGACATTTTTATTGGGTGCTAACAGAACGATATTGAGAAAGGTGATCCAGTCTTATTTCCTATGTCCTCTCGCCATTGAGACGCGACCGTGTAACGTGGAGATGATATTTCTGTCGGGTGGATCGTGGAGGGTGGCTTGGATCATCCGGTTAGAGTAGAAATAAACAAATAAATAAAAATATGGAGGGGTGCAGAAAAGTTTTCGAGCCGGCTAAAAAGCCCCTCACCGCAACAACAAAAAATAACAAAAGGAAAGAAAAAGAAAGAAGAGACAGATTTCTGTCTGAATTATTTACACGCATTTATATTACTGACCTCAACATTGTTGCTGTCATCACAACGTTTCAGCCTTCATCAGTTGGATATCGATTCAGGCAACCTGTTACGGAAATACCCTGTGTGTTACCATAGTCCACACGGGAATAGTGTAAATAAGACAATCGGATGTTTGGTCATTTGTTCAGATTTTGGGAAGTGACTTACATATATATATATATATATATATATATGAAGAAATATAGTTTTAAAGTGTGCTATATTTATAAGATAAAGTGCACAATATCAGTGATAGAGCGTATGTAAATATAAATATAAAAGTGAGCATTGAAGTCAACACTCAGGGGCAACACGCTGTTTCATGCTTGACGCAATCGCCAGGCCGCGAATGCTGGATTTTACCTCGGCTATTTATATATATATATATATGGCTCAGTGGTGCATTGTGGGTAATCTATTATGGCGGTTATTTTTACGGGAATGGCTTGTTTATTTATTTATTTATTTATTTGTTTGGATTAAATTTTTTTACAAGTGGCCTGACGATTGCATATAGCATGAAACAGACTGTCGCCTCTAAGTGTTGATTTTAATGTTCCCTTTTATATTTACACACGCTCTGTCTCTGATATTGAGCACTTTATCCCATAACTATAGCATATCTTAAGACTATATATACACTGCGTGTAACAGTATATTTCTTCATATATGTATAGTGATTTTCAAGATAACAAGTGTAGAGGATCCAGTAGGGATTGAACTCACTATAGTAGTTGATTAATTGATTTTTTGCAGCTCTTGTGGGTTATTTAAAGCGGAAACTCATTTTCGAGTGAATACAGTTATTTTTAGTTAACAATGAATTTTTTAAGAAAGCAGTCAAATTAAATTAATGTAACGAACCCGATGGGAATTCGAACTGGGTTCTCCGATTTTCCATTCCAAATAGCTATTCATTACACCACCCACACATCCCCTGTCACAGTAATAGTGGAGCGCGTAATCAGCTTCTTAACCACTGCACCAAACATCAGTATTTGCTAAAAACTTTGGTTGGATTTGAGACAAGTGGGCGGCATTTAGTACAGATCAAACTCATAACAACAACAATGAGCTTGATGTTAAGAAGATTGTGTTGCGCCTGCATATTTTATTCACACGTAGAGAATAGTTTACGCTCTCTGATCTGAAACCTTTTCCAGCTGGAACGTTTTGTCCGACGTAGGCCATTTTACTTTGGCGGGTCTTCAATCGCCACAGACGCAAAAGACACTCGCCGCAGACGCTTCGTTATCTGTTGATAATAGGGCCGAGTTGGTGAAACAGGCGCACGTCCCTACTTCCCAAAACTAGACCCACCCTAATTAGAGCGGCACACGCACCTGCTTGCACACCAGGTGCCTTACGTCATGAAGACGTAGTTGGGTGGAGTCCCCATCCGTTTTTCTTTCTTTTTTTTTTTTTTTAATATTTTAGATGCTAAAAGGGGGAAAAAGAATTGAAAAAAAGATAACACCGTCACCAATAATTTTGATTTTGGATATTAATGATGCGTAGGAAGTAACCCTTTTTTAAAAATCATTTCATCCGAAGAAAGGCAATAAAGCCACTAAAATGCAGGGGGGGGGTACTGACAGTGAGGGAATATAAGTAATAGAAAATATTATTAAAGAGGGATTATAATGATATAAGATAACGATTGACATTGAATTTAAAACTTTTGAAGATCGAAGTTGACTGGAAAGCAAGAAGCCGGAAGAGATCTCCACAAGTGAGAAGTGCGAGAGAAGAAACTTTTAGCATAGAAATTGCCGTCACATCTAGTCAATTCAACGGTAAAATGTCTAGTACTGTGCTAAAATTCATAAAGTCTAGCTATCATATTGGAGAGTTCAGCGAACACAATTATCATGAAAGTATTTAGAGAAAAGGCACAAGGCTGTGAAAAAAAAAAAAAAAGACTGAAGCCGAGATGCTTGGTCATGACCTGTAACATTGCAGATTCTTGGATCTATAAATATATAGCAGGCATACCGAACTAGATGTGGCCTCAATATTCAAAGCGTGGACAAATGGTGGACTCATAAATATGTAAGACTAGCAGCATGACCCGGCGTTGCCCGTGCTTGATTCAAAAATCGTACGACTCCTACAGCAATCTCTATCACTTGACTTAAAATATATTTCCCTTCCTTGCCTTTAAAGGAGTGCCCTTTGCCGTGCTAATGTTGCTACATGCCTTACTTCTTGCCTATCTCACACTGCGAATTTATTCTAAGCTCTATACTAAACATTAAATCTGTTACGAAAAAAGAACTAAACAAAATGAACACAAAACGATCAGCTTTAAAAAAGGACTCGTAACTGGAAAAACCGAATGAAAAAAGAATGTTAACAACAAATACTTTTTCACACCCAACCCAGTTCTGCGAAATCAGAATCAACGTTGTTTAATTAAGCGAATGAGCCAATTGGAGTAAAGTGCCATCCAGATTTTCCCCACTTGTGACGAATGCAGCTATCGATTTTTTAGCATGCTAGCATGCTAGTTAACATTCGTGTCAGTCAGCTGTTGGCTCTCACGCTGGCCAATAGAATCTTCCTGCCTATTCGTGGCAGCCAGCTATAGGCTCTCACTCAGGCCAGTAGAAAATGGCCGCAAACTACATGAAAAGTGCCTGAAAAGCATGAAAAAATCGATTATTTTCACTATCGATGGAAGTTGGGAAATGCAAACTCGGTCTTGGTCTTCTCGCTAACTTGGAGCATGTGCATGTAAATTTTGGTGCAAATCCGTCGAAAATTGCGGCCGTGCATTCGTTACACACACACACACACACACACACACACACACACACATCCTGCCTTTTATAGATAGAGATAAATTCAGACGAGAAAAATTGTCTAGCTCTTCACAGTGAATTAACTTTTGTAGCAATAATTAAAGAAATGAAATGAGTGTGGTGTTGAATCCGTTATAAAAATGCTCAAATATTTCGTAAACCATAATTTCAAAGGTATAGTGATAACTTTCCTTTTTGTCTTTCAGTTTTGAGTCTCTATTTCCCTTCCAAAGTATATTTCTTCTTTATACAGTGTGTCCATAAAGTTCATGTGCACCTTAAAAGATTTATAACTTTATCTGTAATTGCGATAGAAATAATCTGTAAAAAATGTTATAAAGTTTAATGTACCTAGTTTTAAGTACAGCTAAAATAACTAATGTGATTTCAGGCATTACTGTAAATCAATTGGCAAATGTTTTCCGTAAACTGCAAAATCGTATTACCCTTTGTATTGCTAATGATGGAGGACATGTGGAAACTTAAATAAATTTTCAATAAAACCTTAAAAAATATAGATTTACTTCTTTCTAATCCTTTTTACAAATTATTTCTATTGCAATTACAAATAAAGTTATAAATTTTTTAAAGTGTACACGAATGGACAGCCTGCACATCAAATGTCTCCCTTTAAAATCTAAAGATCTATTTATATATTTATTTGTTTTTCCTCAATAGGTGTAGATAGGTTAGCCTATCGTCTAGTTCACACGCCTCGCTGGTCTTTTGAACAAGAGTAGAGGTTTATTCCTTCTTTCGTGTTTAGGAATTTTTTAACGTTTAAGCCACTATCACGCAGAGGGTTACAGAGAGTTGGAGCTAGAGCAAAGAGGTGTGACAGAGGAAAGGATGAAGAGAAGGATAATGGATAGATCATGGCATCTGGAGACGTCGATTGATATTACATTTGAATAGTTGGAGATTATAACTATCAGGGAAACAGGAAAAGGGGAGGGAGTTCTACGGGCGAGAGGTGCGAGACATGAAGCTATTGGAGTAGAAGAGACGACTACATTTAACAGTTTCGACAGTGAAAGGGTGTGAGCGAGATGCCAGCTTAGTTGAACGCTTAAATTCATGAAGTCTGGAAACCAGCGAAAGCAGCTCATCGGAGAAGTTACCGTGAAAGTATTTGTAAAAAAGAAAGAGGGCGGCGACAGCAAGTCTGTGAGAGAGCAACTGCAGACGAGATGCCAGGTCAGGGCCAATTACGTTGCATATCCGTCTCTGCATCTTATCAAGAACCTTGAGACAAACAGAAGAGGCACCAGACCATATATGGCAGCAATACTCCATGCAAGGGCGAATGGTTGATTTGTAGATTTGAAGGATCGACTCCAGCGAGAAAAAGTTCCTGGCGCGGCGCAGGGTGCCAAATTTCCTTGCGGTGGACGAAGCTATTGACTCAATGTATTTGTTTCATCCCAGGCCAGTTGCCAGTTCTATAGTTCTAAATGTCTCCCCCTAAATTCTGAAGTTTTATTTATTATTTATATTTTCCCCAACAGGAGTATATCGGTTCAATTCTCGTCCAGTTCACACTCCTCCTGTTTTCTTTTAAACAAAGTACAGGTTTAACCCTTTCTTCCATTTTAACGATTGGTTTTTCTCGTTCCTTCAACTCTATACTTCTAACATCCCCATCTAAATTCTGAAATGTAATTTTTAATTTTTTTTTCCTCAATAGGAGTAGATAGATTCGCCTATCGTCCGGTTCACACTCCTCCCCGGTCTTTTGAACAAGAGTGGAAGTTTATTGCTCGTTTCCTGTTTAGGATTGGGCTTCCGGTCCTTTCTGGAGTCTACTTTAACTCTATACTCCTAACGTCTCTGCCTAAAATATGAAATTTTATTTATTTTTGAATCTTTTAATTAATTTATTTTTTTAAATTTATTTTTCCTCAATAGGAGTAGATAGGTTGGTCTATCGTCCGGTTCACACTCTTCCTCGCTTTTTTGAACAGGAGTAGAAATTTATCACTTGTTCGCAGTTTAGGATTGGGTTTCCGGTTCCGTCTGAAGTTTTCTCTTTAACCCGCAGTGTCCCCTTGCATCTTAGTGGAATTATCGTCTTGCTTGGGGTGAACCGATTATAAAATCTCCCTCTATCTTTCTGTATTTTCATTTTTTTAAGACTCATACGATTAATTCTCTTTAAGTCATTTCTAATCATTCATCTAAAGCAGTGGTTTTCAACCGATTTGGGGCCATGCCCCATTTTGGTATTTCTAAAATCCTGGTGCTTCCCCCCCCCATATAATATTTAATTCTTACATATTCAAAATTTTATTGCAATTCGCGTGAAGGAAGCAAACTGAATGCTCACACGCGCTGATTGCCCGACAAAACATAGGTTCTCCCAGCGAC
The DNA here is from genome assembly GCA_963932145.1 of Acanthosepion lycidas. Taxonomy (NCBI): domain Eukaryota; kingdom Metazoa; phylum Mollusca; class Cephalopoda; order Sepiida; family Sepiidae; genus Acanthosepion; species Acanthosepion lycidas. The sequence goes on from OZ010575.1 coordinate 19,422,978, forward strand.
ATGCATCCCGACCTTTCATTTGTTGATCGAGACACGCGGGTGTGGGGAGACGGGAAATAGCCTGTATGCCAATTACACGTGTACGTACATACGCACAAAATATTTTTATGCATGCATACTGTACATGCATCGTATGCATTAACAGGTATTAACATTAACCTTCTCATTTAGACTCACTAGAAAACAATTCACTGTCAGTATCTGTCTATATTTCTGAAATGAGGTATTATGCACACTATTTACATTGTTCAGACTATTGTCCTCATCTTTGTTGCCATATTTATTACAACGTTTCGGCCCTTCAGTATCCGTCTATATTTCTGAGATCAGGTATTATGTACACTATTTACATTATTCGGACTATTGTCCTCATCTTTGTTGCAATATTTATTAAAACGTTTCGGCCTTTCAGTATCTGTCTATATTTCTGAGATGAGGTATTATGTACACTATTTACATTTTTAGGACTATTGTCCTCATCTTTGTCGCCATATTTGTTACAACGTTTTGGCCCTTCAGTATCTATCTATATTTCTGAGATGAGGTATTATGTACACTATTTACATTGTTCGGACTATTGTCATCATCTTTGTCGCCATATTGATTACAAAGTTTCGGCGGTTGTACGCCCCGGCTTTCTCCAGGTGGTTCGAATGAGGAACTGAACCCTTTATTTCGCTCACTGGGGTGGACTGTTCTAGTTCCACGTGCCATGTCTAATGGATGTCACTTGTCAGCTATTGCCTGTTAATTCCCCTCTCGAAGTTGTCCACATATCCGGTTAAGGGTATTGAAATCACACTCTTTGGGTCCTGTCACTGGATCTAACTAACGCCTTAATTTTCATGCCTAATACAGGGGTACATGTAGTTTGGCCACCCACGGATTATACTGTTTATAATTTTACGCAGACAGAACAATTTATTATAATAAAAAGATAATTAAAATTCTTAAAAAAACTTTTAAAGTTTATTATAATTTAATCTAAGTTGACGTTTTTTTTAGAATATCATTACAAGGTCGAATTTGGAACAGGTACACTCTGAAATCTTCTTCCAAGGATTCTAGCCGTGATCGATTCCTGTTTTTAATATGGTTTATTGCAGAAAAGCTTGCTTGGCATAAATAGGAACCTGAGAACGGATGAAGTATTTCTATTGGTTTTTTCTTTTGGTAATATTTGTAAATTCTGCCTTAAGGGAAGACCAGATTGACGTAATGTCTGTCATTTCGTATTTCTGTAATAATTAAATTTGTTGACGTACACGCACTTAAACGAAGTTCTCACCCAATCCAAGATTTTAAGTCAAGTATATTGAATTATCAATTTAAAGTGTTTTTAATGTCGATATATACACTTTTTGTATGTTGGACTTCTTTCGAAAATAATTAATGGCCTTTAAGAATTTCCGCGGCACACTTACGGTCCTATCGTGGCACACCAGTGTGTCGCGGCTCATCAGTGTGAGGCGGCTCACCAATGTGCCGCGGGTCACTAATGTGCCACGGCTCGCCGATTGAAAATCACTAATCTAAGGAAGCGGTTGTATATCGCTGATATTGTAGGAAGTTTTGAAAGTGCTGAGCGCTATCCAACACATCCATATGAAGTTTAGATCCGACGAGTATATTTAATAGCACAATACAAGTTCTTATGGTAATATCTTGGTTTTATAACATTTTGCTGTGTTGGACAAAGATACACCAGGTGAAGCGTATATTTAATCAGTATCACCCCATGCAAGGTAGTAAAGCCACTAAGACACAAGGTGTTACTGAGCGGGAAAGGATAAGAAAAAAGAGAAACATTATTAAGTAGAGAGAACCATAAAAAAATTTGTTTTGAAGAGAAAAATGTAGAAAAGATGATTAGTAATAATTATCAGTATCTGCCGTTAATGGCAATACAAACTCTCCAGAAGGCGGTATAGTGTGGCCTCAGGGTTGCCCGTCGGAAGTACATGCAGGGATACCTATCCATGCGCGACATGGCACTACAAATACCTCGATATTAGGCAACTGATGGTCAGAGCAGCCTCTCTAAGTGCTACCAAGGAGTTTAGGCTTTTTAATACCAGTCAGAAGCAGCAACTAGAAAACTGCAAACTGGTACCCTCATAATGAAAAGTCGTAGCCACTAATCAGTCAAATTATCAAAAAGTTAAGACAGTTAAATCATTATGGCCATGGAAGAAATAAATGGTAAACCATATCCTAAACGGGAAACAAGTGATAAACCTCTACTCCTATTCAATAAACATGGATGGAGTACTCACTGAGCGATAGGGGAATCTATGTGATATTAAATCAATTTACTATGAAAATGCATTGTAAATGATTTACTATAAAAATGCATAGTAAATTATTTACTATGAAAATGCATTACACATGATTTACTATGAAAATTCATACCAAATGATTTACTATAAAAATGCATTGCAAATGATTTACTATGAAAATGCATTATAAATGATTTACTATGAAAATGCATTGTAAATGATTTACTATGAAAATGCATTGTAAATAGATTGAAATAATTTACTCGGGTCAGTGTGGACGTGGGAACAACACCAGTAAGTAGATGGTTCCATTCTCGTCAAAACCTCCAATCTTTCTGACGGATGTACTTTATCATCATACCCAGGAAAATTCTCTTTTGGAAACATACTTCTTGGAATAATTTGGTAAAGAATGTTGATTATTTTTGCTTTGTTGAACATCATTTTTAACCCATCTGTGAATTCTTATAACATCAGAATAGCCACCTTCTCAGTCACTTTTAATGAAAATTGTTTCAAAGAGGGATTTCTACAAAAATGCACAATTATTGATATATATATATATATATATATATATATATATATATATATATATATATATATATATATATAGTGTATTGGGGCAGCAGATCATTATTTAAACATATATTATTAAATATAACAGACAATGAATGTCTATTATGTCTGATCAGGAGCCATTCTAATGTTCGAATGTTTGCTTTAATTTCCAGTGAAAATAAAGACAAAAATTGTCCAACATTTTGATATTTTTTTATTAAGTTGGTCCTAAGCTTTTGCCTTACATGAGCCATCCTCAGAGGGGATTATACAGGCATGAAACAAAGGTATCCACCGTCAAAGATGATATTTTGTTATTTTGGCATAGAATATTGCTATGCAACATTAACGATCGTAGAATAGCAAACGCAGTTCATAAGTTCAAGATGCGGTTCTATGACGTCATACCACGTGATAGACCGAAGTATTACAATAGAACCAATGTTTAGATGCAATGTAATATATTGTGAGTAGTTTGAAATGTAATTTGGTTGAGTGTGGGTTGTGTTGTTTTAATGTAGATGGCCTCCAATATCTAAAGGTTCTTTTTACTGTGTGTATGTGTGGGTATTATTGTGTTATCAATTAATATCTGTCTAATATTATGTAGAAAATCAGCCATATGCATTGTAAATATATCCAAATGCAGGACAATTCTTTATTTTCACCAGAAATTAAAGCAAACATTCGAATATTAGAACGGCTCATGATCAGACATAATAGACATTCATTGTATGTTATATTTAATAATATATGTTCATATATATATATATATATATATATATATATATATATATATATATATATATATATAGATTGATAATATTAGTGGTTAATATGCACATACATATGCAATCATATATCTAAACTATATAAATATATATACATACATACATATACATATATATATATATATATATATATATATATATATATATATATATATATATATATATATATATATGTGTATAAAAAATAATTCCAAGAGGATAGAATCCAGGTAGAACTCAATATTATATATATATATATATATATATATATATATATATATATATATATATGATGAATAGATGAATAGAATAAAGAACAGTTAGGAAACTTTTATGAATTTAATTTTTCGCTTTTATTATGAAGATAAAATTCTGTTAACTTGAGTTATCTGTTTTACATTAGTCAGAAAGATCATCTTTAGGAAATAAACACACGTATACTTGCAGACTGACCCCAAAAATACACACACGCACATACATTAACACCACAAGATAAAGACACGTGATGTCTACCCAGACCAATGACAAACAAACAACACTTAACTCAATTTAACGAAACTTTCTCTTACATAACTCATTTTTTGAAAAAGAAAACATTCCGGCGTAGCTTATATAAAATAAGAAATTGTTAAATTTATAAACGTTTGCTAACTAATCTTTATTTATCATATATATATATATATATATATATATATATATATATATATATATATATATATATATATACCGGAGGTGTTGAAACAAAATGGCTATTTTTGTAGTGATTTTATAACATATTTATGTTATAATTTTTAAAATAAATAATTATATCTGCTCTACTCTGTACTGAGCACTCTTTTAAGAATAGTTATTGTTGGTTATTGCAATTCATTCCGTATACACCAATTATATACTTGGATATATATATATATATATATATATATATATATATATATATATATATATATATATATATATGTTAACTGATTTAAAATATGGTTTCTTCGCTACACAGGAATTACCATGTTTCAAAACCAAAGCTAAAAACTTCAAATTTAATTATAGGATTAAATTAAAAGCATTAGTTCTGTTTCATCCACAAACGGATTTTGAAATAACTTATTTTAAAATTTACTGAGTTTTAAACGCACATACAATTCGTAATTGTATGTTCCCAAGGATACAGAAAAATCCAATACAGGGGCGGTAGCGTGTTCATTTTTATTAACTATTGTTGTATCAATTATGAGTTACCTTCGAAAAAGAGGTTAATTTTTGATAGGGTAGTGGTGCATTTTTCAACGAATTTTATGCTCTGTAAATTTACAGTTTTTTGTAAAAATAAAAAAATCAATAAGAACACCGGATTATATATCTTACTATTCTTTTTTATTATAATATATATATATATATATATATATATATATATATGGTATTCAGTATGGAAATTCTATAATGGGTATAAATCCAGAAAGCTTGTGTTGTATCTTTAAAGAAGATTACAAACAGACAAAGGTGGTACTCGAATGAAAAGTACAGCAACACGAGCGAAGATGAAAGAAAGAAAGGTTTATTTTAAAAGAGAATACACTACTGAAAGACAGGAAATCGGGTGGCAGGCTAGTAATTCCCGAATATAATGTGGAGTATCCGAGTCCGTAGGTTGTCCCCAAAATTCCCCATATAAAACGCGGTCGGGTAGCTGTTTCCCGAGACGAGGCTTTGCCCTTCGACATTGCCTTGTCTGTTGATCCTCTCTGCCTCTAGGCAGAGAGTTCAACCAGCACAGCTGGAGAGGAATCTCCAACTAATTGCCGAATCAAGTCCACCAGGTATATCCTGTGCTTACTATGCATATCTACTCAGTCCATATATGCGATAGGGAGTGTGGGACATTCCATTACAACACCTCTCTCTGAGCTAATTTTCCCGTGAAATTTTGCTTAATACGTCTTCTTTTTGGGGTCAGGACATAATTGTTTCACTTTTTTACCTCTTCCACGTAATTTTCCGTCTCACCAATTTGATATTTGTGTGTAAGACTCCGTCTGAAGAGTTGGGACCGAACCTCCGATTCTAATGAAATAAATATCAAGATGACATTTTAATTGTTCGCTTTCACTATTATAATAATTATATATATATATATATATATATATATATATATATATATATATATACAAATAAAGAGAAAAATCAAGAATCCACCGTTCTTAGCATTTACTTTTTTTTAAAAAAAGTGCTCGATACAACGTAGAGCAAAATATAATAATATTTTTATTATAAAATATTATACATCGCTACACAAAAATTTACATGTTTCGGAACTTAAAAATTGTTCCATCATCAGACGATGTTAGGTAACTTATGATGAAAATGATTTACTTGTGAAATCAGGAAACAGTTCAGTAGCTTATTTATTAGCTCAATAATTAGCGTTTTTAAGACAGTAGACCAACCGTGATCAACTTCGTCGAGCTCTGAAGCAGAGACGCCATCAAAATCCTGCTTTAACAAATTTCATCTGTCAGTGTGGCTTTGTCGCTCGCAGCAAATCTGGGCTAGTATCACACTTAAGAAAGCACAAACGAAATATGTCTTTTCCTTACTTGATTTTCTCCACAATAGCCTCTGCTAGCATGCATACGTGTAAAACAAAACACAACATCCAATGCTGCCCCTCCTTTATCGTTCACGATAGGTCCACCATATACATACATACATACACACACACACACACACATATATATATATATATATATATATATATATATATATATATGAGAGGATAATTTAAACGTTATTAAGCCGATCCAATTCCTTAAATCTGACAAAATGACCACCGATCAGAATTTGGTCGAGCCAACAATTTTTCAGCACCATATCCCTCGCTTCCTACAAATGTATATACATACATGCATATAGATAAGTAGTACGCGTGTATCGATATATATATATATATATATATTGAATGATTTATTGAATCAATTAATTCCTTTTAATGTGTGAGCATTTTTCTTCTCGTTCCTAAAAGTGCAATTTCTATTATGATATGCCTCAATAATGCCATTAATTCCCAAGTGTAGCTTTGGCCCTTTAAGTGACTTTCCAAATAGGGCATGTTCGGACATGTTTCACCGCTTGTCGTTCACATCGACGATTTCACCGTATATTGAGCCAAATCATCTCAAGCGTACAGGTCCTTGCAAATCTGATGATTGTGTCAAGAAAAATGCAGAGAATTATTGCCAGCTCTTGGCCGAGGCGTTTTTCGGATGGTAGGCTTCGTAACAAGAAGTTTTAAGCTAAATTGTATAATTATACCATATAATTCTTTTTTCCGGTTTCAAAGACACCTAAATTAACAGACTGTCTCCAGCCTCACCAGATATTAATCCAATAGAAAGGATGGAGTCTATCATTAGAAGAGATGTATATGAGAATGGAAAACAATATTCAAGAAAAGAAGATATCTGGGAAGCAATAAAAACTGCTGCATGTAATGTGACCCCAGCCTCACCAGATATTAATCCAATAGAAAGGATGGGGTCTATCATTAGAAGAGATGTATATGAGCATGGAAAACAATATTCAAGAAAAGAAGATCTCTGGGAAGCAATAAAACTGCTGCATGTAATGTGACCCCAGCCTCACCAGATATTAATCCAATAGAAAGGATGGGGTCTATCATTAGAAGAGATATATATAAGCATGGAAAACAATATTCAAGAAAAGAAGATCTCTGGGAAGCAATAAAAATGGCTGCAGGTAATGTGTCCCCGGCCTCACCAGATATTAATCTAATAGAAAACTTGTCCATTATTAAATATATATATATATATATGAGGTGGCACGGTGAAGTAATGGATAGTGGCTCGGATTGAGGAATCGGAGGGCCGAGTTCGAATTCCAGTCGAATTCATTACATTTCACTTACGTGCTAATACCCTTTGGAAAGGTATGAATCCTCTTCATCGCTATGAGAAACGCTGTTACATAAGCTGGAATGACCAGTTGAAACAAAATGGCTATTTTTGTAGTGATTTTATAACATATTTATGTTATAATTTTCTAATAAATAGTTATATATATATATATATATATATATATATATATATATATATAGATAGATAGATAGAGAGAGAGAGAGAGAGGGAGGGAGGGAGGGAGGGAGAGATAGATATATATACCCAAGTATAGGGTTGGTATAGATGTAATAAAATTCCGATAACCAAAAACACTATTTTTTTAAAAGTGCCCAAAACCAATCGAAAGTAATAACATAACCAGTTTTGGTTCTGACCAGTCGAGGTGCAATTGAAATGCACCGAAACGAAGTTGCATCTTTGTAGTAAACTGCTTTTGTCTATATGATAAAATTATAATATATATATATATATATATATATATATATATATATATATATATATATTAATATATATATATATTAATACCCTGAGAATAATGTGAAAGAGTTGAGATAGATTCATAGATAGATATACAGATAGATATGAAAAAAAACTCGAATAGGCGGATGAATATATATTTGAAATGCATTAGACTGAGAACAATAGACTTACATTCCATTTCCCATTCTATTCTTTCTTTCACCTGCTTTTCCCCATCCTTTCCCATTACACCCAGTGACCTCTCTTTCAATCATCACCCGTCTGTTATTTTTTGAAAGATAATTATGTAGCGTTCATTGTGGTTATTTGAAATAAAGCGTTAAAGTGGTCATTTTAAAAGTGTCACCAGAAGAGACTGTCAGGTCGAAACCGTGGTCGCGTATTTAAATTGACCTCCTGATTTTTAAACTTAAAAAGCTCTACATGTTATTTTTATTTTTATTTATATTTTTTTCACACGTGTATTGAGCATTTTTTTGATACAACTGTTCCCTGGTCTGATTCAACTCTGACCATTAACCTTCACACCACACACAAACTAACATACACACACGCACACATGCACACATATAAACATTTGTTGGATATATATGTATGTTGCATATATATATGTATATATACATGTTGGATATATATATATATATATATATATATATATATATATATATATATATATATATATATATATTAGGTTGGTGCAAAAATAATTTCATTTTCTAACATATGTTACTATGTGAGAAAACGAAATTATTTTTGCACCAACCTAATATAAAGAATAGTAAGATATAGGATCCGGTGTTCATATTAATAATTTTTATTTTTATTTTACAAAAAAGTGCTCAATGTAAAATTACAAAGCATATATATATATATATATATATATATATATATATATATATATATATATATATATATATATATATATATATATACACACACACATATATATATATGTTGGATATATATATATATATATATATATATATATATATATATATATATATATATATATATATGAGTGTGTGTGTGTGTGTGTATAGAGATGGATATATAGATAGAAGGATATTAATACCCTGAGAATAATGTGAAAGTGTTGAGATAGGAATAGAAATAGATTCATCGATAGATATACAGATAGATATGAATAGACTCAAGAAGGCGGATGCATATGGATTTGAAATGTGTTAGACTGAGAAATATTTCGTCTGAAGAAGCCTGGAATCATGAGGCGATAATACTTTGCTTTTTCCATCATAGCTTCTCTCCCATCTCACCATTCAGTCATCCTTTCACGTCATTACCCAAGGGGTCTCCAAAAATCCGACCTGCAGTTCTACCCTTCTACCATTCGTCTCTTCCACGCCCTTATCATCTCCCCGACTCAACGCAAATCCCATAAACCTGCCGAACGGCGCCCAGACACTTTGAGTGGGGTTGGCTTCCACTGCTAGGATTTCGTGGATTCCGTCCCGCTAATATCCCAAGCCAGAATTCTTTCTGGTTAAATTCGGACTTTAATCCCCGGACTCTGACCCTAAACTCCTGATTTATCCAGCCTTACGCGCTAGTAATTCGCATCTTTGTAGTCCATTTAGGTGTCGACAGCTGGTCATTTGTGAAAATGTGACCAGTGTCCAGAGACACTTGGATAGGGTTAGGGCCTGAACGATCGATTTAGCTGGAAGGGGAGAATATTGGAACGAGAGGAGATAGTAATTGTAGTGATGAAAACAAAGGAGTGAGAGAGAGAGAGGGGGGAGAGAGGGAAAGCGTGAAAGAAAGACATACATAAATAAAGAGGGAAAGGGAGGAAGGAAGACGTGTGCGAAGAAACATTGAACGGAAAGAGAAAAAACTGGCAGCAATGATTGCGTCATCAAAGAAAGAAAGAAAGAACGAAATGGGAGAATCATAGAAGAAGAAATACATGAATGCAGAGGGAGATGGAGAGTGAAAAGAAGAGGGAAACGTAAAAGAGGGTGAATATTGTGTGACGAGAAGTTTAATTACGAGGAACATCAGGAAAGTGGTTAGTCTAAACAGTAGAAGTTTCTTTAGAGATAGAACGACTGGTCAAGGAAAACAGATATCTATCTATCTATCTATCTATCTATCTATCTATCTATCTATCTATCTATCTCTGTCAGTGTATTCTTATCTATCTATCTATCTATCTATCTATCTATCTATCTATCTATCTATCTATCTAACTCAGTCTATTCCTATCTATCTATTTCAGTCTATTACTATCTATGTTATCTATCTCAGTCTGCTTAAATATCTATCTATCTATCTATCTATCTATCTATCTATCTATCTATCTATCTATCTATCTATCTATCTATGTCTGTTTAAACATCTATCTATCTATCTATCTATCTATCTATCTATCTATCTATCTATCCCTTTCAGTCTAATCTATCTATCTATCTATCTATCTATCTATCTATCTATCTATCTATCTATCTATGTCTGTTTAAACATCTATCTATCTATCCCTTTCAGTATATTTTTATCTATCTATCTATCTATCTATCTATCTATCTATCTATCTCAGTCTGCTCCTATCTATCTATCTATCTATCTATCTCAGTCTGCTCCTATCTATCTATCTATCTATCTATCTATCTATCTCCGCCTGTTCTTTATCCATCAAGCAGCTTAGACACAGATCTTTTTACAAAGTCACCAGCTCTATCAATTTGGTTTTTCTGGCAGCAAACGCGACTCGGAGACCAATTCGTCGGATCATGAGTTCCATCCTGCGGAAGATTAATCTACATTTTGTAAATTAGAGACGCTTCGCTCCTGAACAGCGCGATTGAAGGTAACTGAATGTTTTTTTGGAATGCTGGCCGGGGTGGTGTGGGAGGAATTTCTTGATCGCACAACGAGGAAAGAGGGCTTGGAAAATTTGATACTCTCAGGACCTATGGATGGCAAATGGGACCCAGTGCAGCAAATAAGACCTGGCCACCTATCCGACGAAATTCTGATGAAGAAAAAAGAAGTTTCAGATAAAGATGAATATTCTGAAAAGACGGTTCTGATGAAGAAGAAAAGAAGTGAAAAAGATTTTTATGGAAAGAAAACTAGAAAATTCTGAAGAATATTTTCATGAAGAGAAAAAAGAAGAAGAAGATTTTAAAGGACAAGATTGTGAAGAAGAATAAAATAAGATTTTGATGAAGACAATTCTAAAGAAAATGATTCTAACGAAAAGAAAAAGAAATAAAATTCTGAAGAAGATTCTGACGTAGGAAAAAAGATTCTGAAGAAAAAGAAGAAGAAGCAGAAAATTCTGAAGAAGAAGATTCCAACGAAGAAAAAGAAGACGAAAACTCTGAAGAAGAAGAAGATTCTGAAGAAGAAGAAGAAGCTTCTGAAGAAGAGGAAGAAGAAGCTTCTGAAGAAGCTTCTGAAGAAGAAGAAGCTTCTGAAGAAGAAGAAGAAGCTTCTGAAGAAGAAGAAGAAGAAGAAGATTCTGGAGAAAAAGATTGTGAAGAAGAAGTGTCTTAAGAAGTAGAAGAAGAAGAAATAAAAGAGATTCTGAAGAAGAAGATGCTGAAGAAGTAGAAGAAGAACAAGTAGAAGGAGAAGAAGATTGTGAAGAAGAAGTTTCTGAAAAGGTTTCTGAAGAATTAGAAGAAGAAGATTCTGAAGAAGAAGATTCTGAATGAGAAGAAGTAGAAGAAGAAGTAGAAGAAGATTTTGAAGAAGTTTCTGAAGAAGTTGAAGTAGAAGAAGTAGAAGATTGTGAAGAAGAAGATTGTGAAGAAGAGGTTTCTGAAGAAGTAGAAGAAGAAGATTCTGAAGAAGTTGCTGAAGAAGTAAAAAAAAAAAGAAGTAGAAGAAGATTCTGAAGAAGAAGAAGAAGTAAAACAAGAAGAAGTAGAAGAAGAAGAAACAGAAGAAGATTTTAAAGAAGAAGTTTCTGAAGTAGAAGAAGTAGAAGAAGAAGATTGTGAAGAAGAAGATTGTGAAAAAGAAGTTTCTGAAGAAGTAGAAGAAGATTCTGAAGAAGAAGTTTCTGAAGGAGATGTAGAAGAGATAGAAGAATAAGAAGATTCCGGAGAAGAAGATTCTGAAGGAGAAGAAGTTTCTGAAGAAGTGGAACAAGAAGTAGTAGTAGAAGAAACAGAAGTATACTGAAGAAGTTTCTGATGAAGAAGATTGTGAAGAAGAAGATTGTTTAGAAGTAGAAGAAGAAGATTCTGAAGAACTTGCTGAAGAAGTAGAAGCAGAAGTAGAATAAGATTCTGAAGAAGAAGTTTCTGAAGCAGTAAAAGAAGAATATTCTGATTCTGAAGAAGAAGAAGAAAAAGAAGAAAGAAAGAAGATTCCGAAGAAGAAGATTTCGAAGAAGAAGAAGAAGAAGAAGAAGAAGAAGAAGAAGAAGAAGAAGAAGAAGAAGAAGAAATAAGATTCTGAAGACTTTGATGTTACGGACAATTACCGCAGTACAAAGTTTAAAAAGGAAAGATTAAAAAAACGCAACTCGCCGTCTAGTAGACGCCAGGTTTATCATTCCATAGCGGATGGGGTTCTTCGCAGGGTCAAAGATACAAATTCGGAACGATAACCAACAGTAACAAACGACAAACTGCCAATATACAAATTAACAAGATTTAATTATAACTAGGCAATGCATGAAAATATCTAAACAAGAGAATGCGCGGGACGATGTATGCTGTTCACTTCTGTGTTGAAAGATGCATGTGTTATTTTGTGAGGGTAAAAGTTGAATCAAAAACTTAGCTTCAGTTCTTCCGCTGAAATAAAACAATATTTTCTCTTTTTTCCCTTTTCTCTCTCTCTTTCTCTTTTATGTTTCCCTTTGTCGTCTTTACTTTCAAATCAGTTTCGTCGCTCAGTTGGCGGTGTCCTTTGATCTATACTTCTTTCTTCAATATTGCCTTCGTTAGCCGGTTCAGCGCAATAGAAGTCGTATATTCGGTTATGAAGATTCAGCGCTGTATAAGTCATATATTTAGCAGTGCACAATCAATTTTTCGTATCCGTCGTCCAATTGAATATATAACATATGCATTCCTGAGATGACTTTCGCGTTTCGCCATTTACCCATATCTTTAATGTAAGCAGCATAGTGTTGAGTTGAATTGGAGTTTGTATTTTATCGTGTGATCTCTTTTGCTTGACTGTAACAAGAAAAAGAGCGATCATTCGCACAAGTCTTGTTCCGACTGATTCTGTGCGTGGAGTTTATGTGAGTTGGGGACGGCATTCCTTCTCTTCAGTTCGGAGAATCAATTCACATGAGAATCTAATAAATGATCCGCCTCCTTTGAGTTTCATCATTACCCCAATTCGTTTCTGTCGATCGTTTCCCGCTCAATTGTTCGTATTTGGTCACGTGATTCGTCACGTGTTTGAGAATCAATCTTTTTTTTAACCTCGGCTCCCACCCGTTGCTGCGGTCGTCAGTCTCTTTTGACAATTGTCTTTGCATTCAGCGATATATCCAGAGAGAGAGAGAGAGAGAGAGAGAGAGAGAGAGAGAGAGAGAGAGAGAGAGAGAGAGAGAGAGAGAGGAGTCACATGTTATATTATTAGAGAGATGGGAAAGAGAGATGGGTCGTTGTATCGATTGTATGTGAGTATGATGGGTTGTGAGTTGCGGAAAGATATAACAATGAAGAAGAAGATTCTGAAAAAGAAGTAGAAAAAGATCCTAAAGAAGATTCTGATGAAGAAGAAGAAGAAGAAGAAGAAGAAGAAGAAGTAAAAGAGGAAGATAAAGAAAATAGTCTGAAGAAGAAGAAGAAGAAGGAGAAGAAGAAGGAACTCTGGTGAAGAAAAAAATACGATGCAGAAGAAGAAAAAGATTCTAAAGAAGAAAAATATTCGGATTTAGAAGAAAAAAGAAAATTCTAAATAAGAAAAAGAAGAAGAAGATTCTTCAGTCCTCGCCCCATTCCATTACTCAACCTTGCCTCCATAAATATATAGATGGTTAAGAAAGAAAGAAAGAAAGCAAAATGGTGAAGTAAAAAAGGAAAAGAAAATGTCGGAAAGAGAAAAAACATTTGATTTATTTGTTTTTTTAACGGTTTATCAACCCTCTGTAGTTTATTTAAAGCCAGGAATTATTCTTAGATTTTATGAATGTTTTGGAGATAATAATTATTTTAGTAATACAAGTCCAAATAGTTAACCCATAATTGGGGGAAAGTTTTCCAAGGTTATTTGCGCGTAGGTGAATACAAAGAACCCAACAAGAATTGGAACTCGGCTCTCCTATTAAAAATTCCGAGTAATTATCCATTACACCAGCCGCATATCCAGGCTTACAGCAACTGGTATTTCCAAGCGGTCACCTATCTAGTTATTGACCAAGTTCGACGTTGCTTAACTTTAGTGATCATACGGAAACCGGTGTTTCAACGTGACGTGCCCGTGAAGCCATTATATCACTCGCACATTCAAGCTTACAACACTTGATATTTCCAAGCGGTCACCCATCTATGTACTGACCACGCTCGACGTTGCTTAACTTTGTACGGAAACCGGCGTTTCAACATGACCTGTCCGTCAGTCTATTATGTCACCCACTCATCCAAACTTGCAGCAACTAGTATTTCCAAGCGGTCACCCATCTAGTTACTGACCAAGTCCGACGTTGCTTAACTTTAGTGATCGTACGGAAACCGGTGTTTCAATGTGACGTGCCCGTGAGGCCATTACACTAGCTACACATCCAGGCTTACAACACCTGGTATTCCCAAGCGGTCACCATCTAAATACTGACAAAGCTCGACGTTGCTTAACTTCGGTGATCGTACTGAAACCGGTGTTTTATCGTGAGTGTCCGTTAGTCTGTTATATCACCGGCACATCCAAACTTACAACACTTGGTATTCCCATCTAGGTAGTGACCAGGCTTGACATTGCTTAACTTCGGTTTTCGTACAGAGATTAGTCTTTCAATGTGATATGGCCGTAATCGTGTTTAAGAATAAGAAGGGATGCTCAAGAAGACAGGCGGATGAAAATCGATTACGAAAAGAAAAGGGAAAGAGAAAATAGAAAGAGGAAAGAAAGACTGGGGAAAGGAAGAGGAGAAAAAAAAAAAAGAAGAAAACTATTAAGAAAAAAAAAAGAAAGGGGAAAAGAAAGAGATAAAACTATGATCTTTTCTGAGAATTTGTCGCAATAATGGAACGACCATGCTGGTTTACCATTTACGGACTTAACTGCAAAATTGACCAACGCTACTCGCCATTTACAGTCAATGGAAACGCTTTTAATCCCACCATCAGGCTTTTATTATGTCCTACCATCGATAAAATCTCGGAACTAAGCTTTGGTTAGCTTAGACATTACTTAATATATGGCAGACAATCGATGTTCGATGTCAGTATCTGCTCACAGAGAGGGTACTTTAAGGAATGACTTCAGTCTATTTTCTAAGATCTACCAATGGACACGTACCCAATCCACTTCATTTTATTTTCTAAAATCTGCTAATGGACAGGTAATCAAGCCACTTCAGTCTCTTTTCGAAAATTTACCAATGGACACGTACCCAAGCCACTTCAGTCTATTTTCTAAAATCTGCTAATAGATAGGTACTCAATCCACTTCAGTCTCTTTTCTAAAATCTACCAATTGACACGTGTCATATCCACTTCAGTCTATTTTCTAAAATATACTAATGGACAGGTAATCAAGCTGTGACGTCACCCCGTCTGTCTCCGCGCCGTCGCCGTCCTATCCTGTCCTGTGACGACCAATGTGACTTGGTATTGGTCGCGGCACCAAATGTGACATTCTAACCTTTTGCTGATTCGGATGGGAATCTGGTTAGATTCGGTATCACCCTTGTCGTTCCCAGCTCACTTCCAACGTCTGGTTACCGAAGTAACTGTTTTGATTTCTAGTCTAACCTACCCACGTTGTGATTTGATCTTAGACGAAATCAATCAGTCGCCGAGCCGTAATGCAAGTCGAGTCCGAACAAGGGCAATACCGCACAAGTATATGTAAAAGAAAATAAAGTTACAACTCGAAAAGTTCAAATGTGTAACAAAAAGGATAATAATATTTTACATCTGGTTGCTGAATACAGGACTGTATCTTTCTCCCAAACCGCTTATATGGATTCGGGACACTTTGTGTTTGTTAGGCGAGTCTTAACATCTTAAGTTGTTTTTCGATAAGTGGTTTTTTGGTCTTCAGGTGATATTCGTAAAACTTGTTTTGGTGGTGTGAGTCTAAGTCGTTCTTCAAAAATAAATTGTTCTTGGTTAGAAGTTGAGGTCGAGAATGCGTGGATCTTAAGTCAGCTTTCTGCGAGGCGGGTCTCAGAGCTCACAGCTTAACGCTTGCCTGTCTTTCTAACCCCAACTAACTGAACTTGCCTGTCTCTTCAACCCCAAATAACTGCCCTCTACTCGTTGCGACTCTGCTTATATGGACGCCGACCAAAACCGGGGTGGGCCTGTCGGGGTTTAAGGTTCCTTGATAATTCTAAATCAGCATCAAGGATTTCCTTTGTTTTCGGCCAGGAAAATTTATTAATTTCCATTTTTGGAAGTCCTTAATTTCTAGTTTAAGGGAATCGTCCTCCTAAATTCTTCCTTTCTCATATTGGTATCTCATACCAATCCCTTCAGAGGCGTCAACAGGTTTCCCCTCTCTCTCACAGTGGCATCTCACACCGATCCCTTCAGGGGGCGTCAACAGGCATCCCCTCCTTCTTCACATGATTACCTTCGCCTACCGCTCACGCCACCATTCAGCCAATGGACGCCCAGCAGCGTGGGTGTGGCTAGACTGGCCTAGGCTTAAAAATCTCACTAAAAAAAAAAAAATTATCTTCCTTTTTTTCCTTTTCTTTCTTTTCTTCTTCCCGACAACAAACGCTTACGACTCTTATCTTAACCGAACGCCGTCTGGAACTCGTCAACGAGATTTTCGCCAGCATCAAGTGGGTGGTCATCTGGCGACTTTGCACCCTGGTGCCAATTATTCGTTACGATGAAATAATTTTTCTATCATGGCCAGCTCCGACACAAAACAGGTGTTCTTTTTCCAACGGTATCTGCGAAGAACAATCAATGGTCTAATCTTTCCTTCTTTGTACTCTGTGGGTGGTCCAGCGGACATTTTTTTTTTTGGTCAGAGCGCGACCCAATTAATTTTTATGTCTTAGCATTCTGCCTTGTAGGCCACTTGACCAACCTGAAATTTTCATTATTGCCATCTTCTTTCGCCGCGTCGTAACATAAATCAAATTAAAACCGGTATCTTACTTTCTTCGCTAATGAAAATAAAATCTTTACCACTTTTCTGTTAGAAAAAATAACATCGCTCAGTGTCTTTTCGTGATAGCTTGTTATCGCCTAACTTAATCCTCGCCTTTCCTATTTTTTTCTTTTCACGCAACCCTAAATAGTGTCACAAAGCCACTACAGTCTCTTTTCTAAAATCTACCAATGGACACGTGCCCAATCCACTTCAGTCTATTTTCTAAAATCTACCAATGGACACGTGCTCAATCCACTTCAGTCTATTTTCTAAAATCGACCAATCGACACGTGCCCAATCCACTTCAGTCTATTTTCTAAAATCTACCAATGGACATGTGCTCAATCCACTTCAGTCTATTTTCTAAAATCTACCAATGGACACGTGCCTAATCCACTTCAGTCTATTTTCTAAAATCTTCTAATGGACAGGTAATCAAGCCACTTCAGTGTCTTTTCTGAAATCTGCCAATGGACACGTACCCAAGCCACTGACTGCCTTACTGATCATGTGATATGTGTTGAATAATTGATTTTTTTGATTTGGACTGATCATGCAGAAGACAATTCTAGAAAAAATATTTAAGTTGCCTCTCCTTCTATAATCCCAAGAAATCACATACCCGAAGATCATTGGCTACCTTAAGTTGGCCGGCAATCGATTTTTAATGTCTGTCTGATCATGCAGAGCAGGGGACATTTTGAGGTAACAAATAAAGGGCGGGGGAGGAGAATTAGAATGCTTGTCTTTCTACCATCTAGAAATGGGCACATTTTTTATTTTATTTTATCTAATGTAAAAGTCAAGAGCCACTCAAGAGAAAGATGATTAAGGAAAGGAGGAAAAGAAAAAAAAGAATGAGAAGGAAAGAGAAAGAAGATTGTGTGTATATATATATATATATATATATATATATATATATATATATATATATACATTTATATATAACTTGGACCGATTTTAAATCTGAATTAAGTTTAAGCGTCTAATGATTTTTTTTCTTTTTCTTTCAAATTTAACAACTTAAGTCTTTGGTAATTTCAACCCCGGAAAGATTAACAATCAAACAACGTGTTAAAGTTTCAAGAGTGCAGTTGAAAAACCTGTTCGTAAATTCAAACAAACCGTGTCGGTGGCAGATGTGAAAACATCATTGCGTGCTCGTTTACGCCGTTAAGAGAGTGTGGCCGAAAATCCAGACCCCTCTATTCGTCATCGCGCGTAGGAACTGAACCCCACCACAAAAACGTTAAATCTTTTCCAATTGCACTCTCGGTTGGTCGATTAGGTTGACACAAAAAATCGCGAAGTGCGCGAAATGCATTTCTGTTTGAACGTCCATTTTCGTAATAGGCATAGATAACCTCAACATGTTGTTTGATTGTTAATCTTTCCAGGGTTGAAATTGCCAAAGACTTAAGTTGTTAAATCTGGAGGAAAAAGAAAGAAAATCATTAGACGCTCAAACTTAATTCACATTTTAAAATCGATCTAAGTTATTGGAACACCCTTTATATATATATATATATATATATATATATACATATATATATATATATATATATATATATATATATATATATATATATATTAGGTTGGTGCAAAAATAATGTCGTTTTCTCACATAGTAACATATGTGAGAAAACGACATTATTTTTGCACCAACCTAATATATATATATATATATATTCAAATGTTATTTTTAGTGCATGACGATTGCATTTAAGCCTGAAAGAGACTGTTTCCGCTTGGTTTGACTTCAATGATAACTTTTATATTTACATACACTCTATCCCTTATATTAAGCACTTTAATACATTTATCTCACATACACACACACGCACATACACATGTTTTAAATTTAAATTTAATTTCTAACGTCTCCTATTTGTGCGCATGTGTAGTTGCATCAACGCGACCATAAAACTTAGTCCAATGAAATTTTAAAACACGAAACGCGTCACATGAAAAGTTTTTTCACTTTGTCATACTTCTCTCCCTGAAAATTGTTCCTGACATATATAAAAACATATATATCATTATCCCATATATATATATATATATTATCCCAGATATATATATATATATATATTATCCCATATATATATATATATATATATATATATATATATATATGGAAGAGGAGAAAAAGACAGAGAGAGATTGAGAGGGAAGGATGGATGGAGGATGGAAGGGGTGAGTGAGAGAGAATGTGGGGTAGTGAGAAGGAGAGAAAGAGGGAGCTAATCCAAAGCATCCCATGAAAACGTCCTTGGAGGAATTAGGCGTAAATATAAACAATCGGTCGGTCGGTAGGAAGGATTTCCTAAATAAAAAGTCTATAATTACTTAGTTAATTGACACCATCCGTTAATTACGTTTGGGATCCTTGAACCCTTCTGGGACTGCCAATCAAATACTTTAGTTGCACAGTCATTTGGATGATAAGTTAATCCTTATTTTGTTTCTATCACACCTCGTTTTCTCTTTCTTCCTTTCTTTCTTTGACTTTTCTTTCTTTTTTTACTGATACATCTGTCGTTGTCTTTCTTTGTTCCTTCTTTTTCTCTTCGCTCTCTTGGACTACGTTCTCATTTTAGGCTTCTGGTTTTGTTAAAGGCTGATTTCTTTCTTTCATTTTTCTTTCTTTCTTTCTTTCTTTCTTTATTTCATTTTATTTTTCTGTTTATTATTATATTTATCCTTTTCATCCCTTTTTCATTTGTTGTATCATGGTCTCATTCTGTTCGTTCTCTTTCCTTCTTTTCTTTTTATTCATTCATTCATTTTATAATTTGCTTTTTGTCATTCGTTCATTGATCCTTTCTTTCTTAATTCTGTTTCTTTTTTCTTTCTTTCTTCTTTCTGTTTCTTTCTTTCTTTCTTATTTCTATTTTTTTTTCTTTTTAATTCTCTTTCTTTCACAAATCTGTTTCTTTCTTTCTTAAATCTTTTTCTTTCTTTCTGTCTTAATTCGTTTTCTTTCTTTCTTTCTTTCTTTCTTAATTCTGTTTCTTTCTTAAATCTTTTTCTTTCTTTTTTTCTTAATTATTTTTCTTTCTTTCTTTCTTTCTTTCTTTCTTAATTCTGTTTCTTTCTTTCTTAAATCTTTTCTTTATTTCTGTCTTAATTTTCTTTCTTTCTTTCTTTCTTAGTTCTGTTTCTTTCTTTCTTTCTTAATTATGTTTCTTTCCTTCTTAATTCTCTTTCTTTCTTGAATCTTTTTCTTTCTTTCTTTCTTTCTTTCTTTCTTTCTTTCTTTCTTTTATTTTATTATCTTTTTTTTCGTCATTCTTTGCTTTTTCATTTGGTATGTTTTATTCCCCCGGAGGTTTTCTCTTCCCCATGGGTCACTTCATCAACCCCGTTGTTTTTCCACTCTCTTCTTTTCAGTCTAAACATAACGAATGGCAGATTTTCATATAAAACCCTCTGAACAAAAACAACAATGGCGGAAAAGAGGAAATGAAAATAAAACTCGCTGACACGTTCAGTAAATGATTAAAAAAAAAAATAAGTTAAATTCATTGAATGACATTAACAAGGAAAAGTTGTTCCCGCCCTCGCGCCCATAGGCACCAGCCTAACATCGGCACACCAGTAAGATTATAGTGAATCAATTGCTAAGTCTGCTGTCAGGAAAGTCGTTTCACTGTGCCGTGCCAGACAATTTTCTTTCCAGAATCTTATCTTACATATCTGTAAGTCAACCATTCGTCCTTGCTTAGAATATTGCTGCCACATCTGGTCTGCTGCCCCTGTTATATATTTAGAGATTCTTGATAAAATTCAAACAATAATCTACAATATTATTGGCTCTGACCTGGCATCTCAACTTCAGCCTCTTCTGGAGTTTGCGACGGTCTCAATTAATGCACTGTTGTTTATCTTCTCTCTCTCGTCTTCTCCCGATTGGGTGTTGAAATGTTTTTCGTTCGGAATTAAAAGAGAACTTCAACAAAGGACTTTTAACTTAACTGTTATTTTATTAACTTTGTCGACGGGTACATCTAACTAGCCAATGAGATTGCTATCTCACCCCAACTGGGGAGTAAGTTCCCAGAAAGGAGTTTAACCCGTCTACATTGTTCGACGTGTAAATCTTAACTCACCTAAACCTCTTTCAATATTTCTCATTCTCACGCTAGCTTTAGCCAATCAAAAACGACTTCCTTTGTTTTCCTGTATATGTCCTCAAAGATCAAAATGAGGAAGTCAGGAGAGAAATACAATTCTCTAAAAAAATAAAAGTATGCTAGACTATTATTTAACAACTTTCATGGAAATTATTCTGATGAATTATCCGCTGCAGTAACTGCACTTTATGAATTTAAGCGCAGTACTAGATTGGCAATAAGGTCTCATCAGTTTACAGTTGAAATTACTAGATGTAACCGTAAGTTTTATGCTACCAGTTTCTTCTCACACTTATCGCTTGTGAAATTCTCCTCCGGCTTCATACTTTTCAGCCAACATTGATTTTCAGAAATTTAAATGCAATGACAGTCATTATCTACTGCCTTCTTCATTCCTCTTCTTTTATTGCTATCGATCCTTAATAATGTTTCTCGTTTTTCTTATTCTTTCACACACAGTAACCCGTTGTGTCTTAGTGGCTTTACTTGCCTTCCTTTTCAGTAGGATTTATTTCGTTTCCGAAGTATGTAAAACATTTTATTGATTCACCTGAAACAATTTGTATTGAGCCTTGCTAGTTGAAGCTTATGAATTCAGTTTTTCGCGTCTTACTTTTTGTAGATTTTGCTAAATCCTTCGATTCTGTTTATCAGGGGCAAATTCATAAGGTCCTTCCAGGATACGGCACTCCTTCTAAGATGGTAGCTGCCATAATGATCCTATACAGAAATACCAAATCTTTGGTTAGATCTTCATAAGGAGACACTTCTTCATTTCTTGTGAATTTAGCTGGGATGTACATTGTACATTCAACCTAGACACCCATCAAACTTAATGCCAGGTGCCCCGATACATATTGACCTTGCTTTCTTGCATTGCTTAAGAGGAGAAACCTTAGAAGTAGAATCATTTCACTATTATATAGCAGTAGGCTGCTTAGTAATCTATCAATTGATATATATTGTTTCATAATTGTAGAGGTAGTTTTAATATATGGACATTAACTAAAACCCTTGAGCTTAAGATTTAAATAGAACTTACATACTATTTATTTTAAATCCCCGGAAAAAAGTCATCAAAGCAGCGGGTCCTTTAAGTTGACTACCTTGTACGTTTTCTCTTCATCATCATCCTTTACTATATACTAGCAGCATGGCCCGGCGTTGCCCGTGCTTGATTCAAAAATCGTACGACTCATACAGCAATCGCTATCACTTGACTTAAAATATTTTTGCCCTTCCTTGCCTTTAAAGAAGTGCCCTTTGCCATGCTGATGTTGCTACCTGCCTTACTTCTTGCCTATCTCATACTGCGAATTTATTCTAAGCTCTATACTAAACATTAAATCTGTTACGAAAAAAGAACTAAACAAAATGAACACAAAACGATCAGCTTTAAAAAAAGGACTCGTAACTGGAAAAACCGAATGAAAAAAGAATGTTAACAACAAATACATTTTCACTCCCAATCCATTTCTGCGGAATCAGAATCAACGTTGAGTTTAAGCAAGCGAATGAGCCAATTGGAGTAAAGTGCCATGCAGATTTAAATTTTTCCCAATTGTGACGAATGCAGCTATGGATTTCTTTTGCATGCTAGCATGTTAGTTCATATTCGCGTCAGTCAGCTGTTGGCTCTCTCGCTGGCCAATAGAATCTTCCTGTCTATTCGTGGCAGCCAGCTATAGGCTCTCACTTTGGCCAGTACAAAATGGCCGCAGACTACATGAAAACTACCGTAGAAGCATGAAAAAATCGATTATTTCCACTATCGATGGGAATTGGGAAATGCAAAGTCAGTCTTGGCTTTCCCGCTAACTTTGAGCATGTGCATGTAAATTTTGGTGCAAATCCGTCAAAAATTGCGGCCGTGCATTCGTTACACACACACACACACACACACACACACACACATCCTGCCTTTTATAGATAGAGATTCAGAACTTCACTTGATAAACATCATCATCTAGGTTTTACTTTATCACCAAGACACTCAAGTCGATATCCTGTAAAAAAATGCTGACAGATATTGACTATGCAAATCAGTGGCGGAATGGCACCCACCCCTGAACACCGGCAAATTTCCAGGTGGGCCCCAAAGTAATTGGCCATCACTTTAGAAACAACTGAGAAAAGTGAAAAGTAAAAAGAAAAAAAAATATTGCTTAGATGCAGGGAAGATTTAAATAGGGCTTTTTTGGAAAAAAAATACCTGCAATAAAAATCTTGTTGGTATTAAATAACCCGTTGAGGCTGATATGCCGTAAAACAAATCAGATCAAACCAATCTAATTAATTTCATATTTTTATTTATTCGGTCAAGGTCACTGGGACAATGATGAGTCTATTACGTCAACCAGAGTCTAGCTGGTCAATTTAGGTGGTTGCTGGGTTGACCAAGTTTAGATCTCCGGATATCAAAGCAGGGTTCCTCCAGGGTGACATACTTGCACCTTTTCTCTTTGTTATCACTCTTGACTACGTATTGTGAATTTCACTTGATAAACATTATCATCTAGGTTTTAATTTGCCACCAAGACTTCTTTTAACAATATGATCCCCTTTAATTTTTTTAATAACATGATCACCTTTAATTCTTTTGACAACCTGATCCCCTTTAATTCTTTTATTAGGTTGGTGCAAAAATAATGACGTAATAATGTCGTTTTTTGACGTTAAAAATACGTCAAAAAACGACATTATTAAGTCATTATTTTTGCACCAACCTAATAATAACATGATCTCCTTTAATTCTTTTAATAACATGATCCCCTTTAAAACTTTTGAAAACATGATCCCCTTTAATTCTTTTGACAACATGATCCCCTTTAATTCTTTTAACATGATCCCCTTAAATTCTTAATATTGCAGCCTACATTCTTTATAAATAGAAAAATCTAAAATATTTCTGTTGTGTTTTTCGGTTGAAAAATCTTACATGTTTATAACTCCCTTGTAAAAAAATTGTATTACTCAATTTTCCGTCCTGAGTATGACCATAAACTACATCCTCGTCCTGGGTATGACGATAAACTACATCCTCGTCCTGGGTATGACGATAAACTACATCCGGCAGCAAGGCTTCTAATCAGGAGGTTTTGAGGAGCGTGGAACCACCTCTTAATTGCTGGTGTTCCTAGTACCACCCTGACCCCGGGGTGGTAGCACCTGTTAGGGTCTCAGGTATGGGCAAATAGTTAACTCCCAAACAGGGGTCAAAACACTATGAAAGTGTAAAAATAGGTTGTAATACCAGCAATAACATTTCAGTAAATAATATTACCAGCAATATATTTTTGAAGAAAAAATATTACCAGTAATAAAAATCTCGTCGTCATTAAATAACCTATTGAGGTGTTGATATACAATAAAACAAAGCAAATCAAACAAATCTAATTAATTTCATATTTTTATTTATTCGGTCAAGGTCACTGGGACAATGATGAGTCTATTACGTCAACCAGAGTCTAGCTGGTCAATTTAGGTGGTTGCTGGTTTGACCAAGTTTAGATCTCCAGACGAAAACACTAGCTTCTTTGACATCAAAGCATATGATCCATTATTCAACATAATTAAAATTTCTATCTTTTAGACTCAACCCCTCGAAACCTCGACAAAAAAATACAATTTGCTTTCTGTATTGAGACCCTAGTTTCTTCGTCATCAAAGCAGGGGAACGGTCCTTCAGGCTGATACCCTTGTATCTTTTCTTTTTGTTATCAACCTTGGCTACGTGTTGAGAACTTCCATCAACAAACATCATCATCTAGGTTTTACTTTATCACCAAGTACCTCAAGTCGACATCCTGCAAAAAAAGTTGACCGATATTGACTATGCTGATAACGTAGCTATCACTGCATATACCATCACCAATGCCACACACAGTTCTCACACATCATCTAGAAAACCATGTTGGACTTTATGTCAATACATCTAAAACTGAATTCATAGGCTTCCACCTTCAAGGCTCAATACAGACTGACTCAGGTGAATCAATAAAATCTATCAAATGTTTTACATACTTCGGAAGCGAAATAAATTCTACTGAAAAGGGCGTGAAAATTCGCATAGCTAAAGCCTGGGCCGCCTTGAATAAAATGGATGTAATCTGGAAATCTGATCTACCAGACAACCTCAAACGGAGATTCAGTTTTTCTAGTTGAATTGTTCACCTATATTGCATATGCTTCATTATTCAACATAATTAAAATTTCCGTCTTTTAAACGCAACCCCTCCCAACCTCAACAGAAAGAGACAATTTGCATTCTGTATTGAGATGGAGACACTAGCTTCTTCGTCATCAAAGCAGGGGAACGGTCCTTCAGGTTGACATCCTTGTATCTTTTTTTTTGTTATCACCCTTGGCTACGTGTTGAGAACTTCAATCAACAAACATCATCTAGGTTTTACTTTATCACCAAGTACGTCAAGTCGATATCCTGCAAAAACGTTGAGCCATTCTGACTCTGCAGATAACGTAGCTAACACGGCAGGCACCATCAAGGAGAGATTTTCGCATAAACGATACCAGAATACCCATCAGTTGAAGGACGTCGTTCGGAAAGCCTTTTGCAACAATCAACAAAGCACAGTGGTGATTTGATAAGCTTGACTAAGTTTGGCACAAGGTTATAAGTTTAGGGGCATTTAGACACCTTAACGAAATAAGTTACGTAAGCCACGAAGATGTACAGGATGGTCCGAAAGTATTGTCACCCCTACATATAAATTTTTTTTTTCTATTTCAGATGGCTGACACGAAAATGATGCGGTCCATACAGACCTTCTCGATGTGTGACATTATAAATGAAAGTGAATAAACCAAATCCAGTACAGGTGCTTTGTATTACTGTATTACTTGTTGTTCTATTGTTCTTATTACTTTTTGGTGGGGGTGACAAGACCTACGGACCACCCTTGCAATAACTCCTACGGTAGATTCGAAAGAAGGAGATATATATATATAATGGGTTTCGAATTTTTCTTTCTCCATTTTAGAATTAATATCTTAACAATAAAGGAGAAGAAAGAACTTGATAAGAAAGGCTTTATTTTCCTTTTCACTTCAGAGAAGCCAAATACCATTTTAGACAAAGATTTTTATCATCTATAAAAAAAAAGACGTCACCTTTCAGTTAAGCATAACGAGCCAGTCTGTCCGTTCATCAACTCGTAAGATCAGTTCTTTTTTTTTTAATTCACTGGACAACTCCGCCATTTCCGTTTGGCATTAGAATCAATGTACAGTGTGGTCGGAAAGTAATGTCGCTCTTACATAATATTCTTTTATTTCAGATGACTGACACGAAAATGATGGCGTCCATACAGATCTTCTCGATGTGTGACAGCGTCAATGAAAGTGAATAAACTGAATCCATTCCATGTGCTTTGTATTATACTGCGTTACTTGTTGTTCTGTTGGTTTCGTTAACTTTTGGTAGAGGGTGACAGGAATTTCGGACCACCCTATATAATAATCGGCAGGTTTCTACACATTGAGGGGGAGGAGAATTTATTGTTCCAATGTCTTGTTTCAAACTCAGTCAATTTGTGTGCATGTGTATATATGAAATGGCGCAAGCATATTTAAGTCCGAATCCGAAGCCCAATCCTAAAGCGGAAAGAAAGGGTAACCGTTCAAAAGATAGGGGAGGAGTGTGAGCCGGACGGTAATCTTTTTCGAAGAATTAAACAATATATCCCCTCCTCCCCACCAAAAGAAAATTGTGACAGGAATTTCGGACCACTCTGCAGAGTTTAGTTAACCATTATACCATAATGTCAAAGTGCCCAAAAACGACGTTCTAAGCGTATCTTGGATGTGGCATAAGTCTGGGACACTCAGTGAGGATCCAAGTCCCTATTCAATCATAATTGATTTGGCGAGACAAGCTTGTTAACCACTACACCATGTCGAGTGATCCAATAATTTTTCTAAGTGTAGCTTAGATGCAGCACAAGGCCGAAAGTGTGGGGCACCCAATGAGGATTGATCTCACTACTCAGTCGTAATTGATCAAGTGCTCAATTACACCCCGTCGCTGTGCGCATGTCCCGTGGAAATATAGCGATTTTCGAAGCGTAGCTTTGATGTGGCACAAAGCCAAAAGTATGGGCGCCCAGTGAGGATCGAACTCACTATTTAGTCACAACTGATCTAGCGATACAAGCTTGTTAACCATTACACCATGTCGAAGTGCCCTACCATCTCAGGGGATGTCGATTTACTAAGCATAGCTTAGATGTGGCTCAAGGCCGAATGTATGGTGCACCTAGTGAGAACCGAAATCACTTTTCAGTCGTGATTGATCTAGCGACACAAGCTTGTTAACCATTGCACGACGTCGAAGTGCCCAAGTGATTTTTCTAGGCGTAGATTAGATGTGGCACGAAAGCGTGGAGCACCCAGTGAGGACCGAAATCATTTCTCAGTCGTAATTGGCCACTTCATCATGTGCTAATTACATTCTGTTTTGTGTCATCTGTCAGATTTTTTTTCTCGTTTCATTTTCATCTAAAAAAAATGGATTTTTTTTTTAAACAGTCGTCTTTTATTTTATTTCTTTTATTAAAAAAAAAAAAAAAGAAATGTAAAAGAAAACGCAATGAAAAGGTTACGTCGATGACACTGAATGATAGAGGGCATGTGTAGGGACCTATGGGTGGGTGTACCGGTTGGAGGAAAAGAGAGAAGTGATATAAATTGCCAGTATATGGAGACAGAAAACACTTTCATATGTCAAAAACACCAACGCGTGCAAATTCACAGAAGGAAGACAAAAAAAAAAAAAAAAAAAAGTAACTAAAAAGATAAATTTTATAAACATATATCTCATGTATCATGGGCGTATATCTAGGCTTCATAGATAAGATATTTTCTACCACAAGGGCATTAAACTGACTACAGTCGTAAAAGGTCTTCGTGTTGGTTGTAAAAAAAAAAAAAAATACAAAAAAGTTATCATAATGTAAGCATAGGCCAAAGTGGGGGAAGGTTATAACTCTGGCTTCTGCTTTGAGAAAATAAGTAATATTTTATGGCGTCGATATTCAGAGAACTTAAAACGATTACTTGATTACTTATTTTAGTGCGAATAAACCGTAAATAATCAACAGTGTCTTTTATAGTCATCTGTCACTTATATTATTGTCAACTAAGTCAACTCACTTTTATCAATTGAAGATAACGTAAAAAAAAAACACACACAAAAAACAACGACATATGTTCGCTTCATTGTATGAATTAAGATGACTTGTGAGTAAAATATATTAAAAATATCGATTTTTGTACCATTTATTTGGATGTTAACATATGCTTCTGCCTTTTTCTGTT
The DNA here is from genome assembly GCA_963932145.1 of Acanthosepion lycidas. Lineage (NCBI taxonomy): Eukaryota > Metazoa > Mollusca > Cephalopoda > Sepiida > Sepiidae > Acanthosepion > Acanthosepion lycidas. Next base: position 19,451,714 of record OZ010575.1, read on the forward strand.
GTCATTGAAGCTGTTTTATTGAGGTTTAACTCAACACTGTTCATTTTCCTTTACTGACCGTGATCCAAATGCTAAGGTCGTTACCAAGTTCAGGACATGAAAAGATCACCGATATTCAGAGAACTTTAAAACGATTATTTTGGTTACTTATTTTAGTGAATCATTTTACTTACAATTATTGCCACACGACGCAAATAATACTCGGTGAATTATTTAAGTAAGTAAACCGTAAATAATGAACTGTCTTTTTATAGCCAACTGCCACTTCTATTATTGTCAACTAAGACTTCTTTTGTTATATATACGTAAGTGGCGAAGTAATCGTTTTATGTAACGAGGTTAATCGAAATAAGTGCTACGTCATTTGGTGCAGTATTTTATTTTATAATTCTGCTTGCTCTTAAATTAGTAGTTGCTAAGCACGTGCCTTATGCCTTAGATAAATATTTAAGCATTCCGTTTTCATTGCTAGGAAAGACGAAAGAAAAAGAGTCACTGTTTGATTTTATTAAGAAAGAGAAAGCGGGCGTAATAATAAGAAAGAAAGAAAGAAAGAAAGAAAGAAAGAAAGAAGAAACAGAAATAAATAAAGAAAGGAAGTAGGAAATAAAGAAAGAAAGAAAAAATAAAGAAAAAAGGAAGAAGAAAAGAAATAAAGATAGAAATAAATAAAGAACGAAAGAAAAAGACAGAAAAAAAGAAAGAAAGAAAGGAAAAAGAAAAATAAAGAAAGAAAAGAAGAAAGAAAGAAATAAAGAAAGAAAAGAAGAAAAAGACAGAAATAAAGAAATAAAGAAGGGAAGAGAGAAAAAAGAAAGAAAGAAAGGGAAGAGAGAGGAGGTGATAACACTCACATAGAGTCGCTTACCAAAGAAAGAAAGAAAGAAAGAAAGAAAGAAAAATAAATAAATGAAAAAGACAGAAATAAAGAAAGAAAGAAAAGAAGAAGAAGAAAATAAATAAAGATAGAAATAAATAAAGAAAAGAAAGAAAGATAGAAATAAAGAAAGAAAGAAAGAAAAAGAAAGAAGGAAAGAAAAAAGATAGAAATAAATAAAGAAAGAAAAGAAGGAGGAATGAAATAAAGAAAGAACGAAAGAAAAGAAGAAAGAAAGGAAGAAAAAAGACATAAATAAATAAATAAAGAAAGAAAGAAAGAAAGGGAAAACAAAGAAAGCGATAACACTCCCATGGAGTCGCTACGAAGTTAGAGGTTTTGAGTTCAAAGTTGTCCTCCTAGACCAGGGGTGGGCATTGGGCGACCTTTTTTTAGGAGTGCATGCCAAAACCGGCCAAATATCTGACACAAAATTTTTCCACGTGTCAACAAATTTTTTTTAGAACATATTTGATATCTCTTAAGTATGTGAAGAACATTTTTTGAATGATAAAAAATCACCACAGATCAGTAAAGGCACGGTATAGTAAGAAATTATGCAAATCATGTAAAAAGTGACTCAATGAAAAAAATTATGACAGGTTTTTACGAAAACGTTTTTTGTTATATTTTTTATTAGCTTGAAAGTATAAATGTAGATATATAGTCAAAAAATTTAAAGATACTATTAACTATTATTAGCATCAACACAAATGGCAACACTATTATCTTTTTCGATTTATCAATCATCATTTTTTCCCAGTTATAGATTTTTATGACTAAAACACAGTAAAAGTTTATTAAAAATAATCTTTCTCTGGTTTTAAATCCCTTATAAATGATGTATAAAAAAACAAAACAAAATATATATTTATTTACCTTCAAAATGACATTTAAACAACCTTTAACCTTTGCCACTTTCAAAAGAAAACATCAAATAAAACTAGAGACAGAAAACTTGTAGACTCTTTTTATATATTATCAGCGAGACTTCTGCTGAAAATCACTGATGACAAATTTTATATCGAGTTTATATTTAGTAACCTTGAGAAGTTTCATCAGTCAGGATATTCCTTTTACGAAACTTAACAAAGTTCATCACTGAGAACAAAGATTCACAAGCATATGTAGATGAAAACATGGATAGTAATGATGTTGCAAGGAGTTTTAAACAGAAAAAAAACTTTCTAGGATGGTATTTCAAGTCCTTAAAACTTCGTTTTCCGCATTTCTCTATGATAATTCCATCTCTAATCGTTCCTTTTCAATATGTTTCTATTCACAAATTTCTGCTTCCAAATTGAGCTACTCTGAAATTTAATCAACTGCATTTCAAAACCATCCATGTTTATCCATGAAAATATTTGCAAGTTCAGTTCATCCTGATTTATATTGTCTGGAAACTAAATGAATTTTGCTGTCTCTTCCAGTTCTCTGAATTTATCAAATCTTATAAAGAACTGCTCAACAGTTGATTTGGTGATGTTTACCAACAGCTTTCGAAGACATTGACGGTCTGTTTTTCCATCTTTTGAAAGATCGTCGATGAACCTCTTGAGGTTTGAGAAGTATCTAATTCTCCGATTATCTACAACTTCTTAAAAACTTCGAGTTTGATTTGAAAAGCCTTTATGCAACCAAAAGTAACATCAAGTGTCATAGCAGAGCCCTGTAATTTAAGATTCAACTCATTTAAATGTTCACAAAAATCTGTAAAAAAAAACATCAGTTTACAAACCCACACGAAGTCGGAAAATTCTTGGTAAGTCACTTCTTGATCATTCAAAAAGAGCTTTATCTCATCTAAGCATTTAACAAATCGTTTCAGAACCAAAATTTGGCTGTACATTTTCAGTCTTTTATATATAGATTCTTCGTCATGCTCTAAAATTTGAAATTGTCTTTTATTTAAAGCCTGAGCGGAAATGTAATGAGCAACCTTGGTAACTGTTTGCATCACTTCCTGGAGTTTCTTTAGGCCAGCTTTTGCGCGCAAAATTTCTTCATGTATGATGCAATGAAAGCCTACTAGTGGGGTAACCAATATCTTTTTCAAACAGATTTACAAATCTTGCCTTCTCACCATTCATGCTGGAAGCACCATCTGTTGTGGCAGATTACTACTTTTGAAATGTTAATTTACCGATTAGATAATTCGTTCATAACTGCTTTACATATTTCTGCCCCGGTAGTACGCTCGGCTATTGTTACAAGGGCAACCATTTCTTCAGGGACTTCATCACTTCTACAAAATTGAGAAAGTATGGCTAGCCTAGCTGATGATGTAATGTCCGTATTTTCATCAGCACAAATGGAAAAAAAACTTACATGAAGACAGATCTTTTGTCAAATGTTCAACTGTATTTCTTTCCTACTTAAGTATCCAAGCCTTAACTGTTTTTCCGACTCACGGAAAAAATCTTTAATGTGATTAGAGATCTTTTCCTTTTCTGAAAAATTGTCAAAAGGAAAGGCGCACATTCTAGCCGAACTTTTTTTTAATATGCTTTCCATCACTGAGTGGCTTTCCATGTTGGGTAATAATTTTTGAAACCTCAAAACTAGCAGCAACTAAGTTGTAATTGAAACTACATGAAATAAAGTTTATAAAAGTATCACCCTGTTTTGTTTTTGTCTTGCTCAGTTCACGAGAAATTAATTCTATTTGTTCCTCCTCATTTCTATTGCTTAAATTCTTATGAAGCCTTTCAAAATATCTCTTTAAAGAAGAAATCCTACAAACGATTGTTTCGGAACAGAAAATGCATAGGTCTTTATTGTCTTCCTTAATCATGCCAAATTTTTTTCAGTCCAGTATTCTTTAAATTCGTTTGAATGACATCGTTTCTTAGTTGATGATCGTGACACTCTGCGCAATCTGTAAAGGACAGAAAATAAAAATACATGAGATAATGTTTGTTAATCATGTTAACCATAGTCTATGAATATAGAATCCAGCGCAGTATGTAATCTGTTCAATGAAACAACGTTGAAGATTAACACACACGAGTCAGACACTCTACTGAATCTGACTATATCGCCAATACCATCAGCAGCTGTTCCGTAATTCTTCAGTCTTCGATATCAAACGCTGGCAGTGATATTTATCCACCCCTCCTCACACACACACGAGGGTTACATGTGGCACAAGGCCGGAATTAACGTGGGATATCCAAGCCCGTAGGCTCGGTCAAAAATATTCCTTATTCGAACGCGTATAAACAGGTTCAGGGGCAGTCAACCTCCCTGAACGAGACTCTGCCCTTCGACGGAGCCTCGTCTGGGTTATCAAAGGCTGGCAGTGCATATTCGGGAAAAAAACATGGCCGCCTTTATACACGTCGCATTGAATATTTTGAGCCTTCTGATTGGTTAACCCTTCTATTGGTGAACTATTAGGTTGGTGCAAAAATAATGACGTAATAATGTCGTTTTTTGACGTATCTTTTAACGTCAAAAAACGACTCTTTTACGTCATTATTTTTGCACCAACCTAATATAAAAAGAGTCAGCTCATTTTGACTGGCTCACTAGTACACCAGTGTACTCAAAAATTCCAACAATGTTATACATGAAAGAGGAGAAAGAATAAAAATCCAAAAAGTGAATCGAATGAACAAGTTTGGCGTGCCAGAAACAAGTCATCGGCGTGTGATGTTATGCCGATTGCCACCCAAAGCTATTGAATCATGTCTGTGCTACTATTTACCCATAGCTGGGGGGCGAAGACATGGATTCAAAACTTTCTCGGGGGTATTTGCCATCTGAGCCGCTATCTCTCGTGCCTCTGTACTGAAAGAATTAATGGTTAGCAGCTATATTATAGTTAAAATAGGCACGCTGCGACATCAATGGTTTTGAGGATTAATGAAAGATTAACTCAAGATTAAATGCAACCGCAAAGATTTACGACAGTAGTGAGATTAGGTTTAACAGCGGATCAGGGATCTCCAAATATATAAAGTGCGAGGAAAATTAATTAAGCGGTCCTTTTAAAAGAAGTTGCTGATAAGAGAGATACGGCGGCGCAGAGGACACTTCAAGAGAGAAACTCTGTTTATCCCGTTCCTGGACAATTTTAGACACACCTAAATAGACATGCTCTGCCTATTTCAAGGAAGTTGAAGGCTTTAGGTTATTGAAAGCTTAAAAGAAATCGCTAATAGAAGAGTGAAAAAGAATCGATATGAAGGAATAACTATAACGATGAATACGCGAACTAGAATCGTCCTCCCTTAAAATGATTTTTTCCCGGTGCACTCATCCGAGGGACATTATGAGCCGTCGTTTACAATAATCAAGCTAAAATATTGAAATGAGTCTCTCTCTGATTTCTCTCGCTCTTTTTCTTCTTCTCTGCGTCTCTTTCTATCATTCTCACGCCCAGGATGTTGTCAAGTAGCCTTTGTTACTTAGAGCGAAAATTGCTTAAAAATAGTTTAAATCTGTAAAAGTTTTAATTTCCAGTTAAATTTAGAGCTAATACATTTGACGTGTACCTAAAAGATTAACGCGGAATCTATGAATAATTTGTTCTAGCAGTTATCTAATTTCGTTCAGTAAAAATAAAAAAGTCAATTTGTTATGGCCCATGTGATCCATGTGTGGTTGTTTAAATCAAATATTCTTTATATCGGAGGGACGCTAAAACGAAGTTTTACTGTACTTCAGTCAAATAAATACAGGGCGTTGCAGCAAAGTCTGACACTTGACAAAAAGAAAACTAAATAGGCAATAAAAACAACAGTTGCATATGCAGACCCGACAGTTTATTTAGGAACAGTTAGAGCTACATACTACATTATTTTCCTCAAGGCGGGCACGAAATGAGTCACACGCTTTGGCGACCATGTCCTTGTCCATAGCGTCGAACGCCTCCACGATGGCAGCCTTCAGGGAGTCGACCCTGTTGTGGGCGTGCTTGTTGGCCTTGGCCTCGATCACGTGCCAGAAGAAATAGTCAAGGGGGTTTCAGTCGGGTGAGGAGGGCGGCCACAAGTCCGGCGACCAGTGGCGAGGAACATTGTTGAGCAGCCACGCCTGGCTCATCTTGGCCTTGTGTGCAAGAGCTGAGTCCTGCTGGAAGACGATCTCGTCCATGCAGGGCTTCACCACGCTCCTCAGCACCTACTGGTAGATCCCAGCAGTGACTCTTTTGAAAGAAGAACGGAGGCATGACGTCCCTCTCGCTGGAGATGACACCAAGGACCCTGACGGAGGAGGGAAACTTCGTATGCTTCACGACGGGAACCCCCTCGATGTCTTTGCAGATCCACCTGTCGTTCTGCCTGTTGCTCGTCTAGTCCTGGATGAAATTCTTTTCCTCAGAGAAGAACCTCAGCATCCCGACGGACCCGTGCTTGAGCTCGTTCAGCAAAGCCTCCGCCTTGACTTTCCCCGACTCTTTGGAGGCATTCGTGATGAGCACGCGGTAAGACTTGCGGTAGGAGGAGTAACCAATGTCCTTCTTGATCGTTCGGCAGATCGTCGACTTGTGACAGCCCATGTCAGCGGCGATCTTGGCGTAGCTCTGGCTTCTATCATTGTCGTCTGTCCCCTTGACGGCGGCGATGAACTCGTCGGTTCTAACGGCCGAAGAACGAACGTTGTGGGCCTTTTGTTTGACAGTAAACTTGTCCTTCTCACACGCTTCCACTTCCTCCAAATGTCTATGACCATGGTCCTCTTGAACCCAAACCAGGCCATCACTTCCGCAGGCTTCTTCCCGACGCGAAAAGAAGCTACTCCCACTGCTCTGCGCTCATGTTCCATCTTAGAAAAGAGTAGAGAGAAAAACGTTAGTTGTCAAACTGCCGGGTATCTGCATATAAACTTTTGTTTTTATTGCCTATTTCGTTTTCTTTTTGTCAAGTGTAAGATTTTGCTGTAACACCCCGTAGTTTAAATGATTGTTTTTTATTCAGTTTCCGTCTTCACACGCATGTTTTTTTTTTAATTTCATCCCAAACAAGGTGATAATGCTACTAACCGGCGGGGGAGGGCAGCGGCCGTCGGGCTGACGTAACCAAAGCGGACCCTGACAGAGCAATCATCCAACAGCCCGATGCAACCAGGTTTACCAGATCTCGTCTGTCTCAATCCCCTTTGAGCCGCGGGGTAGGCGCTTCTGTGCAAGTGTGTGGGCTTCTCCGTCGCGCAGAGTTGTCCACCAAAATCAAAATTCACGCGAATGGCCTCGTCAAACTCTCTTTGACCCACAGCCATCTCCGACACCACCACCAGAGTGTGGGGGTGGGTAAAAAGGGAATAGGGAGAGATGACGACAATCTCGATCCTCTGATGCGAGTGGTCGCCGACGAGAGTTGAAAAGACTGTAAAAGGGACCGGACACCCAATCTTAAACCGGAAACCAGGGATAACAGTCTACTCCTGTTCGAAGGACCAAGGAGAGGTGTGAACCGGGCGAAAGGCGAATCAATCTATTCCTAACTCTTTGATTTGATTTGAGCTACCTTGGTGAATAGACTACATTAGTCGGTACCTTAGTCGCAATAGCTAAACTCCTTCCAGTGAAAACCGAATTCACTAAAGCAAAAAAAGTATTGAGAATTTTTTTTTCAACAGCAGGCGCCATGATCAACAAGGAAACGCAAAATTATCAGTTGTAAGCTAATTTTTAATTGTTTCAAAAATATGAATATGAAATGTGAAAGTTGTTGAAGGACGGCCATTTTATTTAATTGAAGACCCATTTCACTCCTATTGCATACGCATACATATATGCGGGGGCGGGGCATATCGATCTTCTTTCGGGTGTTTGTTTGCATGAACGACTGAATCTGTGTGTGGCTTACCATGTTTAAGTTTGTGAGTAATTCGAGGTGAGCATTGAAAAGGAGCCATGTTTATTATGGACTTTTAGTAAACAGCCTCGTTTTCGCTCCGAGCCAATCAGGTTTTTGGTTTAGGTTTTCTTGTTCTGTTTTCTTTAAGGATTTGTCATGCCGACATTTTTCAGTATCGAATGTTGGTTAAGAGGGAGATGCGAATAAAAGGTACAGATTTTTATTCGTTTTTTTTTTTTTTTGAGTGGAGGGTGTATTTTAACTTCGTTTTTTTTTCCTTTAAATATCATATGACTGACGCTTCTTTTAGATTTTAATGTCTTTTTTTCCCCTTTTATATATTCTTCTCTTTTTCTGCATCTTTTTTCGTTTATTTTTCGACTATGAACTTTATTTCCTACTCTTTTCCTCGCCTCCTCTTTCGCTTTATTCATTTCCCTTCTAAAACATTTCATTAATTTTTTTGTAATTGCTTAGTGATTTAAAAAAATACTTTCTCATTTATTATTTTTTGGCGCCTTCTTTTTAATTTCTTCGCCCAAATATTTATTTCATTACGGTTTTCTTACTTGTCCCTTATTTCTTTCCTTCTCTCTCTCTTTCTTTCTTTCTTTTTTTCGTTCGTTTTGTTTATCCTTTTCCTTTTTCTCTTTGTCATTCTTTCTTCAAATGATCCTTCAATTCAAATTTCCTTCTTTAATTTATCATTCCTCTGTTCTTTCTTTTCAGAGTGAACTTGCCTCTTTCATCCTTTCTCTTTTTCCTTTAATTGATTTTCTTTCTTTTTTTTTTCTTTTCCAATTGAATTTTCAATCTTCAAATGAATCTTCCTCCATTTATTCTTTCTTGTTCAACTGATCCTAACTTTCTTTCTTTCTTTCTTTCTCTGTTCATTCTTTCTTTTCCAATTGATCTTTCTTTCTTAAATTGATTCTTCCTCTGTTTATTTTTTTTTTCTTCAAATGATTTTCGCCTTCTTTCTTTCTTTCTTTCTTTCTTTCTTTCTTTTCCAATTGGCCTTTCTTGCTATCTTCGATTGAATCTTCCTCCATTTATTCTTTCTTGTTCAACTGATCCTAACTTTTCTTTCTTTCTTTCTCTCTTTCTTTCTTTCTTTCTTTCTTTCTTTCTTAAATTGATCCTTCCTCTGTTCATTCTTACTTTCATTTTTCTTTCTTTCTTTTCCAATTAATCTTTAAAGATTAATTGAACAGAAGAAGAATTCTTCTGTTCATTCTTTTTTTCTTCAAATTATCCTAGCATTTTTTCTTTCTTTCTTTCTTTCTTTCTTTCTTTCTTTATTGATCGTTCGTTTTTCATTCTTTTTGTCAGTCTTTCTTCAATTGATCTTTCCCAATTCTTTCTTTCTTTTTCATTTTCATTCATGGACATTTTTCTTCTTCCTCATTTTTCTTCCCTGTCTTCTCCTTCCAAAATGCACTAGTCTTTCTTAATAATATGATTGCTCGACTATTACTCTCCCTTAAAATTTTTTCGCTCTCATGAAAGCTCTCCATTCACTTCGTTCTACAGTTTATTTGTCTTACGAGAATTGAAACCGCCTCCGTCCATACGAAATACTGCCGCCCCTCCTCTCACACGGACCTCCGCTAATTTTCCCGATCGTTGGACTAAATTCGGGTGGTCCTTTTCGTTACTCTGCAGGGACCCTCGCCTTTCACAATGATCAACTTTGCAATTTTTTCTTTTTTGTTGTTGTTGTTCACGAAGAGTTGAAATGAAAAACAACAACGTAAAAAAATATGAAGGTGTCTTTGTGATGTCGGAAGAGAAATGTGAGGTAGAAGCTTTTTGGGGGGTGAAGTGAAGGTCAAGGGTCAAATGCCTTTGGGAGGTAAGAGTAAATTGGGCTGAGTGGTACAGATAAGGGAGAGGAAGTCGAAGGTGGCGGGGTGACCATTGCACGTCGTCATCTTCAATGTCAGATACTGAAATCATCAAAGAATTAGAAAAAAGGACAGCTCACGTGCGCATACACACGCGGACACACACACACTCTCTCTGTCTCTCTCTCTCTCTCTCTCACACACACACACACACTCTCTCTCTCTCTCACACACACACACACAATCATCAGTAAAATTAGTCGACACAGAATGTTAGTAGTCCTTAATAATGTTTGCCTTAAATATACCGGGTCTACCAGCAAAATTGTCCAGATCGTGATACGACATAATTGTTCATCCCATAAAATGTTTAATATCTAAAAATCCACTACACTAATTGAGTTTCTTTCTTCCAGGTTTTCAGATGAGACGTTTAGCCATCTTGACACCATTTGTCGTAAGAATCACTGAAAAGTTATTTGAGTTATTCAACTAGAAAGGGAACAGGTTAAAATCGTTTAGTGTCAGCCCCATTATGTCTTTTCCAAATGAGCAATGGTGAGAGGAAAAAAAGATCATTCCGGCCTTCAGTAATAGTACTGACATTCATAGTCGGTGAATAAGTTTTAAAAAGAGGGAACAGTATAGAGGAAAACTGGATCAGGACGTCACAACAGCATTTCAACTTAGTGCGAAATACATTCTTATTGTTCAAAATAGAGTCCAATAGTGTTATAAAAACTCGGAGAATTCCAGTAAGATATCTTTACTCATTTCTAAGATACAACTATTCAAAGCTTAATCTAACAGTTGAACAATTTTGCTGTTACACAATTTGAACAATTTTTTTGTTACAAGATTTGGAGAATTTTGCTGTTACACAATTCGAACGATTTTGCTGTTACACAATTTGGACAATTCTGCTGATACACAATTTGGACAGTTTTGTTACAAGATTTGGACAACTTTACTGTTACAAGATTTAGACAATTTTGCTGTTACACAATTTGGACAATTTTGCTGTTAAATCCGGTACTACGAAAGAAACGAGGTAACTAAGGTTTAAATTAAAATGAATTTTAAAAAAATGAAAATCTTTTAATTTAAAGCTAATAGATTTAAATTTGAATTAAAAATTTTCAGTAAGTAAGCAAAATATTTTGTTGTAATTTAAACTAATTTAAATTGATTGGATGGAGTGATTTTTTAAATTTTAAATCGCAAAATATCGCTGATTTTATTGCCATCTTTAGCCATCTGTCATCATGATGTAATTCTCTTTATTAAAAATCTTTCAAAAATAAGATATACATTTCTGAAGCTTTACTTGGAGAATATTAGCTGATTTAAAGTTTAGTTAATAATTTGATTTGAGACAAATTTTAATTACTGTTCGTTTAAAATACCACATTTTTTAAACACGGGAGTGGATTTTTTTTAATAATGTCTTGAAAGCTTTAATGACAGCTTCACAGGGAATTTAATTGATTTTTTCTACGGAGAATATAACTGTGAAAATTACTTGACGAATATAAGAGGAATAGCTTTTTATGTAATTTTTTAATTATGCAATGATCTTAAACATTTAGCAAAATATCTGTAATCTAATGATTTTAGGTACATTAGTTTTAAGCTTGTTAGAGTTATCGCTCTTATTTTCAGATTATGTCGTGTATGGAAATCCATATTTGCAAAAATATGCACATTTATACACACACAAAATAAATTTAAAACACTTAGTAAAATGCTGGGTTCGCTGAATTGCAGTAAGACTCAATTTTTGATCAGTAAATATAGTTTTTATTTAATAACAATATCATATTACCGAACCAATTTAATAAAGAATTTTAAAAAATTTAAAACTCTGTAAATTATTCTAATTAAAATTCAATAAAAAATGAAAACAATTCTTGTAAAAATTAATTATTCATCGAAAACAATTTTTCTCTTAAGAGAATACTGTTCATAGTATATGTTATTGATAAATTTGATTATAAAATCTGATACAAAATTTTTGATCATGAAAACTTGAACATGAAAAGTTTATCATAAATTTTTGAGCTTTAAATTTTGATCATGACAACATGGTCGTAAGAATTTGGTCAACGATGAAACATGATAGACTTACTTTGGATGCATTACTCTGTAAAATGGCAGATAAAATGTTTCTGTAGATTGATGAATTCATTCTACAGCTACCATCAATAAATATGAATGAGCCTCTTCCGGAAGCTGCCTAAGTCAAGACTCTGACTTCACAATGCTTCACAAATGAGCTCGTATGCTTTGAATCATAATCAGATCCTTTCTTTCTCCACACATTGTCCGTTCCATTACTTTGGTAGAGATTAATCTTGGTTTCATAAAACTTGCTTCCAGAACTTTTGTTATTTATCCCTGTACTTCCTTGCAAATTCTAATCTGGCCTTTCGATTCTTACTGCTGACGTGTGGCTTGTGGTATGGCTTCTAAATTTCTGCTCCCAAATTTTTCTTCGAACGGTGGATTATGATACCTCTACACTGCACCGTGGAGGTTGTTGGGGATGTCAATGACTCTAGTTTTAGGATTTTTCCTCACAGTTCTTAATATTTCTGTCATTAACTGTCGTTTCTCTTGTCTTGCTCAGTACAACAATAGTTTCTTTCTTCTTCAGGACATTCCAAATTGTTATGTTTGTCCAAAGTCTCTGATCAATTCTCCTTTTTTTCTCAGCTTCAAAATTGGCTTGCTTATGGACAGATAGATCTCTTGTCTTCATGTTGGCTTAATCTTTTTAACAAGAAATTCCGCCTTTACAGGTAGAAACCCAAGGCTAAAATCATGAGTAGTCATTCAGAGCTAGAGGGTGTTTCATTAAAACGGATCAAAGTCAACAGTAAATAAATCAGTATTATTGATGAAAATGTATTTATTTCTCTATTGGATCATGTGATTTAAAGTCATGGCAATTATGTGTGAAAAATAATATTGCCCAAATGTCCGCCAAGGCTTTGGAGGCACACCTCCACTCGATGGTCAAAATTTTTGATGACGTCTCTGCAGAGTTGCTCCTCGATCTCACCAATATGCCTTATCTCATCCTTCAGTTGTTGAATTGTTGTTGGCTTGGTGGCAGAGACCTTAATTTCTAGATGACCTCAAAGCAAGGAATCTAAAGGCGTCAAGTCGTACGATCGTGGTGGCCAATTGACTTCGCTGTTTCGAGAGATGGTGAGACCTGGCAACATCTCATTCAAATTCTGTTTGAACGTCTATTTTCGTAATAGACTTCGATAACTTTAACGACTTGTTTGATTGTTAATCTTTCCATGATTGAAATTGCCAAACACATAAGTTGTTAAATCTGAAAGAAAAAGAAAAAGAAAATCATTAGACGATTAAACTTAATTCATATTTAAACTCGGTTCAAGTTATTGGAACACCCTATATTTAATGCTTAAACAATCAATCTTGGAGGCAACACCTGGGCAAAAAAGAGACACCTGTCAGTCAAGTGTCCCAATAGTTTTTCTCACTTGAAAAATGGATGTGTTCAAACAAAAGGTGGTATGTCCTAAGTTGTTCAATTCATCTAACTGTAAATATCAGGAATTAAAAGCTGAAATTCTGGACTCTTGTTTCATAATCACCTTTTGATCTTAAACCCAAATGTTTTCAGTAAACAACAAAAAGCAATTGGTCTTGCCTTTCCAATACTTGTAGAGGTGACTGTATATTTATATTAGTAACGCAATATTTTTATAAGTATTGTAAAATTTTAAACATAAATGATAATACTATTGCTTATATGCAGTCTCAAGTTCCTAAGGAAGGTTAAATTAATGAATTTTTAGGGTTCCTCTACATGAATAGGAGTTCACTTTTTCAACAATAAGAATTACATATAACGGGGTGTGCATCAGGATTTTGAGGGGGAGCATGGCCAAAAAAGTTTAGAGACCATTGGCCTCAGTGGACAAGTCCTGACCACTGCAGCAAATTTCGACCAACTTGAAACCCCAGCCACACACAAAAAAATGTCTGCAGGATCTCACATTAAAATGACCTTGTACTGAACTTACACTGTCCGAGAAACAAATAAATGTCAATCTCCTGACTGCTGCTTACTCACTAGCTCACAAAGGGCACTGCTTATAAAGAGTAGTCACAAATGTCCGTACCACATTCACTTTGTACGCGCTGTTGAAATCCGTCCAGCCGTTCAATGGCACCTTATATAATAGATTTCTTCTCGTAAAGTCTTTCCTCTAAGACTAAAATTAGTCGAATCAGTAATCCGTATACTGGCCATGACCGAGTGTATTTTATCACCGAGACTTCAATCAGGCAAGTAGCAGGAAAAATTGATTGATGGCTTTAGAACTGGTACACGATCTCAAAATCAGCCTTAAACAGAGAAGCCAGGGCAAGGCACCAACATCCAAACACGGTCCACTTGTCAGATTACAGCCTGATAAAGAGACCAGATGACCACATACATTTTAAGATTGGCGGTCAGCTATTAATTGTTCTCGGGCCGTTCGATCGATTGCCTCTTTTTAAAGCTCTCCTTTATTGATAGTTTATCTTCTAGCAACGCCACATGGCATTGCTCGGAACGATATGGGTCATGTGATCATCATCTCGAATCAATATTTACTGAAAGGCGATTGCACCAGTACACTCGTCAGTCTGACAGTTATTAACAGAAGTGTACCCCTCGTATAATGTTCATTCTATCAGATTAATTAACTTTTTTTTTCATAAGGACGTACGTGTTCTTAACAGATCTTCTTCTTCTATGTATCATATCCTTTCAGAACGTGTGCGGTCAAGGCTCTCCACAGCATCATCTCCTTTGTAGCTCTTAGTGAAGTTTATCTTTTTGCTATCTCTCCTAATCCCAACCATTTACACAATCTTATTCTACTCTTTCTATGCGCAAAGTCCCTTCAGGATGTGACTGATCATGGCTCTCCACAATTTCCTCTCCTTTGTAGCTCTTAGCAATGTTCGTCTTTTTGCTATCTCTCCTAATCCCTGTTCTGCCAACCATTTACACAATCTTATTCTACTCTTTCTATGCGCAAAGTCCCTTCAGGATGTGACTGATCATGGCTCTCCACAATTTCCTCTGCTTTGTAGCTCTTAGCAATGTTCGTCTTTTTGCTATCTCTCCTAATCCCTGTTCTGCCAACCATTTACACAATCTCATTCTACTCCTTCTATGAGCAAAGTCCCTTCAGGATGTGGCTGATCATGGCTCTCCACAATTTCCTCTCCTTTGTAGCTCTTAGCAATGTTTGTCTTTTTGCTATCTCTCCTAATCCCTGTTCTGTCAATCATTTACACAATCCCATTCTACTCTTTCTATGCGCAAAGTCCCTTCAGGATGTGGATGGCCATGGCTCTCCACAATTTCCTCTCCTTTGTAGCTCTTAGCAATGTTTGTCTTTTTGCTATCTCTCCTAATCCCTGTTCTGCCAACCATTTACACAATCTCATTCTACTCCTTCTATGAGCAAAGTCCCTTCAGGATGTGGCTGATCATGGCTCTCCACAATTTCCTCTCCTTTGTAGCTCTTAGCAATGTTTGTCTTTTTGCTATCTCTCCTAATCCCTGTTCTGCCAACCATTTACACAATCCCATTCTACTCTTTCTATGCGCAAAGTCCCTTCAGGATGTGGCTGATCATGGCTCTCCACAATTTCCTCTCCTTTATAGCTCTTAGCAATGTTTGTCTTTTTGCTATCTCTCCTAATCCCTGTTCTGCCAATCATTTACACAATCCCATTCTACTCTTTCTATGGGATTGTGTAAAATATTGCAATACTCACATACTCACCACAGAATACAAAAAAGGCCAACAGGAGAAGAAATATCATATGGTTCAACCCACCGTACAGCAACGTAGGAAAAATATTCTTCAAACTCTTACACAAACACTTCCCAGAATCAAGCACCTTACACAAGATATTCAACAAAAACACAGTAAAAATCAGCTACAGCTGCACCGAGAGCATGGCACAAATAATAAAAAAGCACAATAGGAAAATTATCAACAAACCACACGAACAAATTAAACCCACGTGCAACTGCAGAATAAAGAACGAATGTCCCTTAAACGGAAATTGTTTACAAAACAACGTAATATACCAAGCCACGATAAAATCAACAGATAATGAAGAAAAAGTATACATAGGAATAACTGAAGGACCCTGGAAACAAAGAAATGATACACACAAAACATCTTTCACAATTAGTAAATATGCAAACAGTACAATGCTTTCTAAGTATATCTGGGAAATTAAAAACAAAACGAACATCACACCAAAAAATATCTTGGAAGATAAGGAAAAAATCATCGGCCTACAATAACCAATCAAAAACTTGCAAACTTTGCTTGAAGGAAAAAATAGCTATCATTACTTTCCCCGACCAAAATAAATTATTAAACAAAATGCAGACATGAAAATAAATTTTTACTACGTAACCTAAAAAATTAAAAACGGAAAAAATAAAATAAAAACAAATAAATATACTAATAAACAAAATAACAATAAAAAAAAAATAGAAATAAAACATAAATAAATACTATGTTACTAAAAAAATCTAAAACCGAAAAGAGAAAATATACAAGTAAAATAAATTGACTTAAATTCATCCAAGTAAATAAATAAACAAATCAATCCCAAATAAAGATAATCAATTAAAAACTGTTCCCGCCAAAATAATACTTAGAATGAACTACAACAATCAAGCCCAAAACTGAACAAATAGCTTTAATTAAATTCCCAAACCAAACCAAAACTGTTAAATAAGTGATATAAACAAATTTTTACTACGTTAATAAATAAATAAATAAATAAATAAAATAAGAAACAAAAAAATAAAAAACAAGCAATATAATTTGACCTAAATAGATAAACAAACGACTTCCGGTGAAATAACCGCCATAACAGAATACCCACAATGCACCACACTAACCCGTATATATATAAATAGCCGAGAAAAATAACAGCATATGTGGCCTGACGATTGCATATAGCATGAAACAGACTGTCGCCTCTAAGTGTTGACTTCTATGTTCACTTATATATATATATATATATATATATATATATATATATATATATATATATATATATATATCCTCAGAGAAAAACAGGAGATACATACATATATATATATATATATATATATATATATATATATGAATGTACGTGGGAGATTCATGGAAGATTGAAGTTTAAAGGCAGTAAATTCAATCTTGCTAATCGAACGTTTCTCTGTAGCTCGATTGGTTAAGAGCACGTCAGGCTAAATGACGGTTCCATATAGGATACCGGTTCGAATCCTGTCCGAGGACGAATATTTTCTATGAAAAATGTCTAGGACATTCAGGCCGGTAAATGTTATAAATATTGTTTATTATAAAAAAAGAGCATTTACTTAACTATTTGTATCTATAAAAAGAATGTATAAACATAAAAAATATGTTTATATATTAACACATTTTTTTATATATCCTGTTCTTCTCTGTGTGTGTCTGTGTGTGTGTGTATATATATATAGGTAACGAAAATCTTGATAGTCCCAAGGAGGGTGAAATCCTGAGAGCTCAATGTTAAGTCAGAGCGAATAATTTAATTTAAAGAAAAAACAGACCTCTTTAAATCTCCATATATATATATATATATGCTTTAACAGCAAAACTGTCCAAATCGTGTAAGATCATGGGATAATTTTGTCCATGCCACAAAATGTTTAATGTCTAAAAAAACACTAAACTAATTGGGTTTCTTTTTTCCAGGACTTTAGGTAAGACATTTAACCATCTTGACACCATTTGTTGTAGAAACTGAGAAACTCTTTCAGTTATTTAGCTAGAAAAAGAGCAGGTTAAATTTGTTTTCTATTATACCTGCTCCCTTTCCAAATGAGCAATGGTGAGAGAAAAAACATCATTCAGGCCTCCAGTCATGGTAACAACATTCCTACTCTGGCTTCCATCTTCATAGTCCATTCCAAAACCATCAAGAGAACGGTGAATAAGTTTAAAAAGGGGGAACAGTAGAAAGAAAAACTGCATCATGAGGTCAAAACAGGAAGAGGGATAATAATTTCAACTTAGAGGTAAATACATTCTTATTGTTCAAAGTAGAGTCTAATAGCGTTATAACAACTTCGGAGAATTCCAGTAAGATATCTTTAATCATTTCTAAGATGCAAAGATTCAAAGCTTAATCTAACAATTGAAAAATTTTGCAGTTACACGATTTGGACAAATTTGATGTTACACCCGTGGTATGTGTGTGTGTGTGTGTGCATATACATACATATATATATATATATATATATATATATATATATATATGTATGTATGTATGTATGTATGTATGTATCGGGTGCGATGGGTAAATTGTCGCCATTTTTATATTTTTAATTTTGCGCATGCGCGTTGTTTGATTTGGATTTTTATCGACTGTCCAGTATCGTGTGGTCGGTTTGGCACTGTCTGCGAGAAAAAAAATCACCCTGACGGAATTTCCCGCCAGAAACGGCACGCTGTACTGCTTGGCATTCGCGCCTGAAGCGCCTATACGGACATTTCAGAGTGTTAGGGTATCAATCTGGGGACAGTGCAAAGGATTCGAAAAGAATGGATGTGTTATGCATTAACACCACAAATGCAAAATGTTTTTTTTTTACTTGCATGCAAGGGAGGTAACTTATGTGAACTTGTGTCGAGATTTTTGAAAAAAGCAGCAATGGAACGCACAGCCTATATGATTAACCCCGTTGACATGGAAAGAAATTATGTTGGGAAATCATTATGCGTTGTGAATAAAAAAATTTCATCATTAGGCTACGGACTTATTGATTTATCTACTTCTATTCAATTTCTCTAGTTTCGTGACAAATCTAAGCTTATGGCCATATCGCTTTGAAGCAGCGTTTCTCGTCCAATCATTGAAGTTAAGCAACGTTGAGCCTAGTCAGTACTTATATGGGTAACCACTTAGGAATATTACGTGCTCTAAGTTTGGATGTGGTCGATTAGATTTCATTATATTCATTTATGCACGAATACTACTGGGAAATGAAAAATAGCCTTCTCCCTCCAACTATGGGTTAAACAGCAGAGCAAATTGTGGCGTTTGCCCCCCCCACACTTTACCAACACTTGCCCATTCATCTCCGTGATGCATCACAATCTAACTGGCCGTTTCTGTTGGGTCATCGGAATTCAGTCAAAGCCAAAACGAATCACCCATATCGATGGTCAAGACGCGTATATGAAGGGCAAAGATGACCAGAACTTTACCTGTCCCTGAATATAAACGACCAATATTTATCTACCCCGATCCAAATAGAGGCATGCAGACTCAAGTATATAAATAGGACAATGTTTTTATTGACAACGCGTTTTAGCTTCGTTTGGTAGTTGTCTTGGCGTGTTCAGGTCAGAATGAAAGACAAATCTGTGTGTGTGTATCTTTTAAATTAAAACCGCTAATATTTGTTTGTTAGATTGGCGACTTCCGGCCAGAATTATAGAAGGAAACTGCCTGTATTTTTCCTTCTTTTTATGAAGGTCGTTAATGCCCGTTGCCGAGATAAGCGTCTTCCAGTAGGAAAGAAATAATATAACTGCTTTATTATTATTATTATTATTATTATTATTATTATTATTTCCTTGGATTTTCGTTGTATACATATTTCCTTCCGAGTCCCAATCAGAGACCTAAGTACAAGTATATCTCACACCTTACGAACGGCTTTATCTATGCTTAATATGTGTGATCTTAGGTTTTATTTTGGGGTTTGGGTTTTTTTTCCCTTAGGTCTCTGGTTGGGACCCGGAAAGAAATGAGTATACAACAGAAATCCAAGGAAATAATAATAATAATAATAATAATATTAATAATCCACTGAGAGATGGTATGAGCACCAACCAGACACCGTTACCCAAAATAACGATACGATGTAACTATCCTCTGGGACATGTAAATTCAAGCTGACATGGAAATAAAAGCCAACAGACCTGATGTTATCATAGAAGACAAGAAATTCAGACAAGTGTATGCTTATTGACATAGCAGTACCATCTGAGAGAAAAGACCTCCATGAAAATTATCGAGAAATTATCCAAATACAAGGACCTGGAGATCGAGATTAACAGGATGTGAGGAATGAAGTCTGAGATTGTACCAATAGTAATCGGAGCACTGGGCCTCGTGAGGAAAGGAATGGACAATTTTACTAACAGTGTCCGAGGTAACATCAACATACAAAGTTGCGCAGAAGATCGCCCTACTAGGAACATCCTATATACTAAGAAAAGTGCTATCAATTAAATGACAATTTTCCTTTAGGACCCTAGTTTGGGCCCAGCTCTATGATACAAAGCAGGAAACATAACATGCAGAAATAATAATAATAATAACGGTAACATGAAAGTAGTAAGCGTCTTTACTCCGTAATGAAAGAAGCCAACAAATTCAAAATGGAGCTTCAAATGGGCGTAGAGATGCAACTACAGCACAATACACCGGCTGAAACTGCAAAATACTTAAAAAAGACAGCAAAGACGAATGCAACCGACCAGATACAGAAGCGATGGCAAGATAAACCGCTTCATGGCCAATACTCTGCCCGCACCAAACAAGCTGATGTAGACAAAACCCGTACCCATCAGTGGCTACGCAGTGCAGGGTTGAAAGCGGAAACTGAAGGTTTTATCCTTGCTGCGCAGGACCAATGCTTGCTAACTAGGAATTATCAAGCACATATACTAAAATATTGTGTCAGCCCAAAATGCAGATTCTGTGATAAATATCCAGAAACGATTGATCATCTTGTATCAGGTTGCACGATGTTAGCACCCACTGAATATAAAACCCGACATGACAGAGTGGGCCAATATCTGCACTGGAAAATCTGCAACTTCTATGGGAAGTAGAAGGTCTCTGGTTGGGACCCGTAAAGAAAGGAATAACACCAGTAATCAAAGGAAATAAAATAATAATAAAAATAACAAAAACAGGAAAACTGCAGGTAACTGGCATGAACAACACCCAGACCGCTTAGTGATAGGACCTTACAGAACAATCAAAGGTAATCGTCCAGACCCCAAGAACAGAGTGTGTTTTTTACTGACACAGCACTTCCTGTAGATTGTAATGTATCTTTGAAGATCTTCAAAAACCTATCAAAATGCAAGGATCTTGAAGTGGAAATCTACAAAATTGTGGCACATGAGGACATCAGTAATTTCAGTTGTAGTTGGAGCACTCGGATTGATTGGAAAAGGTTCCTATACTCATCAAATGCATCCCTGGAGGGCCATGCCTTAAAGAAATACAAAAAAATGTACTCACAAGTACATCTCACCCATCAAGAAGAGTATCTTTTTTTTTTAAAGCATTCAACCCCAAGCAAGGCGGGAAGCCACTAGCATGCAAGGGGTTACAGAGTTGGAGCGAGAACAAAGATGTGTGATAGAGGAAAGGATGAAGAGACGGTTAGGGAATAGATCAAGGCATCTGGAGACGTCGATTGACATTACATTTGAATAGTTGAAGATTATAGTTATCAGGAAAATAAGAAATAGGGAGGGAGTTCCACAGGCGAGAAGTGCGAGACATGAAGCTATTGGAGTAGAAGAGACGGTTACATTTAACAGTTTCGACAGTAAAAGGGTGAATTACGAGATGCCAGCCTAGTTGAGCGCTTAAATTCATGAAGTTTTGGAACCAGCGAAAGCAGCCCATCGGAGCAGTTACTGTGAAAGTATTTGTAAAAAAGACAGAGGGAGGCGACGGCACGTTTGTGAGAGAGCGACTGCAGACGAGATGCCAGATCAGGGCCAATTACATTGCATATCAGTCTTTGGATTTTATCAAGGACCTTGAGACAAGTAGAAAGGGCCTCCAGACAGCAATACTCTATGCAAGGGCGAATGGTTGATTTGTAGTTTTGAAGGATCGACTCCGGCGAGAAAAATTTCCTGGCGCAGCATAGGAAGCCGACTTTCCTTGCGGTGAACAAAGCTATTGACTCAATGTATTCGTTCCATCTCAGGTCAGCGGACAATGTGAGACCGAGCAGTCGCAAAGAGGTGCTCTCGTGGTGTTGAGCATCAGACATTTTAATGGGAGGCAGGGATGGTTCTCTCTGGTGAGTAATAGAGAGCAGTTTTGTTTATGTAAAATTGTGTCGGGATAGAACCTGTAACAATGTTATGGGAGTTTAAATTACACACAGACAGAACAATCAAAGCTAATCGCCCAGACATCAAGAACAGAATGTGATTTCTTATTGACACAACACTCCCTGTAGATTGTAATGTATCTTTGAAGATCTTCAAAAACCTATCAAAATACAAGGATCTAGAAGTGGAAATCTACAAAATTGTGGCACATGAGGACATCAGTAATTTCAGTTGTAGATGGAGGACTCGGATTGATTGGAAAAGGTCCCAATAGACTCATTGAAAGCATCCCTGGAAGGCTATGCCTTAAAGAAATAGAAAAAAATGTACTCACAAGTACAGCTCACCCATCACGAAGAGCTTTATGTGAAATTGTGTCGGGTTGCACGGTGTTAGCACCCACTGAATATGAAACTCAGCATGATAGATTCACACTGGAAAATCTGCAACTTTTACGGGAAGGAAACTGCAAGAAACTGGTGTGAACATTACCCAGACCTGGTTACAGAGATAGAATCTATAACAATGTTATGGGACTTTAAATTACACACATCAAAGCTAATCTCGCAGACACCGTGATCAAAGACCAAAAAAAGAATGTGCTTTCTTAATGAAATGGAAAATCTAAAAATCATGGTACCTGAGGACATCATTCTAGTTGCAGTTGTGTTGTAACCTAGAAATAATTATTGAATAAGGAATAACCAAAATGGGGGTTGGAAATGAAATGGTAATCTTTATAACATCAACAAAATACAATACTCGCCAGCGGCGTGAAATAGGGAAACCACTACTAGTGGTGGACTACTTAGACAACATATTACCTCCAATTACATAATAAAATAAAAGTTTCAAGAAAGATTTTTCATTTTTAAAAATTTATTACTTTCATACAGCCACCCGAAGAAAGCCGGAGCGTACAATGGCCGAAACGTTGTAATAAATATGGCGACAAAGATGGGGACACTAGTCCGAATAATGTAAATAGTGTACATAATACCTCATCTCAGAAATATAGACAGATTCTGAAAGGCCGAAACGTTGTAATAATTATGGCGACAAAGATGAGGACAATAGTCCGAATAATGTAAATAGTGTACATAATACGTGATCTCAGAAATATAGACAGATACTGAAAGGCCGAAACTTTGTAATAAATATGGCGACAAAGATGAGGACACTAGTCCGAATAATGTAAATAGTGTACATAATAACTCATCTCAGAAATATAGACAGATACTGAAAGGCCGAAACTTTGTAATAAATATGGCGACAAAGATGAGGACAGTAGTCCGAATAATGTAAATAGTGTACATAATACCTGATCTCAGAAATATAGACAGATACTGAAAGGCCGAAACGTTGTAATAAATATGGCGACAAAGATGAGGACACTAGTCCGAATAATGTAAATAGTGTAGATAATACCTGATCTCAGAAATATAGACAGATACCGAAGGGCCGAAACGTTGTAATAAATATGGCCTCGAAGTTGGATCTGGATCTACCTAACGCCTTTATCCACTGTGCCATGTGTCCTTGAGTTAGTTAGATCCAGTGACAGGACCCAAAGAGTGTGAGTTCAGTACCCGGATAAGGCAGTGAAGAATTGGAGAGGAGATAACTGACATCCATTAAAACATGGCACGTGGAACTAGAACAGTCTACCCCAGTGAGCGAAGTGAAGGGTTCAGTTCGACATTCCAACCACCTGAAGAAGGCCGGAGCGTACAACGTCCTAAACGTTGTAACAAATATGGCGACAAAGATGAGGACAATAGTCCGAATAATGTAAATAATGTACATATACCTCATCTCAGAAATATAGACAGAAACTTCATACGAATATCGTGTTTTTTTTTTTTTTGCTTTGTTTTTTTTTTGAGGTCCCTGAGGTGAAAATAAATCTCACAGAGTTTTTGTTCTCTTTGGCTTATCGTAACTGAAAAACATTTCATATATTGGTTGTTGTGGTTAGAGGTGGGGGGACATTCATTGACATCCACGGACACTAAAACTTTCCTACTCCAGAGAGAGATAGAGAGAGAAAAACAAAAAACAAAAAACAAAAACAGTAGTGTTAGAAGCGATGTCTTGCCAGATGGCACGGCATGTACAGAGAGCCGATGGGGTCAGTAATAGGGAGAGCATGTCTCATTTCCCGCCTCTCATCAATTATCGGGCGCCGAACGCCGAAGGCATTTAGGTCAAAATGGCCGATGACAGATTCTTTGAGTTCTTTGCGCTCCACTCGCCTGTACTCCAATTGGCACGGTCACTACATGAAATTCTCCCCTCCCTCATCTCTCTCTCTCCTAATCTCCATACATGTAAGGCTCTAAACTTCCTTCACTCAAACTGGTCTTTGGCCTATATCCGAATGTTTTCATCTTTTACACACACTTCTCCACCCACCACAAGAAAAACACAAATTAATCAATGGACACATATTCTTTCTTTCTTTCTTTCTTTCTTTCTTTCTTTCTTTTGTGTATATTATTTTGTTTATTTCTTTTTTTTCTTTTCTATAAACGATTTTCTTTCTTTCTTTTTTCTTCCCTTTGGATATACGATTTTCTATATTTTGTATACATAATTTTGTTTGTTTCTTTTCTAAATACGTTTTATTTCTTTCCTTCTTTTTTCTCGCATTCTTTCTTTCTTTCTTTCTTTCTTTCTTTCTTTCTTTCTTTCTTTCTTTTGTATATACGATTTATTTCTCTATCTCAGTTTGTTCATATACCTTCCTTTCTTTCTCTCTCTCTATGCCGATCTATTTCAGCTTGTTCATTATCTATCTATCTATCTATCTATCTATCTATCTATCTATCTATCTATCTATCTATCTATCTTAGTCTCTTCTTATCAGCCAGTAGGGACGGATAGAGGAATCGAAGAGCCGAGTTCGAAATCCAGTCGGATTCATTACATTCACTTGGGAAAGGTCTTAATCCTATTCTTCTCCCCAAGCTGTGGGTAAATAACAGGACAGACTGGGTTCTATAGCCTTGAGTGCAACCGGTCTAGGAGAAGGAAAATCTCTGAATTCTAAACCGGTTTCGGCTCTGTCAGGCTTTAAGGCTCAATTTCTATCTATCTATCTATCTATCTATCTATCTATCTATCTATCTATCTATCTATCTATCTATCTATCTCTGTCTTGTTTGATTCATTATATATATATATATATATCGATCTACTCGTATACCTCGATTGATGTCTCTACATGTTTGGCATTTTTGAGGGCATTGCATGGATCTTACCTGAGAGAAAGAGAGACGGGGAAAGAGAAAGAGAGACAGACATAGAGGGAGACTGAGAATGAGAGAGAGAGGGAGACTGAGAATGAGAGAGAGAGAGAGAGAGAGTGTGTGTGTGTGTGTATGTTTGTGTGTGTGTGTGTGTGTGTGTGTGTTACGTTGAATATATGTGTATATGTTATAACAATGGTGATCTCATAGTTTCGGACTGCTCACCGAAGATGATTAGTCATGTGGGACAAACTTTCGTTAGTGAGAAATGATAAATACATCCCTTGTTCAGACAAGTGAAAACAGAAATGAGAAAAAAAAAAAAAAAAAAATTCATAAGATTAAACATTTTGCCGAAAATTCAAAATCAATGTTCTCCAACTATGGCGTCGATGGGACCTACTGATTCTGCGCGGCTCATGCGCACAGGAAACCAGACCGCCACCATGAAGCACCAAGTGGAGACCACGTTTTTGAATGACGCAGAATGAGCTGTCGGACTTCAAAACCCTTAACGAAGATAGGTCAGAGGTAACAAACGTGACCTCGTCTTAGATCGAGGGATTTGAAACTCTGTCGGTGTCATCGTCGAGCTGTTACCTCTCCGTCAGCTTTTGGGATACTCACGGGCGGCGGGACGTGCGCAAGATCCTGGTGATAAGGCTTCGTCGAATTTAACGATCAAAACAAAAAGAAACATGGCGCCAAATGCCAGGAAGGATTAATCGCCATTTTTTTGCTCTAATTGATGGGATATTCCTTTGGACGTCCATTACTCATCACCTGTCACAGAGCCACAGGGATTAGATTTGAAGACAGAAATGACGGGGTGAATTTGATGAACATTTTCGTTTTTGGACTTTATTCAGTAAATAGGGGGATAAAAAAAGAAAGAAAAAAGATAAAGAAAGGAAAAACGAAAGAAGATCATACAGTTCCTGCTACTGAAGCAAATCTATCTATCTATCTATCTATCTATCTATCTATCTATCTATCTATCTATGACTGTTCATTATGTATCTATTTATTTATCTATTTCAGCGTGTTCATTATCTATCTATCTATCTATCTATCTATCTATCTATCTATCTATCTATCTATCTATCTATGTGTGCGTGGTTAGAACGTTAGCTTTCCTACCATGAAACCCGGGTTCAAATCTACTATGGTCGATCTGTCTGGAAGGAGACTTCCTGATCTTATCGACCGGGGGAGAGTCGACCCCAGTGTACAACACGTTTTGAGGTGTAAAAAAACATACTGCGGGCTGGTCCAAGCCTTGAGAGCCAAATTGGGTAGGCGGAAGCATTCGCAATCGTAATCGGCCGGAGAGCGCATCTTCTTCATTAAGATCTCTCAAGTATACCGGCCGATAGATGTTTAAAATAGAATAGGGGCGTCTATAACAAACACGGCTATCCACTAACAAGTAATATTTAAGAATGGATTCTTCATTTATTCCTCCGACATATTTTAATTATATTATATTATCATTATAATTTAGATTTACTATTTAAAAGAAAAATAATTTCAGTATTTACAAAACATAATTACATTATTTAAAAAAATAATTGCACTATTTAAAAATAATAATTTCACGATGTAAAAATTTAATTTCACTATTTAATAACATTATTTTCACATATAAAAAATAATTTCAGTATTTAAAAAATTATTACTATTATTTCACTATTTCAAAAAACAATTCCATTATTTAAGAAATAAATATTAAAACAATTAAATATCTATTAAAAATAAAAAATAATAAAATTAAATAACTATTTAAAAAAGCAGACCTGTTCAGTCAAATAAATATTTCCACTAGATATAATTAAGATCATATAAAATATATTATAATGATATTATGATATTATAATAATATTATATATTATAGATATCATATAATAATTAAGATCATATAATATAATAAATATTTCCACCAAATATAATAATTAAGATGGCCGCGATATCTCGTCTGATGTTTCTGCTATATATCTCGAAATTCTGGACAAAATCAAAAGAAGTGTCTGTAATTTTATCGGTCCTGACCTGGCATCTCAACTTCAGTTACTTTCCAATTTGGCGTAACGTGGTTTCGTTCTGTCTTTTCTATAAATATTTACACGACGGTTGTTATCATGAACTCTCCTTCTTGGAAGTTTTATCGCTTCAACTACAGATAAAATGTACTGTTGGTCATTTTCCTATAAATATACAGGCTGGTCCCAAAGTAGGTGGACTGTATGTGGAAGAGGTTCATGTATCGGTTATATTACTACAAGTGAGTATCTTGAAACATTTCCTGAGAAATGGATTGGTCGAAGAGGTCCAAATGACTGGCCGGCATGTTCACCAGAACTCACCCCAATGGATTTCTTCTTTTGGGGGGAGTACTCAAGGACAATATAGTCGAAAACCAAGAAGTGTCGGTGATTTGAAAAATTACATAAGAGATGCATTTCAAGAAATTAATACCCAAAAAGACTTGTGCGATAAAGTTTGTTGAACCGTTAGAGGTAGACTTCAAAGCTGTGTAAATTGTGATGGAAAACAGTTTGAGAACATGCGCTGATAAAATTTAAGGTTTTTTGTATTATTGTTCAATAAAATGTAATTGTCAGTGTAATAATTGTGTTAGTAAATATAATTGTATGCATATGTAATCTCAAAATAAATGTAATTATTTACTGTCCACCTACTTTTGGACCACCCTGTATATTGTTGGTCATATGTATGCTGCCTTTAAAAAGTTATTGTTAGTTATTCTACTATATATATCGTTGGTAACTTTTGGGGTTTGGTTTAATTTGTTTTGCGGTATATCAACCTCAATGGGTAATTTAAGGCCGACAAGATTTTTTATTGCTGGTGATATTTTTTTCAAAAAGGATTTCTGGTTATATTTTTACCAAAAATGTATTGCTGGTAAAAATGTATTGCTGGTAAAAATGTATTGCTGGTAATAATATTTTCATAAAAAATGTATTGCTGGTAATATATTTTACAAAAATGTATTGCTGGTATTAAAACCTATTTTTACACGTTTTGACCCCAGTTTGGGGATTGACTATTTGCCCATATCTGGGACCCTAACAGGTGCTGCCATCTCGGCTCCGGATGGACCTGGGAATACAAGCAAGTGGTTCCACGCCCCTCAAAACTTCCTGATCAGAGGCAATTAAGAGGTGGCTGTCAAAACCTGATTAGAGGCCTTGCTGTCGGAAGTAGTTTATCGTCTTACCCAGGATACAGATGTAGTTTATCGTCATACCCAGGACTAGAGCTGCTCTCCTGGAGGTAAGCATCAACCATGCCGACAGTAGGCAGGAAAGATACTTCCAACGTCTCCGACTGAACTCCGACTGGAATGTTGTCCACTAACTAAATCTAGACCGCTTCAAGTTCAGAGTTAGCCGTTATATTTCCCGTATAGTCCCAAGAACTTCACTTCTTAACCTTTCTTGCGCTCATACAACACCACACGGTAACACGCTACTTTGTAGTCCTCTGAATCGAGGTGGTAGCACCTGTTAGGGTCCCAGCTATGGGCATAATAGTGAACCCCCCTCCAAAGTGTTTCATAGTGTTTTCTTTAAACTCTATGAAAGTATAAAAATATTTATATAAAATTAAAAATATTTGAATAAGCAACAATAGATTTTATCTGTAGCTGAAGGCATACAACTGCGTTCAAAATATTTTAGATTTCGGCATTAAATAACCCATAGAGGTGTTGATATGCCGCTAAACAAAATCAACCAAGAATATCTATTTATAGTAAAATCACCAATAACATATATTTAAAGCAAATTTACCTAGAATATATTTTATCTGTAGTTGAAGGCATACAACTGCATTCAAAATATTTAGATTTCGGCATTAAATGACCCATAAATGTTGATATGCCGCCAAACAAAATCAACCAATCTTTACCTTGATTGACACTTGGGCCTTGTACTGGATGGACGATAGTAAAAAGAAAGAAGGGAAACTGTAGGAACTCGTAGAGAAGGCAGTAAAGGATAGCGTGAAGAAAGGACGAACCGCCAATTAAAAGAATAGAGTATATTGAGTTATCAGCAATAGAAAATGTTCAAAATGTCAGATACGAATTGGAAATGCCAAATCCAGATAAGGACGAAAATTTAAATCTTTGGGGAGTGCTTTAATTGGGGATGGAAAGTGTGAAAACGAAATCCAAAAGCTTGTTTGAAATGATAAAAGACGTCTTCCAAAAGCTAAGCAAAGTATTAAGAAAAAAGAAAAATCTCGTTAGAAACAAAGAGGGCTGAAATTTCTACGTGAGATTAGTCCACCTCTATTAAGAGAGAAATCCAGACAATCTCCTCACAGCGACATGAGGCAACAGAGATGTGGTTCTACAGGAGGATACTGGGAATATCACAGACGGTGCGTATAAGCAACGAGAAATCTCCGGTACACATAATGAGGAAAGAAGGCTCGGAAAATTTGACACTCACAAGACATATTGAAGGCGAGCGTAACTGATGGAAACCCAGACCGGTACAAAGAGCTAGTGTATGGACGGCAGAACAGGGAAAGAGGGGAATAGTAAACAGAAAAACATTGCTCACAGCCAGAAAGAAAAGGAAGTCGTGGAAAGCCATTATCGCTCACGCCCTGAAGTGACATGTCACATAGGAGAAGAAAATTAGGAGAGATGGAATTTTTTTTCGCGATTACGGGCGAATGGGAAGGTGATGAGTGACTTGAGGGATAATTTTTTGCGGAGTGTAAGGCGGGAAAGCCTTGTGTTGGTAGTGGGGTGGAGATTTACAGCGGGTCATGCTAGCAATTTGTTTCCAATTGACCTTTGACATTAACTTCTAGCGAATTAGATTTGTTTTCTTTAGTTTGGTGCCCCCAACACTAAAATGTATTTTTTATTATTATTAGAACGTTGATGATCATGGCTCTCCACAATTTCCTGTAATTTGTAGCTGATGATAATTTTCTTTTGTCTTTTTTCTTATCTATCTTAAACCTTCTCCCGTCATCCATTTATTCAGGACCGGTATCTGGGTCTTGTGGGCTCCCCACCGAATCTATGTTATAGGGCCGCCCGAATTTAAGCCCCTAACCCTCCCTACTACATCTCAATTAAGATCAAGTACCTCCACTAATTCGGTATACATTTTCAATATCAAAGGTTTAAAATGAATTTTTAAAAATTAAAAAGCATTCTTGAAGGTTTCATTTTAGCTTTAATAGAAAGCTAAATAATTAAATTTATTATTTCCAGTAAGTAAAATATTCTGGTGTATTTCAAATATAAATTATATCGATCGGAATCTCAACTTTTTGGTCGATGTCAGAAAATCTTACAAGCGGCCATTTTCTTAATTTTTAAGAAATTTGTAAACAAAACAAAATTATCGGTTTTAAAAATCTTTCAAAAATAAAATATATATTTGTGACACGTTATTTGAGTAAAATTAGCAAATTTAAAGTTAAATTAATCTGATTTGAAATAAACATTACTTATATCATAAAAACGTAATATACAAGCATTTCTTAACGACGTGTCCTGTTTTTCTTTTATCTTTATCGATAAGTTCTGAGGTGGTGACAGCTAGTATGGATGATCAGAATTGACATAAATCCAAGTGAACGCATTTTTTAGGGTTTTTACCTACCTAGTAATTTAAAAAAAATAATATATTTTCAGCAATTATCTAATATTTTATTGACTTTTAGTTACGTTTGAAGATGCTTTATGAACAAAGAATAAAATTTTGAATACTATAAAATTTTCTTAAATTAATTTTAAAATTTAATAACACATGAAATGAAATTAAAGATAAGTAAGCAAGAAAATTAACACATTTATCTGGAAATTTTGTTATAATAATTAAAATATTCTGTAATCATTAATAGTTAATAAACTTTAATTAACATTAGCTAACAAACATTTTTTCTATTTTCTTCAGTCCAAAAATTGTGAACACTCGCTGTTGAAATCTATTCAAAATTAATAAAAAAATGAGAAAACTAATTTCAAATATAACTGAAATAAAGTATAAAATAATTAAATTTATTAAACCTTACTTTTAAAATTAAATAAAACGTCTTTAACTGTCATTAAAAAGAATAAACTGAAAAAAATTTGTTTCTTCTTAAAAAAAAATTTAAAGTAAAAAAAAATTTCGAATGTTTTAATAGGTTTAAAACTTAAAAAATAATTAAAAAATATTTTGGTCTTTCCCCTTAGTAATAAAATAAACATTTTGACGATAAAACTTTGTTTTTATTAAGTTTGTGGCCTTTTTTCATCATGCTATGTTGTTTTTCAGCGAGCAAGTAGAGGTACGTAACTGAGATAGTATTCATATAAAGTACAAAATTTTATTGTAACCTAATTATGTACAATAATGGATCATATGCAATGTAGGTGAACAATTCGACTAGAGAAACTGAAAATTATTGAAAATCAGATTATTCTATCTTAAATAAATTAATGATGTTTTGCGGCAATTTTTAATATCAACTTGAGATTTTTCTTGTTAAAAATTGAATAATTTTAACACATTCAACATTATTGTTAAAAAATAGTGAATTTTATATCGTGTTTTTTTGGGGGACTTAGCATGAATAAAACAAATTCACGGATTTGTACGGAAAAAAAACCCCAGAATGACGTCAAAATCTGTAAAAAAAATTTCATCCTTTAATAATCAGTTGTGCTTGGTTTGATTTGTAACGTATATAAATACAGCTAGACAAAAGCAAATGTTGATAAGCCAGCGAGGGCCACAAAGCACTGCCCGGAGCCCCAAACCAAGCTTGGGCCCCTACGGTCGGGAGGTTCGTGTGTAGTAGGTACCGGCGCTGCTCTTACTCAAGCTTGCACGCCATATTGGATTGTGCAACATTCGCTATCTCTCGTTTGTGTCGTTATTTTAAGAACTTTTTGCCTTTCCTTATGGCTAAGCCAGACTCGTGGGAGCTTATGTAGGGGTGCCCCGACCTACGTTGAAAATCAGGTTATGTCACGCCGTAAGAACGGATCTCCGACGTAAGTCGAGGAAACCCTGTATGCAAGTATTATACACTGATACTAATTCTTATTTTCCATATTCCAAAATATTTAATTTTTTTCTTTTTGGAAAAAAATAAGGTTCTGGTGTACCAGAAGCAATTAATCTTAACCTCTCACTACGAATAATCCTCATAGAAAAGAAATTGGAAAACAATCTAACGGAGGGTCGTGTCGGTCTTGCATACATAGCAGCACGACCCTCCGGTTGGTCGTGCGGGTGCAAACGTGTTAAGGCCCAACAGACACTCAAGACATGGAACCTTCCTGAGGGAACATCCATTCTCTTCGTGACAAGCAAGGAGGCCAACTCTGCCCTAGCTGCGTATACTGTCTCACTATCTCCAAATTTGATAGCCCGATTTACTCTAGATTCAAGAGCCGTTTGTGCAGGTAATCTACCAATCTTATAGTGCACGCTGATTGGTTAACTGCTTAAGACATAGTCTATGAAAGAGAGGCTATTTTAAGGACGATGATAAGAGTTCGAATCTCTTTGGCATCTTTTTTTTACTTCATTTTTTTTTTGCTTTCACGCAGCGTCCTTTAATGAGCAGCCCCAAAAAGATGGCAGCAGAAAACGACGTAGGAAAACTTGTTAAAATATTTCATTTTGTTAGAAAATAGTTGAAACTTTGTGGCCTCGTCAGTCGTTCTTCAGACGTGGAATTTTCTCGTCAGAACACCCCACTACTCACTTCAACCGAAAACGTGTCCCCATCTCCGGTTGCCCGTCATCGATTGTTTTGGCAATGGGGACGACTGCTGGGCAAATGGCCCTCAAAGGTCGAGAAACCTATTATGCGGTCTTTTTAATGGAGCATCATTTGGGCTTTCCGAATGAATTCTGTCTTTGGTGCTTATTTGACCTTTTGGGAATGATGAGAACATCCCCCTCTTCCGATCCAGTTGAAGGGTGTGGATCATGAAATCAAAATATCATTCCGAAATATAGGTAGAGTGTCGATGTTTACATGGGAAGGGTAAAACGGAAATAGATAGATAGATAGATAGATAGATAGATAGATATGAACAGACTGAGATAGATAGATAGATAGATAGATAGCTACATAGATAGATAGATAGATAGATAGATAGATAGATAGATAGATAGATAGATAGCTACATAGATAGATAGATAGATAGATATGCACAGACTGAGATAGATAGATAGATAGATATGAACAGACTGAGATAGATAGATAGATAGATAGATAAATATGAACAGACTGAGATAGATAGACATGAAGAGACAGTGATAGATATTAACAAATTGAGCTAGATAGATAGATAAATATGCACAAACTGAGAGAGATATTAACAGTGAGATAGATAGACAGATAGATAGATATGCACAAACTGAAATAGATATTAATAGACTGAGATAGATATGCACAGACTGAGATAGATAGATAGACAGATAGATAGATATGCACAGACTGAAATAGATAGATAGATAAATATGCACAAACTGAGATCGATAGATAAATAGACAGACAGACAGACAGACAGATAGATAGATAGATAGATAGATAGATAGATAGATATGCACAGACTGAGATAGATAGATAGATATGCACAGACTGAGATAGATAGATAGATAGATAGATAGATAGATAGATATGCACAGACTGAGATAGATAGATAGATATGCACAGACTGAGATAGATAGATAGATAGATAGATATGCACAGACTGAGATAGATAGATAGATAGATAGATAGATAGATATGCACAGACTGAGATAGATAGATAGATAGATAGATATGCGCAGACTGAGATAGATAGATAGATAGATAGATAGATATGCACAGACTGAGATAGATAGATAGATAGATAGATAGATAGATAGATAGATAGATAGATAGATATGCACAGATTGAGATAGATTGTTAGATAGATAGGAGAAGAAGAGGTGGATTCGTACTTCCATTCCGCAGTGTATTTGCGCGTAAGGGACTATAACAAACCCGACTGGAATTGGAAGTCGGTTCTTCGATTAAAAATTATCCATTAGACCACCTACACTTCCAAGCTTACAACACCTGGTATTCCCAAGCGGTCACCCATCTAGATACTGAGCAGGTTCGATGTTTCTTAACTTGGGCGATTGCACGGGAACTGGTGTTTCACCGTGATGTGGTCATAAGTCAATAGAAGACAGAGCGACATAAATGCCTGGCAAGGCAGCAATAAACACGTGTACTGATCATTGCTCAAGACAGGAAACTGCCAGTCACCATGTAGTATTGATTCCTGTGTCCAAACTGTTCTCTCTCTCTCACACACATACGCACACATACACAATATCTACAAACGACAGTTCACATTTTCAATATACAAAATAAATACATATTGGAATGTAAACATTTGCTTGTTAAATGTGAACAACTTCTATCTGCGCAATTAGCGTTAAAACTGCTTCATTATGCGCATTTTTGATGAAAACTGACTCATTCTACGTATTGAAGATGGAAATTGCTTTTAGCATGAAAACTGCTTCAACCTGTGCATTTAAAATGAAAACTGCTTCGTTCTGCGCCTTTATAGGGAAAACTGAACTGTTCTGCGCAATTAAGAGGAAATCTAATTAATTCTGCGCATTTAAGATAAAAACTGCTCAATTCTGCGCATTTAAGATCAAAACTGCTTCATTCTGTGCAGTTACGAGGAAAACTAGTTCATTTTGCGCATTTAGAAGTAAAACTTTCATTCTACGCATTTATGAGGAGGCCTCCTTCATTCAACGCAGGAAAGTTCGTTCATTTTGTGCATTTAGGATGAATACGGTTTCATTCTTTGCGTCTTGGTGATAGCTCGAGCAGCGTGAGGACCTTGATGTGGAGGAACAGTGATTCCAGCAGGATGGTACTCCTCCTCACATTGCTAATTTACCATAGCATGGCGCCGTGAAAAGTTTTGTGAGCGTCTTATCAGCCGCAAAGCTGAAGTGGAATAGGCACCTCACGTACCTAACCGGAACCCACCAAATTTTCTCCTTTCAAGGAGAGAATCTAGAAGGGGAACCCTCGTACCATTGCTGTATTAATGTCACCCATCACTGAGAAGATTCAAGGAATCACCCAAGAGGAATGTGCACACGTTATCAACAACTTTGCATTCAACAGCGCCTTCAACTGAACGGCGCATATCTGGAGCATGTACTCTAGGGGTCCTCTTGGCATTTTTCGGTTCGGGTTTGAGACTAAATGGTTGCAGATCCTAAAATGTTATCCTTTTACTTTTCAATAAATGTAATTTCAATTATTCTATCATTTGTAGTCCTTGATTTGTGCCCGATCATTTTTTTCAAAAATTGTGGAACACGCTGTGTGTGTCAGTGTATATATATATATATATATATATATATATATATATAGATAAACCTAGTGAGCCAGACAAACCTACCCAGGTTTCACCTAAACGGATCGTCAGGGATCCCTGACGATCCGTTTAGGTGAAACCTGGGTAGGTTTGTCTGGCTCACTAGGTTTATCTAGGTCTGCTCTACAGTTGTATTGAACTCTTTTGTTAGTTAGTTGTTTACTCGTATCGGGGTTTTTCTTTGGGCTTCAGACCTGCATCTGTGCGATTTTTTTCGGCAGAAGTTCATGTTTGCAGCTCTTTCTTTTTTTAAAATCTTTTTTCGCTTGAGATTGATTTGATTATTTGCAAATCAAGAATTCGAGGGTTTTTCGAGACGAGTCTAGTTGTCTATATTTGTATATATATATATATATATATATATATATATATATATATATATATATATATATATATATATATATATATGTATGTATATATATATTGATGCATGTTTCATTAAATAATATAGACAAGTTTTGTCTATTTATTTTAAGTATGTTCCTTTCATATTGCTTAATAACATTATCATTGAAAGACGAAAGGAAATCACCATATTGATACATGTTTAAATCCAATCTAAGCTTTCGGCTAACATAAGCCATTATCAAAGATAACAATTACTTTTCAATATATCAACCAATACACGGACGAAACAGTAATGACAGTCTATTTTTGTTTTCGTGTATACGAGACGCGAAATCTCGTGACGTCACACATGACCACGCGAGAGTGAAAACGAGAAGTATTAAGTCTGGGAAGCCGTTGGTATAAACCAATGGCTTCTGTTATAGGCATTTAAGAATATTTGTGGAGATTTCGTAGTTTATTTTTAGGCATTTAAAACAACATGCCTGGCCGCATACACAATTCCGGAAAATCCTTTTGAAAACACAATTATACTTAAACATGAAAACAATAAACAAAAACTAAAAATTCTTGAATCTATAGATATATAAAACAGTTGAAACCTAACCTGAACAAAATAAATATAAATTGTATCTATAAAAATAAACGTATAAACAGTATAAACGTATTCTTTAACGTCAAAAAACGACATTATTACGTCATTATTTTTGCACCAACCTAATAGTTTAATAGCTACCTTACATCTTTCCCGCCATTCATCTTTCCTTCCATTAAGTTATATATATATATATATATATATAACTTATAGTTATATATATATATATATAACTTATAGTTATATATATATATATAACTTATAGTTATATATATATATATATATATAACTTATAGTTATATATATATATATAACTTATAGTTATATATATATATACATATAACTTATAGTTATATATATATATATATATATATAACTATAAGTTATATATATATATATATAACTATAAGTTATATATATATATAACTATAAGTTATATATATATATATAACTATAAGTTATATATATATATATAACTATAAGTTATATATATATATATATAACTATAAGTTATATATATATATATATAACTATAAGTTATATATATATATATAACTATAAGTTATATATATATATATATAACTATAAGTTATATATATATATATATAACTATAAGTTATATATATATATATATATAACTATAAGTTATATATATATATATATAACTATAAGTTATATATATATATATATAACTATAAGTTATATATATATATATATAACTATAAGTTATATATATATATATAACATATATATATATATATATATATATATATATAATGACAAAATCGAAGAGATACATTAGTAAAAAGAAGTCTTTATTCATATTGTTTTTTTTACAGATATATCTTTTATTTACATCTGATTTTTTAAAGCACACACATATACATATTTCTTTTACATATATCTATATGTAATCCGCATATGGGACACATCAGACACATCAGACACATCGACGTGGCCCAATGATAAGTTTGGCTTGCGAGATCTATTACGACTGAACAGTGAGTTCGATCCTCACTGGGTGCTCCATGCTTTAGGCCTTGTGCCACATCTACAATTAGTGAACCGCTATCATCTACAAATGAACTTTGTTTTATTTAATGAAGTATATATACATAATTAAAAAAAAAAATTATGCCTCCAGTGAGATTCGAACCCACGACCCCTGGTTTACGAGACCAGTGCTCTAAACCTCTGAGCTATAGAGGCAGACATTCGGGCGGAGCCTGATTATTTTAGAAGTCTTAAAAGTGGTGTCGATAATGATCTGCCGTTGTACTTTTGATGTTTTTGATTTTATCGACTGCACTGTATAGTAGGGTCAGTTGGGCACCGTCTTTGAGAAAAAGAGCATCGTGATGCAATTCACTCTGCCAGAAATTTGGAAACAGCATGTACTGCTTTGCATTCGCGCTGGAAGCACCAAAACGAACATTACAGAATGTCTGGGTGTCATTCTGAGGACAGTACAGAGGATTCGGAAAGAGTTGGATGAGTCTAATGGTGATTACGAAGGCGTTTGGAGTGATCACAAGTGATGGCGATGTTATGTCTCCATTTATCTTCCCGCAGAGTCTCAGACACAACACAGAGGCGTACATCAAATTCCTTAAGGAGATACTGCTCCTCTGTGTCAAGAGGGTGCTTGCTGGAAGACCACGTGTCTGGCAACAAGACTCTGCACCATGCCATACTAGCAGCAGGATCCAGTCATAGCTGTCAGACAATTTCTGCGACCGCATCACCCTTCACATCTGGCCACCTAACTTCACAGACTGCAACCCACTTGATTATTATGTGCGAGGTGCAGTTGAGCGAGAGACCAACAAAACTCATTGTAACAACCAAAAATAACTGAAGGCGGCAGTTTTCATCAACTTAAAGAAGGAGGACCATTCAGAAGAGTTGCAGGAGATTCCGAAGACTTGTGTAGGCCGCAGTTGAAGCTAATGGCGATTTTATTGAATAAATTTACTCTTTGAGATTTCAAGATATTTTTTGTGTAAGTTTGGTAAATATATTTGTTAAAATGAAACGTCAGTGATATTTTCATTGTTGAAGTAATTTAGACGACAAATTATCCACCGTACCCTGTATATCTGTTAAAATGAGAGGTCAGTGTTATTTTACTTTTGCATTGTTCTGACAATGTATCCATCGTACCTCGTACAAGGACAGAGAGGTAGCCAGTCCGGATGTAGAACAACTCCGAATTCAAAACCTGACGATTGTTGCTGTGGACTTTGTTTTCGTTATTCCGGCTTTTCCAAAAATTTGTGATTGGTTTGGTTTGGTTTAGTTTGGTCTGGTTTGGTTTGTTTTACGGCTTATCAACCTCAATGGGTTATTCAATGGCGACAAGTTTTTTTATTGCTGGTAACATTTTTCTTCCTAAATGTATTGTTAGTAATTTTTTTCCAAAATTTTTTGCCGGTATTAAAACCTATTTTTATACTTTCATAGCGTTTTGACACCTTTTGGGGGGTTAACTATTTGCCCATAGCTGGATCCCTAACAGGTGCTACCACCCTGGGTCAGAGTGGGGCTGGGGACACCTGCAATTAAGAGGTGACTCCACGCTCCTCAAAACCTCCTGATCAGAGGTCTTGCTGCTGGGCCTAGTTTATCGTATTATCCAGGACGTAGATGTAGTTTATCGTCATACCCAGGACGGAATTTGTGCTTGATAAATGTAATTAATACTGTTTAATTAAAAAAGTCCCCCGCCAAAAAAACAACAATAAAAAAACAGCATTTACTTAAATTGTCTCTATCAAAAATTACGTATCGTATTACCCTTTGTATTGCTAATGATGGAGGACACGTGGAAACTTAAATAAAATTTCAATTAAACCCTAAAAAATATAGATTTACTTCTTTCTAATCCTTTTTACAAATTATTTCTATCGCAATTACAAATAAAGTTATAAATTTTTCAAAGTGCACACGAACTATATGGACACGGTATATATATATATATATATATATATATATATATATATATATATATATGTAAAGAAAAAGTGGAAAAGATTCACTGGTAAAGAAAAGTTTTCCTTTAGACTTTATTCATATTGTCTTTTTACAGATATATCTTTTATTTACATCTGAATTTTTCAGATATACACACATACATATTTTTAATATATATCTATATATGACCGGGATATGGGACACCTGGACGTGGTCCGATGATCAGTATGCTTGGCTTGCGAGAACTATTACAACTGAACAGTGATTTCGATCCTCACTGGGTGCTCCATACTTTAGGCCTTGTGCCACATCTACATTGAGTAAAACGGTATCATCTCCAAATGAACTTTGTTTTATTTAATCAAGGAATATTTCATAATTAAAAAGAACGTTGTGCCTCCGGTGAGATTCGAACTCACGACCCCTGGTTTACGAGACCAGTGCTCTAAACCTCTGAGCTATAGAGGCAGACATGTAACGCTTTCTTTATTATTTCACAAGTCTTATGAATTATGTCGATAATGAATTATGGTGTCGATAATATATATATATATATATATATATATATAT
This sequence comes from Acanthosepion lycidas, assembly GCA_963932145.1. NCBI lineage: Eukaryota > Metazoa > Mollusca > Cephalopoda > Sepiida > Sepiidae > Acanthosepion > Acanthosepion lycidas. The sequence continues at coordinate 19,491,622 of OZ010575.1, forward strand.
ATATATATATATATATATATATATATATATATATATATATATATATATATATATATATATATATATATATATATATATATATATATATATATATTCCTGTGAACCACAGGGTCGCAAGGGCATCATTTGCACTGCACCCACAATAGAAGTGGTGTTTCTTGAGCAAGAAAGCCTGACGGAGCCCAAGCCTTTCAGGTCGATTTTGAATTCAGAGTTTTTCTTCTCCTAGGCTGGTTGCCACCCAAGCCAAACCAAATATGCCCTGCTATTTACCCATAGCTGAAAGAAAGAGAGAATTCATACCTTTTCCATGGGTATTAGCGCGTAAGTGAATGTAATGGATCCGACTGGAATTCTAACTAAGTATATATATATATATATATATATATATATATATATATATATATATATGTCTACACGTACGCACAGAAAGGGCGCATAGTTGGTGCACGCGCGCGAACGCATACATGCACGCATACGCTATGAAGAAACAATTATAATAAGGAAAAGGGCATATAAAAACGAAAACTCGGGAAGTATAAGCTGTCAGTTGTTTATGCCTTTGACGAGTCCGTGGATTTATTACCGTAAGGTCGGGTTTACGAAACTCTGGAGTCGGGATGCTGAAGGTAACATCAAGCAGCGAAGTGACCAACCTTTTGTATTAATTCTTCCTCTATCTTTCTCTCTCACTCTCTCATTCTCAATATATATATATATATATATATATATATATATATATATATATATATATTAGGTTGGTGCAAAAATAATGACGTAATAATGTCGTTTTTTGACGTATTTTTTAACGTCAAAAAACGACATTATTACGTCATTTTTTGCACCAACCTAATATAAATTGTCGCCATTTTATATTTTTAATTTCGCGCATCCACGTTGTTTCGGATTTTGTCGGTTGCACAGTATAGTAGGGTCAGTTGGGCACCGTCTGTAAAAAAAAAGAGCATCATGACGCTATTCACTTCGCCAGAAATTTGGGAACGGCATGCTGTTCTGTTTGGCATTCGCCGGAAGAACATTACACAGTGTTTGGGTGTCAGTCTGAGGACAGTGCAGAGGATTCAGAAAGAGTTGGATGTATCATATGGTGATTACGAAGGTGTTATTCCTCCATCCATCTTTCCAGGGGGCCTCAGACTCAACACGGGGGCCTACATCAAGGGCCTTGAGGAGGTAATACTACCCTGTGTCAAGAAGGTAGATGATGGAAGAATCTATGTCCAGCAACAGGATTCGACACCATGCCACACAAGCAAGCGAACCCAATCATGGCTGTCAGACAATTTCAGCAACCACATCACACCTTACATCTGGTTATCTAACTCGCCAGACTGCAACTCCCTTGACTTTTATATATATATATATATGTATATATATATATATATATATATATATATATATATATATATATATATATGAAGAAATATAGTCTTAAGGTGTGGTATATTTATGGGATAAAGTTCTCAATATCAGAGATAGAGCGTATGTAAATATAAAAGTGAACATTGAAGTCAACACTTAGAGGCGACAGTCTATTTCATGCTCGACGCAATCGTCAGGCCACGATTGCGTCTACCATGAAACATGTCGCCTCTAAGTGTTGACATCAATGTTTACTTATATATACATATATATATATATATATATATATATATATATATATATATGTTTTTTGATTTCGTCTGTTACGTAGTATAGTTGGGTCAGTTCGACAACGTCTATGTGAAAAAGAACACTATGACGCAATTCACTCCGCCAGAATTTTTGGAAACGGGATGCTAATCTTGACATTCGCCCTGGAAGCACCAAAACGAAAATTTCAGAGTGTCTGGATGTCAATGCAGAGGATTCGGAAAGAGTTGGATGAGTCTAATGGTGATTACGAAGGCGTTTAGAGTAATCACATGTGATGGCGGCGTTATGACTCCTTTCATCTTCCCACAGGGCCTCATATTCAAAGTGGAGGCCTGCCTCAAGTGCCTTGAGGAGGTAGTGCTGCACCGTGTCTAGAGGGTGGCTGCTGGAGGAATCTATGTCTGGTAACAGGACGCTGCACCATCACATCACCCCTTACATCAGGTTATCAACTCCCTTGATTGTTATGTGTGGGAGCGCAGTTGAGCGAGAGACCAAGAAAACTCCTTGTAACATCAAACATGAGACCATTCAGAAGAGTTGCAGTAAATTTCTAAGTCTTTTGTTGGCCGTAGTTGAAGCTAATGGCGGTTTTATTGAATAAATGTACTCTTTGGGATTTCAAGAGCTATTTGCGTCATTTTGGTAAATATATCTGTTAAAATGAGATTAAGTGTTATTTTCATTTTTTTTTTTTTTTTTTTGCATCATGTAGACGACAATTTATCCATCGCACCCTGTACAAAAACTGGCTGCATATAGTTTTGAGTGGAAGCTAGTCTAGATGTAGGAAAAAAGCTGAAGAAGGTCGTTTGTGAACCTTGTTCTAAAAGTTGTGGTTGATTTTGCACAAGACTTCACCACTTATCATATATGCGAGTAGTTTGGCTGTTCGGTTCTAACTTCTGAAGTACTTTACCCATATAATTTGAAAACACCAAGTTAGTCCACTTGTACATATCTATCTATCTATCTATCTATCTATCTAATCGGCAGCCGAGACAATTGTGTCTGGTCGTGATGAAAATCTGTGCAATCACGGATGATGCAACATTTTTCAAGACCAAACAAATTTCATCATACACCCCAAAAATAGATTCATATTACTGCACATCCGAGAATAAAATAAAAATCGACTAAACCCTTCCACTTGAGTGAGTCTAAAATTGACCTTATGTTGAAAGAAAGGAAACTAAAGCGGTTGTTTCAATTAATTTGCACAAGGGTATATTATATATATATATATATATATATATATATATATATATATACGCCCCAAAATGGTCCTACCATGATAAAAATGTCCCAAACTTCGTAAAAACAGAGTCAAAATCTTTATGATAATAATAAGAGGAAAGACCACAGGTATTTTTGATTATTAAATCATATTTTGTTCCCTTTTAGAAAGTTTGAAATTTTGATTAAAGTTTTGTTTTTCTTGCCTCAGCGGGCGACCATAAATAAGTATATGAAATTTTAGCGCCTTTTTGTGGTAAAAAGAAAAATATTGATTTGAAAATTTTAGCCCAAATCAAATAATTGTCGGATTTTAATGAAACTTTGAGGAGATTATTTTAGAAATGTTTCTTTTATTTTAGAAAATCTTGGTAAAATGTTTTTTTTTACATCCCTTACTCCATTGAATTTTAAGAAATTTTGAAGAATTTTGCCTAGTTTAATGTTTATATTAAATATAAGCAGAACTCCTTGGAGAATTTAAATCATTCACTTTTTTTTCGACAAATAATTAATTTTTACAAGAATTGTTTCATTTTTTTTAATTAAATTTTAATTAGAATAATATATATAATTTTAAATCTTTAAAATTCTTTATTAATTTTTACGGGTTAGATGATACTATTATTAAGTAAAAATTATATTAAGGAAAATTATTAAAAAATATAGCAACTGGAGTTAATCGACAAAGAAACATTGAAAGGAGACAAAGTCTCTTTAACTTTTATTTTCTTAAAAAAGTTTCTAAGGGCATTTCCATCCGTACAAACTGTTGTGGAGTTATTTCGTAGTGGAGGCTTGTATTTGTACTAAATCGGTCCAAAATAGGTTCAACGTACAAAACATTAGGAACTTGATATAATAGGTATTACGCAGAGTGATCTTGTTGGGGTCGCTGACTACTTTCGTATTCCACTGTCGACTACTGTCGTCCGACATCGACTATCCCACCACGAGGGTATCATGTGGCACAAGGCCGGTTTAACGTGGGATCTCCGAGCCCGTGGGATCTCCGAGCCCGTGGGATCTCCGAGCCCGTGGGATCTCCGAGCCCGTGGGCTCGGCCAAAAATATGCCCTTTGAACCCGTATAAACGGGTTCAGGGTCAGGTTTACCTCCCCGAACGAGATTCCGCCCTTCGGCGTAGCCTCGTTCGGGTTCCTCCCCGCCCGAAGGCAGAGAGTTCAACCGTTCAGTCGGTCGTCCGACATCGACTAGTATTTAGTCACCCCCCCACGAGGGTATCATGTGGCACAAGGCCGGTTTAACGTGGGATATCCGAGCCCGTGGGCTCGGCCAAAAATATACCCTTTGAACCCGAAAAACGGGTTCAGGGTCGGTTTACCTCCCCGAACGAGACTCTGCCCTTCGGCATAGCCTCGTTCAGGTTCCTCCCCGCCCGAAGGCAGAGAGTTCAACCGTTCAGCCGGTCGTCCGACATCGACTGACCCACGTTTCTCTTACTACTCCTACTTATATTAGGTGGGAGAGTCTATTAACTATAGAATAGTTGTTTCACCATAACACAAAAATTATTAAGAAATACACAACCCGAGTCGACCAGAACAAGAAAATTTAGTTAATTATCTATTATAAAAATTAAAGCAGCTCACTTCATCAGCCATCCCTTGGTGTGACCATAAACAACATCCGCTACCATAAACTACATCCAACAGCAAGGACATTTTGAGGAGCGTGGAACCACCTCTTAATTGCTGGTGTTCCCAGGTCCGCCCTGACCCGGTGTGGTAGCACCTGTTAGGGTCCCAGCTATGGACAAATAGTTAACCCCCATAACAGGGGTAAAAATACTATTAAAGTGTAAAAATAGGTTTTAATACCAGAAATACTTTGTAAAATTAATTACCAGCAATAAATTTTTGAAGGAAGAAATTATTGCCAGCAATATATTATTATCATTTAAAAATACATTCTGAAAAAAAAAAAATTACCAGCAATAAAAATTTTGTCGAAATTAAATGTCCCATTGAGGTTGATATGCCGTAAAAGAAACCAAACCAAACCAAACCAAACCAAATATACTTAAATAGTTAATCCCAAACCGGGGCCAAAACACTATGAAAGTGTAAAAATAGATTTTAATACCAGTAATGAATTTTTGGAGGGAAAATTATTACCAGCAATACATTTTTGATGAAAAAAATATTATCAGCAATGCATTTTTGAAAAAAATTATTACCAGCAATAAAAATCTTGTCGGCATTAAATAACCCATTGAGGTTTATATGCCGTAAAACAAACCAAACCAAACCAAACCAATCACAATTTTTTGGAAAAGCCGAATACAGAAAACAATTTCATTTACACATAGATATTTTGAAATCCCAAAGAGTAAATTTATTCAATAAAATCGCCATTAGCATCAACATGGGCCTACAGAAGACTTCGAAAATCTGCAGCAACTCTTCTGAACGGTGAAAACTGCTATAATCCTCGCCTTCAGTTCATCTTTGGTGTTACAAGGAGTTTTGTTGGCCTCTCGCTTAACTGCGCCCCACACATAATAATCAAGGAGGCTACAGTCTAGGGAGTTAGGTAGCCAGGCGTAAGGGGTGATATGCCGTAAACCAAACCAAACCAATAATATTTATGAACTTACATGTCCCTTAAGGAAAAACTGTGTTCCTGTTCAAAACAAATTCATAAATAAATATGTTGGGCATACCACTAAATGCTTATAAGAAAACTCATATTACATCTCTCAGACCAAAATTAGGAACCATTTATACACACACGGAAGACTACCAAACTCAATCCGCAGCATACTTGTAGAAAATACGGCCATAATAGCCTCAGCCGCATATATATATATATATATATATATATATATATATATATATATATATATATATATATATATATATATATATATATGAAAAATACGATTAAAAATAATGGAAGTATTACTAATAAAATAGAAAAAGCCAAGACTCAGTAATATCAATTATGAACACGGCAACAATGTACTGACCCTGTTAAAAATTCTTTGACAATGGGTAATTGAAAGGCCAAAAGTGCCCCGATATGAAGAACATTTAAACAGTTCTTACATAATTTATGTCTGGAAAAGAAATTAATTGTACGAATGCAAGAAACATTGAATAAAAAGCTTAATCGCAGTGCCTTGTCAATCGTTTTGAATAAAACAAGGATTGCTGCTCAAAAACGCAAGTTATTCATCCATAGTCCATCTAATTGCCTCAAGCTGGGATCGAAACCCTACTGATTTAGTACCACACGGATACTGTACCCCTAAGCCATTGGCGCACGGAATGGATAGGCACCAATTTAGACGTATTTATTTTTAGATGAACACGTCAGTGACTGTCGAACTCAAGTCAACTGAACGAAGAATCTTGCATCAGCAGCAGTAATAGTCTGACTATTAGTAATAGTCAGACTATCATGAGATCGCTAAAAACAGAGCATAGCATGATGAAAAAGACGCCAAAGTTGATGAAAACAAAATTTTAGCGTCTAAATGCTTATGTTATTATTGAGAGGAAAGATCAAAGTATTTTTTACTTATTTTTTAAAATTTTTCCTTCTTTTTTAGAACATTGTAAATTTTGATTAAAAAAACCTTGTTTCTCTTTTTATGAACTGGGCTGATAAAATAACATAAAATTTTATTGCGTTTTTTTCCTGTTTGACACACATTAATTTGGAAAATCTTGCAAAAATAAAAATAACTGTCGGATTTTAGCGAAACTTTCAGAAACTATTCACAAATGATGGAACTTATTATAAATATCTTTTATTTTTAGTAAAGTCCTGGCAGAATTTTTTTTATATGTATTACCCTCTAACTAATTGTAAGAAAACTCTATAATTTCAATTTTGAAGAGATTAGTGATTATATTAGTTAAAAGCACAATGCTTTGAGGAAACCAAATCATGTTTTTGTTTTTTTTTAGTTGGAACCCCTCTACCTGAAAATCGTCTCTGAAGTGTAACATACAAAACTCAATAAACAAAAATATTATTTAATTTCAAAAGCTTTTAATTGCTTTTATTTATTCCAATAAACATGGACAATATTGCCTGAAAGCAAAAAGATATTTCGATGAAAAATGAATTTTTAAAACAATTACCTACAATTATTTGTTATTTCTGTAATATTCATTAATTAATTTGTGTCAATAATTTTTACCAAATGAAATCTACGGAAGCCGGAAGTATCGTGCGTGCAATAAATAAAAATCGTCAGCAGAGGAGCACTTGTATCTTGTTTTGTTTGTTTTTTTATAGTATTTATAATTTCTCCAGATAGTATCAACAAACTTATGGTACAGTACTTAAAAAAACAAACAAAAAAAAACGGAATGGCGAAAGTTTTTTTACTTTAATTATTACAAGGTAGTACTTAAGCAGGTCCGCTTAAAAAAATATGTCCATTCTGTCCGTTCGTAGGGGAACTCGAATCTCACGTCAGCTGTCAATAATTGATAGACGGCATCAATTCGCACTTGTCAATTCACGCGTGGTTCAAATCGGCTCTCTTTTATTTTAAAAAACTTTTTTCTACGAAGAAAGTAAGTAAAAATTTCTTTTAAATTATTTTAAGTAAACTTCAAATTTTCTAAATTTTTTCGAATAAATTTTGAAATACGTATACTTAATTTTTAAACGAGTTTTAAACGAAGAATTTTACTTATTTTTAAAAATTTAAAAAATGGCTTAAATCGAGTTTTCTTTCGTTATTTGGTAAACAAGATTTGTAACTAAAATTTTGGACATGTTAAGTATGAGTAAAAATTTCAAAAAATATTCAAAAAATACTTTAGTGTTTCTTCTCAATAATGAAATATACATTTAACACGAGGAAATTTTTTTTCATTAATTTTCAGACCGTTCTTGTCATACTATCGATTTTCATGAAGTAACCTAAGTCAAAATAAAAGAACAGTCAGATTTATAATCCACAGTTCTTTAGCATTCATTTTTAAAACCAGTGCTCGATACACAGTAGAGCATAATATTATAATATCATTATTTAAAAATATGTATTCATCGCAACACAGAAATTACCATGATTCAGAACCAAAAACTAAACCATAAATTAAACTTAAAATTAAAGTTTTTGTTCTTTTTTCAAGCGATGATGAATAACTTTCGAAAAAAATGACTTACTTTCTTTAAGCTAAATTGTATTATATAGTTTAAGTTGAACAGGGAAGGGGCTACAATACATACATACATACAATACATACATACATACATACATACATATATATATATATATATATATATATAT
>OZ010575.1:19504791-19519791 GCA_963932145.1 Acanthosepion lycidas
ACTACAAAAGTCTATATAAACATATGTCCGGAAATCCTTCGGTTTTTGTGTTATTACGTTTAAAGAAAGTTCACGGCAGATGGCGCTGTGTTGCCATGTAGACAAAGTTACATTTGTCATTCGTGTACATTTCTGTCTAGTGTGTCTTCAACGTTAACGTGTGTAGTAGTGAGTTAATTGAGAAGTGTTCCGTTTAACATTGGCAGGATATTCATATCGTGAGCAGAAAGATATGATGTTTACATACGGCTGCGCGAATAGTAATGGACGCAAGCCTGCACGGCTGTATCTGATTGCGCTTTTAGACCGAAGGCAGCCGAGTCATCCAACCTATGCTGCTGTTTATCGTCGCGTGACTAAGACAGGATCCGTGATACCATGGATCGGGGAAGATCGAGATCCACTCGTATGCCTGGCCATGAAGAACATATTCTACAGGCTGTAGGAGACGATGAAGATATCAGTACACGTCAAGTGACCTTAGCATGTCGTACATTTCATAGTACCTCGTGGATAAGTATTTCAAGTCCGTACCATTTGCAACGTGCGCAGAGTTTTTCGTCTACTGATCACTCACTACGGGAGATCTTTTACCAGACACAAACTGCTGATCTGCCGTTTGTCTCTTCTTACGGATGAGACAACATCTGGAAGAGATGGAATAAGAAATTTACACAACCAACATCCCCATGGTTCAATATAAGCTAGACACCAGCATCAGTTTACGATTAATGTGTGGCCTGGAATTGTAGGTGACTCTCTGGTAGGTCCATATGTTCCCTCAGCACGTCTTACAGGAGCTGTCTATAGGGACTTTATTTCGAACACATTTCCAGACCTGCTTGAAGATGTACCCCTGCTAATACGAAGACGCATGTGTTTCATGCATGATGGGGCTCCAGCACATTTTAGTCACATTGTTCGCGATGTGCTGGCTGACATTTGCCATGAAAGATGAATAGGTAGGGGAGGGCCGGTTCATGGCCTGCACGTTCCTCCAACCTCATTCCTCTGGATTTTTATATTTGGGGCCAACTAAATATTGGTTTATGCGGCAGACATTACTAATGCAGGGACGCTTCATCAACGTGTTCTGGGGGCCTGCGAAACCATTCGACACCGTGTCGGAGTATTTGAAAAGGTCCACCAGTCAATGATCCGACGGGTCATTGCGTGTGAAGAAGCAAGTGGAGGACAGTTTGAATATTTGTTATAACTGTGTTGAGGTACAACCCTGGCCTCTTGGACATATGTTTATATGGACCATATACCTTGTTTTGGTGTCAGGACCCCCCCCCCCAAAAAAAAAAAATTGTAAAAGTATTTTTGGAGTATATCTTGGATTGTGCATTTTCAGCTTCAACCATAAAATTTAAATTTAATAAATCAAAAAGGACTTTTGTACTTGTTTTGGTGTGTGGAACCTGGCCCAAATTTTGTAAAAATATTTTATACACCCTATCTATCTATCTATCTATCTATCTATCTATCTATCTATCTATGTGTGTGTGTGTGTGCGCGCGCGCGTGTGTGTGTGTGTAATTTCTATATATATTATTTATATATTATATATGGGCGGTACTTATTGGAAAGCGCTCAATATCAGTGATAGGGTTATCTTAGTTGTATTGATGTGAGTTTGTGGCCCTGGGTTTCATACCCTTGCGATCGTCAGAGGATTCAGACAAAGTAAAAGTCTACATTGGATGCACAAAACATGAATTCAAAAAGCGTTTCAACCAACATCAAAGTTCTTTTAGAAAAAATAAATACCGAAATTGGAAATTTGTAAGAAAAATTAAAATACGTAGGTCATTAAATAACTCATGTCCTTTGTGCATACATGAGAAATTATACATTACTAGGTTTATAAAAAATAAAAATTTACACAATCAAAGAAATGAAATAGCTATTCTTTGCCGACGTTGTCAGAGATTTTCCTTAAATAATGTTTAAAAATAAAGCTGAAAAATGAAACACATATTTATATTTGATATTTTAATAATAATTTTTAAATAATAAAGTAATTTTAATATTTTTTTGTTTTGAATTAGGAATAATATTTTAAAATTGTATTTTAATACTCATATTCAAACAATCCTTTTGGAAAAAATCTTGTATGTATACAATTACAAATTTAACGGCAAAACAAAAGTGCCGAAAAACATTTTGTCATTAAAAATACCCCCAAAACAGACGACATTTGAAAAACGGGCGTCATCATTTTTTGAACAGGCACCCCTACTCTACCTTAACCTAGCCTCATTCCGAAAGTAACTCATATTTTGATACAATGGTTGTCAGTGAAAACGAATAACCTACCAGCCCTTGTCAGAATGCTTGAATTTCCACGTATTCTTAAGAACTAATATTAGAATGTGCTTGTAAACTCAGTAAATTTCAAAATAAGTTATTCCAAAATTCGATTGAAAATGAAACAGTACTAGGGATTTTATTTTAATTCTATAAATAAATTTGAAGTTTTTAGGTTCTGTTTTTGAAACATGCTAATTACTGTGTAGCGATGGAACCATATTTTTAAATTAGTAAATTTATAATATTTATGCTCTGCAGAATTGTATTATGCACTGTTTTTTTAAAATAATTAATGAGAACACCAGATTATATATCTTACTGTTATTTCTCTTTATTTTAATATATATATATATATATATATATATATATATATATATATATGTAATACAGGTAATAGGTCCGTTGGTATATAATCCAGGTGGATTCTAGTAATATCAGATGCTAAAACTGTGTGTGTGTGTGTGTGTGTGTGTGTGTGTGTGTGTGTGTGTGTGTGTGTGTGTGTGTGTGTGTGTGTGTGTGTGTGTGTGTGTGTGTGTGTATATATATATATATAATATATATATATAACATTGTTATCCCTACCTCAAACCGTTCTTTCTTCTCACTTTCTGAATGTGTTTTTATCTCCTCTTTTCCTCTTTTTCTGTGGCTCTCTCTCTCTCTCACTGTTTCTGCCACTTTCTCTCTCACTCAATATATATATATATATATATATATATATATATATATATATATATATATATATATATATATATATATATATCTGCGTGTGTGTCTATCTCATTTTTCTCCCTTTCTTAAATCGTTTTTCTCCCCCCCCTCTCTCTCTATCTATCTATCTATTGCCTTATTGTCTGTATCCTCAAATGGGTTCATCTTCGAATGGATACTAACAGGCTCTGGAATCTCAGTCTCTCTCTTTCTTTCTCTCTCTCTCTATCTATATATATAAGTGTGTTTATATCTATCTATCTATCTATCTATCTATCTATCTATCTATCTATCTATCTATCTATCTATCTATGTTAATTTCCACCGCAATTTTCCAAGCAGCATCCTCGCTCCACTGATTTTCGGCGTGTCGTCGTTGATAACAACAGCTTCACGCAGGGTTAATATGCTGACTCATCTCGGGCCATGCGGCGAGATACTCCAAGCCCTCCTCTTACAACCACCAGCACCAGCACCACCGTCCTGTCCTCTGCAATCAACACAGCGGGGACACCCTCCAGCATCCGCCAGAAATTCATAGTCTCATCATCATTGGCTATTATCGCAGATTCGTCATGGAAGCCATGAAATAATAATCGCCATACCAGTTACCATTTTCTGCAAAGCTACAGCCTCTCCCCCGACGCCATTCTCCAGCCATCACTACTACTGCCATCTTTATCGGTATTAGGAGAAATGAGTTGATGGTAAGTGGATATCTATGGGTTGAGGAGGTGTGTACCGCCGTCACAGTCGTGATGTTAAACGTGAGTGACATCATAACGAAAATTTGGAAATGACTGGAACGTTCTACTGGTTCCAATTCCACCACCATTACTATTATGACCTCTGATGGCCCCCCAAGAGTTTGTCTTCATCGTGTAAGATTCACCCTAGATTATTTCAGTTTCTATTTTCATTTTATTTACTTGCTTATTACATTTTATATTTCATTTATCTATTTATTTTATTTATTCTACTCACGCCGGGCTTTTATCTGTGTATCTACCGGGTGTAACAGCAAAATTGTCCGCATCGTGTAACAGCAAAATTGTCCAATTGTTAGATCAACCTCTAAACTGTTGTATTTTTACAAATGATTAAAGGTAGCTTTTTGGAATTCTCCGAGTTTTTTTTTTAACACTATTGGGCTCTACTTTGAACAATAAGCATGTATTTAGCTCTAAATTGAAACGATGATCCCTCTTGCTGTTGTGACCTCTTGTTCCATTTTTCCTCTCTACGGTTCTCTCATTTTAAAACTTATTCACCGTTCATTATTTACATTATTCGGACTATTGTCCTCATCTTTGTCGCCATATTTATTACAACGTTTCGGTCGTTGTACGCCCCGGCCTTCTTCACGGGGTTGGAAGGCAGGAGCGTACAACGGCAGAAACGTCGTAATAAATATGGCGACAAAGATGAGAACAATACTCCAAATAATGTAAATAATGTGCATAATAACTCATCTTAGAAATATAAAACGGTTATTCACCGTTATCTAGATGGTTCTTAAATTAATTTTGAAGAAGGAAGCCAGAGAATGAATGTTGGTACCATTACTAAGGGCCTGAATGATCTTTTTTTCCTCTCAGCATTGTTTAGTTGGGAAGACATAGGATGACTGTCATAAAACGATTTTAATCTGAATAACTCAAAGGGTTTTTCCAGTGATTCATACGAAAAATGGCTAAATGACTTATTTGAAAACCAGGAAAAAAGAAACTCAATTAGTTTAGTGTCTTTTTAGATATTCAACATTTTGTGTGGTAGACAATTATCCTATGCTGTTACACTATTTGAAAACTTTACTGTTACATCACACACACACACACACACACACATATATATATATATATATATATATATATATATATATATATATATATATACAGTAGAACCTCGGTTTACGAATTTAATTCGTTCCTGAAGCCCGTTCGTAACCTGAAATGTTCGTAAACCGAAACTATTTTTCCAACAAGAATCAATGTAAAATAGATTAATCCGTTCCTGATCCCAAGATGATTGCTTATTTAAACTTTAACAACAGTAATTTGTGCACAAGTTTATACATAAAACTGATGAAAATCATTAATAAAAAAAAATAAAAATAAACCCAATACTAGATAAAATATAGACGAACCCTTTAATTTTACCTTACCTATAAGTAGGAGAATTGATGACGTAAGTTGAAGGGGAAGGAAAGTGATGTTATTGGTTGGAAAAGGGAAGGAAAGACACGATCGTCTCTTTATTTATAAGAATAGTATAGATCGTTGATTTTGTCATATGAAACTGAGTAAAAAGAGACAATATCATCAACAGTTGTTTTTCTCTTAACTTTTGGTTTTCCCTTACCAATATCACTGCTGCTTTATTTGGAGCCATGACTGAAGAATAATGAATAGAAAAAAAGTCAGAGTACAATAAAATTGGTAAAGAAAAGTACAGCACAACACCTGAATGTATACAACATGGCCGTCGACTTAGAAATGATTCCGTTCAGGTAAATTCGGTTTGGCTAGGTTCGGCAATGTTCCAGAAACGAAATTTTGTTTGATAACCGAGGCATTTTCATCTTGAATATTCTGTTCGAAAACCGATTTGTTCGACATGTGAGACGTTCTAGAACAGAGGTTGCTCTGTATAATATATATATATATATATATATATATATATATATATATATATATATATATATATATGAAGAAATATAGTCTTAAGATGTGCTATATTTATTTATAAAGTGCTCAATATCAGAGATAGAGCGTGTGTAAATATAAAAGTGAACGTAGAAGTCAACACTTAGAGGCGGCTGTCTGTTTCCTGCTATATGCAATCGTCAGGCCTGACGATTGCATATAGCATGAAACAGACTGTCACCTCTAAGTGTTGACTTCTATGTTCATTTATATATATATATATATATATATGTGTGTGTGTGTGTGTGTGTGTGTGTGTATGGTGTGTGTGTATGGTGTGTGTGTGTGCGCACGCGCGTGTGTGAATGAATAAATTAGTTGCAGATTAATTGAAAGTTAAATAATCTCACAGAAATATACGCTTTAAAAAACTTTGCCGCCAGTGAGATTTGAACTCACGACACCTGGTTAATGAAACTGATCTGATTTCTTGCTAATAAAATCCACTCATCATCGAGGATGGCTTTGAGGAACCATTTGAACCAGAAATCCAAAATCCTGAGTCCTTGCATACATACTAAAAAATTGCCCTTAAGCATATATGAGGCTGGATAAAATTTCAATTACCACACACCGATATATTTACAATACCCTTGCTTTACTTCTCTTTCCCCTTCTTCTTCTTCTTCTTCTTCTTCTTCTTCTTCTTCTTGACATCCTCCTCCCTCCCTTTCTATCACATCCAACGTCGTGCTTTTGTTTACTTCTCTTCAAAAAAATTATAGCGTTCATTAGTTTTTAAAAATAAAGCGTTGGGGAGGTCAGTTGATAAAAATATGCCGTAAACCAAACCAAACCAAACCAAACCAGACCAGACAAAACCAGACCAAACCAAACCATATACAGTGTAACCCGGATATAAGAGACCCGGATATAAGAGAAACTCAGGATATAAGAGAAGTTTTATCTGGTTCCAAATTATTCCCATACTTACCTAAACAAAATAGACCAAACCCAGATATAAGAGAAATCCGGATATAAGAGACTTCTTCTCCGGTCCCGACAACTCTCTTATATCCGGGTTACACTGTATCCGCCTGATGATTGCTATTACATGAAATTCTGAGTTGCGGATTTTGATATTATTGTATTCATATATTTATATTTAAATCAATCTAATAAATAAATAGTGTTTAATATTTTTGTTGTAAATTCTCAAGAACAACAACAAAAAAAAATGTATAAATTCACTTTCATCATATGTTTAAGTTTTATTACAATTCTAATCATCCCTTTTTAAATCAATAAACATTGCTGAGGAGTGAAGGTAGTTAAACTAACAGCGGTGTTAAAGGAAAAACGTCCTTATGCGGGTAAAAAGGTCAACGTTTGCTATCCTTTTTGTGTGGGGAGCTCATATGAGTAGATATGAGCCAAGAACGTATATTCGCCACCCAGAGCTTATATTTTGAAAAATCCGTTGACCCTACTAAAATTCGAACTCCATTCCAATTGACAATTCGGTAGCTGCTCCAGCAAATAGGCATACTAGGATAAGTGCTGGCATACGATATATATATATATATATATGTGTGTGTGTGTGTATTAGATTCCTCCATTAGGTCACGTAAAAAAAAGCAGCATATCACGATTAAAAAAGGCTCATAAATCAACAAAAACAAAGTTTTGTCTCAATATGTTGTTATTAATTGAAAGCTAAGGCATTAAATTTATTACTTACAGTAAGTAACATATTCTGGTGTCTTTCAGACAGAAATTATATAGATTGGAATGTCAAATATATGCTCGATTTTTGTTTAATTTTCTTAAAAGCGGCCATTTTCTTAAATTTTAAGAAATTTGTAAACAAACAAAATTTTGATTTTAAATTTCTTCCTAAAATAAATTTATATATTTTTGACACGTTATTTGAGTAAAATTAGAAAATTTAAAGTTAAATTAATCTGATATGAAACAAACAGTACTTACTTATAGCATAAAAATTTGTATCCAAACATTTCTTAACGATGTGTCTGAATTTATCAAAGAAATCGATTGTGACGAGGTGATGACAGATTACTATGGATGATCAAAATTACTTACGGGCCTCTAAGTGTTGACTTCAATGATCACTTATCTATCTATCTATATCTATATATATATATGTGTGTATGTGTGTGTGTGTGAGTAGAAACGTTGTGTTTTATATATGTATTGCAGCTTGCATTCGTCTGTGTTTAGGGATGGTGAGTACGAATGCATATAAAAAAAAAGAAAAAATAAGAAATTATTTCATTCTGAAAATTCTGTTGCCTCCAGTGAGATTCGAACTCACGACCCCTGGTTTACGAGACCAGTGCTCTAAACCTCTGAGCTACGGAGGCACGCACGATTGACTAGTAATTTCTCAACTCTGCACAAATGGCTGGAAAATGTCGGTAAGGAAATGATTTAAATAATTTGTTCCTCTTCAAGACCAAAGAACCGAAAAGAAGGGAAAATTATTTCACAGATCATTTTTATAAAGAAAGGATTTTTCTTTTTTTTTTTTTTTTTTAATTTTTCGTTTAAAATAGAACCAGTAAAGAGAATGCGAATGGGAATTCATTGTAAACTGCGCAAATGACTTGCGTTTGAATGTATAAAAACATGTCATCAAACAAAACAGAGGCACTTCTTGAAGTTTACAAGCTGCGCCAGGGACGATGACGAAATTATATATTTGCTTATTTAGACAACTTAGACGAGTCATGGGCAAACTGTGGCCCGTCGGTCACACGCGGCCCGATTGGCATTTTGAACGGCACACCTAGTTTTATGACATGAGAATGATAACGTTTATTTCTTTTTGCGTATTCACTTGTTCACTCACATATCTAATTAATAAAGATTATTTGAAGAAATTTTGAAACTTTTGCTCAATGTAACATTTCCAGTATTTGAGACCATTAACGATTTTTAATACGGAATGTCACACTTGTAAACATCAGTTTCAGAAACAGGAAACGTCAATAATAATTTCTTTCTTTCTTTCTTTCTTTCTTTCTTTCTTTCTTTCTTTCTCCTTACTTTTTTTTTTAATCATATGACACCGAAAAGAAGCTCGGACCTCCCACAATAAATTGATCTTGTGTCACATCCAGCCAGATTGGGACGCCCAGAAATTAAATTCGCTTCTCGGCCTTTTTGCTGGAATCAATGTGTAGTATCTGTTCTAATCAGGTTAATCTAATTATCTATCTACTTTTATCTTCCCTTCTTTCTTTCTTTCTTTCTTTCTTTCTTGCAATTTCATGAGAAAGATAACTTTTTCTTTTTATTTATCGTACTTATTTGTTCAATCACACTCTCTTTCAGTATTTTAAACAATTGGCGATTTTTACTATGGAGGATCTAACGTGTAAACATTAGCTTCATAAACATGAAACGTCCATAATAGTTTTTTCTTTCTTTCAGTTTTATTAATTCTATCATTAATGCTTTGAAGGTTTGTAGAGTAATGGAATTTGAAACCAAATTTGCCTTCAAAGATTTTAAAAATCACATCTGCTTTTTCAGAACCAGTGTTTTAAACGTCAGTGCTACAAAGACTCTCTGCGTGGGAGGGACATTATAAATAAAGTTGTCTCCAGCCTCAACGACAACCTTAAATTCGTCTAGGAGGCAATTGCATGTCCAGAGTTGGCAGATTTTTTTTTATATTGGCCATGGCGTCCAAGATAGCGGCAGTCAACGAGACCTTAGTATTGCGAAGCCGATGGATTCTCCGGGCGCTTGCCAGACACAAACTGCTCTTCCTTCATCGCGTCAGAATGTGACTGATATACCAAACGCAGGATGGGATACGAGGTCTTTTTAGCAAACATGGACATTCGTGCCCGTAAAAGGACGGATATTTAAGGGACAGTTTTCCCATGACCCCGATTTTTCTTTTAACTAATATCACTCTCCAGTAATATTGATTGTTGACAATGTGATGATTATTATTTTAATAAAAACTAAACATATGAAAGTGAATTTATACATTTTTTTTGTTCATGAGAATTGACAATACAAATAATAAACATTATTTATTGGTTAGATTGTTTATTTACACTATTAGATTGGTTTTTCTTTTTTTTTTAATGATAGGCAGATATGTCTATATTTCTGAGATGAAGTATTATGTACACTATTTACATTATTCGAACTATTGTCCTCATCTTTGTCGCCATATTTATTACAACGTTTCAGTGAGCGAAATAAAGGGTTCAGTTCGACAGGAATCCTCCGACAGGAATCGAACCTGTATCCTATACGGAACCGTCATATAGCCTGACGTGCCTTAACCAAATGGGCCACAGAGGAGCATTCGGTTGGCATAATCGGTTAAGGTACGTCAGGCTATATGACCGTTCCGTATAGGATACATGTTCGATGCCTGTAGGAGGACGAATATTTCCTATGAAAATTTCTCGGACATTCAGGCTGGTAAATGTTGTTAATACTGTTTATTATAAACAGAGCATTTACTTAAATATATAAAAAGAACGTATAAACATAAAAAAATATCTTAAACTATAATTGTCGGACTTTGTCCATTTCATAATGTGTGGCGTTATTTTTTTTTCATTTGGATACACATTGAGCAGACATGAATGTACGGGAAAGAATCATGGAAGATTCTAGTTTAAAAACAGTAAAATCGAACTTGCAAATCGCACGCTCCTCTGTGGACCAATCGGTTAAGGCACGCCAGGCTATAATGACGGTTCCGTATAGACTACAGGTTCGATTCCTGTCGGAGGATGCATATTTTCTTTGAAGATTTCTCGGACATTCAGGCCGGTAAATGTTGTTAATACTGTTTATTATAAACAGAGCCTTTACTTAAATATTTGTATCCATAAAAAGAACGTATAAACATAAAAAATGAGTATATTTGTGAGATTGTGTGCATTTTTTGAGGGTTCCTGTTTTTGAGTAGACGCCTTGATTTTATATATATATATATATATATTGCAGCTTGCATTTTTTTTGACAGTAGGCTTCACCCTGTCCAAGGCACGGTAGCCACTCGAGGTAGTGAGTTACATAAAGGAGTAGTTTATATGCATGGGAGGGGAAGATAACTGTTGTCACTAGACTTGAACATGTTAGAATTATAATGATTTGGGAAACATCCTCTTGGGAGTCGTTTCCACTGGGCAGTGGTTCGCGGGGTGAAGCTGTTCGTACTTCTAGCCGATGGAAATGGTAGGGAATGTAAGCGGTTTGCTACTATGTAAGGGGCATGGCGTGTCTTAAGCGTGAAGGTTAGACCAGGCGGAAACAAGGAATGTAGTCTGTCCGAGCACTTTCCAGAGAAGTAGCGCTAGAGCAGTGAGAGGTTCGCCATACCCCACCTTTGAGAGAGAGGCTGGAAAATAATTTTCTCCAACAAGAGCTCGGAGTCGCTTTTGAACACTGTCAAGACTGGAAAGTGAGGTTTGGGCAGCTCCCACCCAAATATGGAAACAGCACTCCATTTTCGGCCGGATCAGGCTCTTATGACGGTAAAGGAATCAGGTACTTACTGCAGCGGTACAGGGAGCGAAAAATTCAAAATGGATCTTTACGGTTATAGGAATTCCACTTGAGTTCGAGTGTGAGGCCCAATGCCCTCTCAAGGTACGGGACCTCCTCGAGGGGAGTTCTGTTCATCATAATTGGCCGTAGTTCTGATCGGTAGTGATAAAAAGTGATGCTCGAAAAATAGGCTGCCTCCAGCGAGATTCGAACTCACGACCCCTGGTTTACGAGACCAGTGCTCTAAACCTCTGAGCTACGGAGGCAGACCTGCGGAGAAACATTGATTATCTCTCAACTCTATACGAATGCCTGGATAATATCAATAAGGACATGCTTTAAATATTTTGTTCTTCTTAAAGACCAAAGAACAGAACAGAAGGAAAAATTATTTCACAGATCAGTTTTTTTAAAAAGGAAAGGAATATTTTTTTTGAAAAATTTTTTTAAAAATCGTGACAAGATGCTTGGACGTGTCATGGGTAAACTGTGGCCCGTCTGTCACACGCGGCCCGATTGGCATTTTGAACGGCACACCTAATTGTATGACATGAGAAAGATGATGTTTATTTATTTCTTTTTCGTATTCACTTGTTCACTCACATATCTAATTAATAAAGATTATTTGAAGAAATTTTGAAACTTTTGCTCAATGTAACATTTCCAGTATTTGAGACCATTAACGATTTTTAATAAGGAAGGTCACACTTGTAATCATCACCTTCAGAAACAGGAAACGTCCATAATAATTTCTTTCTTTCTTTCTTTCTTTCTTTCTTTCTTTCTTTCTTTCTTTCTTTGTCTTTAACTTCTTTATTTGTTTCTTTCCAGATATCTATCATTTATAGATTTCCTTCATTTTTCTTTGTTTCTTTCTTTGTTTCTTTCTTTGTCTCTAACTTCTTTCTTTCTTTCTTTTTCCTTACTTTTTTTTAATCATATGACACCGAAAAGAAGCTCGGACCTCCCACAATAAATTGATCTTGTGTCACATCCAGCCAGATTGGGACGCCCAGAAATTGCATTCGCTTCTCGGCCTTTTTGCTGGAATCAATGTGTAGTATCTGTTCTAATCAGGTTAATCTAATTCTCTATCTACTTTTTTTTATCTTGCTTTTTTCTTTCTTTCTTTCTTTCTTTCTTTCTTTCTTTCTTTCTTTCTTTCTTTGATCTCTAAGTTGACTGTGTGGACATATGTCAATGAGAAAGTACTGGAAAGAGAGATCTGGCATGACAGTAAGAATGACAATGTGTTTTTGAAATGGCACTCCACGTTCACCAGAATTTTTTTTTCTCTATCGGTCTATGGGAAAGGACAGTTTTGTATCACCCTTCTTCCTACAAGCCTAGAGGAACTTAAGCAAAGAATTACTGAGGCCCTGGAGAATGTTATGCAAGTATGCTACAGCGTGTTTGGCAGAAGCTGGACTACAGACTTGATCTTTGTCGTGTCACAGATGGTACGCATATGAACATTTGTGAAGCTTTGTGTAATCGATTATAAAGTCTACATTCCTAGAGATATCTTGTTCGAATTTTTATAAATAAATCTTTTATTGTTCAACATGTAGCCCATTTAATTTCGTTTGCCTGGGACATGTAGTTACTCAAATAGCCACATTTTTAAATGATTTCAAAGTTTTTTGGACACCCTGTATATTAAAATTTATTTCAGTGTGGCAATGTATAGGAAAGCCCCTGATTTTGTATTTAAAGCATTTGTTAATGTGATCGAAACCAGAGCCGTTTGCATAATTCTCAGTGAATCGCCATTCCTACTTTGTCGGAACATGCCTTGATATTCCTCTTGAAACAATCAATGTCTTTACAATTATTATGTATTGACTTAAACCATATTTTTTATCTTAGAGGATTGTTCCGTCGTCAAAAACATGAGTGTTAGATAATTTCTTTATCCACAGTATCAATGATATTGTGTGAAGTTGCAAAATAATGTATTAGAATCAGGCATAGACGAGAGGCTCCCTAGATCAGCTGTTCACAGCACTGGTTACATAAACCAGGCGCCGTGAGTTCGTGTCTCACTGAAGGCAGCTGCAATGCCTTTAATATTTTCGGTTCTTTATAAATTATCGAAATATTCATTTTCTCAGTTTTAAGATCACATTACAATTATGCTTATTTCTCCCCTCCAACTTTCTACATGCGTATGTTATGCTCTGCTAATACCTCATAAACAATGGACTATTCCATTTTGATCGTGATGAAATAAAGGAGAGGCATATCAGAGACACTCTTTGGTTTTCCTGAGAAAAAAGTTGAAAGAAGTTATGATGTGGATTATATATATATATATATATATATATATATATATATATATATATGCATGTTTCATTAAAAACGACAGACAAGGTACTACGGTTAAGCTTTTTATTTAATTTTCTCTTTTGTTCAAACAAGAGCTTTCTTTTCTGGACAAAGGGTGTGTAAGAACTGTCCAAATGTTTTATAATTCCGAGCGCTTTCGGCTATACCTTTAGCCATTATCAAGGATGATTCAATCTTTCAGCTTAATTGAGTGTGTGCATTATGTGTATGTCTTAGCGTGTTTTTAATTTCCGAACACGGTTAGCACATTGTGGCCTTGTTCGTAGTTAATATTGTTAAGAGTTGGCTTTTTCTTCTTTATTATTAAAGCTTCCATTATTTTTAGTCTTTTTTTGCAGGTGGATGCAGTTAATATATTTGTCTTGTCTACTAGTATGTTTAGAATGAAGGATGGTAAATTTGTGTGTGTGTTTAAATGGGTTCTAATGGAGCTGTGATCAGATATGTGTAACATAAGACGTCTGGATAAGCATGTAGTTGTGTAACCGACGTAATTATTTATGAGTCCCGTTTGATCAGGAAGACAGTTCCTTATGGGGCATTTGAACTCATAGATAATGTTCGTTCTTTGTAATTTTGAATTAGTTGGTGTGTTGTTATTTTTGAGGATAAGGTTGGCTGTCTTAAATTTTTTATAATAGATAATTAATTTGATTTTTTTTATTCGGGTCAATTGGAGTAGTATATTTCTTTATAATATGCCTTAGAGAAGATTCGTCTTGTTTGTAATTAATGTGCATTTGGTTTTTGTAATAAATGGGGAGAAATAGTCTAATTTGGTGGTCTATAAGGTGGTTAGGGAAACCGTTGTTGATTAGTGTTTGTTTAACATTATTAAGTTCTTTGAGGAAGAGTAGTCGAGAGGATGAATTCTGGTGTGCTCTTTTTAGGAAGATTTTTTATTACTGCTCTTTTGTATCTAAGTGGACATTCGCTTTTGAAGTTAAGGTGGCACGAGTTTTTGCTGGTGGTTTTTTTGTATAATGATGTAATGAAAGCGTTATTGCTGTATTCAAAGAGGACATCTAAGAATGGAAGTTTGTTTTTTTGTCTGTCGTTTTTAATGAAACGTGCATAAAGGAAGGAATGCTGCCTAAATATACAACTATATATATATATATATATATGAAGAAATATAGTCTTAAGGTGTGCTATATTTATGAGATAAAGTGCTCAATATCAGAGATAGATCGTGTGTAAATATAAAAGTGAACATTGAAGTCAATACTCAGGGGGCTCTAAGTGTTGACTCCAATGTTCACTTATCTCTCTCTCTCTCTCTCTCTCTCTCTCTCTCTCTCTCTCTCTATATATATATATATATATATATATATATATATATATATATATGTGAGTGTGTGTGAGTAGAAACGTTGTCTTTTATATATATATTGCAGCTTGCATTCGTCTGTGTTTAGGGATAGAGAGT
>OZ010575.1:19524791-19532291 GCA_963932145.1 Acanthosepion lycidas
TTTTATTATTTAGAAACTTAATAATGTGTAGTTTCTCATGTAGGCATAAAGGGCATGGGTCATCCCAAGTTTTACAAGTTCTAGTTTTGTTTATAAATTTCCATTTTACTTTTGGTGTTATGTATATATAAAACTCAGTAAATTTAAAAATAAGCTATCCCAATATTCGCTTGAAGATGAAACGGAACTAATACTTTTAATTTAATTATATAATTAAATTTAAAGATTTTAGCTTCCATTTTTGAAACATGGTTATTACAATGTAGCCGTTAAAAACCATATTTTTAAATCAGTTAATTTATAATATTTATGCTCTGTAAATTTACATTGAGCACTGTTTTCTAAAAATAAAAATAAAAATATCAATAAGAACACCGGATTATATATCTTACTGTACTTTCTATATATATATATATATATATATATATATATATATATATATATATATATATATATATATATCCGATGCAATGAGAACGAAAGTAATATATAAATTGTAACGTTCGCAGCATTAATCCAAAAGAGGGCTCGATACCGATAGTACAGCGATGGTTATTTATTATAATTTTATCATATAGACAAAAACAGTTTACGCCTACAAAGATGCAACTTCGTTTCGGTGCATTTCAATTGCACCTCGACGGGTGAGAAGCAAAAATGGTTGAAATGCACCGAAACGAAGTTGCATCTTTGTAGTGAGTAAACGTTTTTTGTCTATATGATAAAATTATTATATATATATACTCAAGATTTTTTTTACTTACTAGTATATTGGTGCCCTCAAAAATGCTGTTAGAAAGTTTTAAAATAGAAACTTAATTTAAGTTTTAAAAACAAACTTAATTTAAGTAATCCGTTCCCTTTATTTTTTTTTTAGACGTTCGATGGTATCTATGATATATTGATTATTTCTGGGATTATATAAATCGGTTTTTGCTCAATATCTTTTAATGTAATGATTTCTTTAATGTATCAATGCAACGGAAATATCTTTCGGAAGAAAAAGATTAAGAACGAACACAGTGACGACAAAGCATATTTCAAAACCAAGTTTAAGCAAGACGATCACGTAATAGACGAAGGTAGCTGAGTACCTCACATAAAATTCTTGAACAAGTAAGACTGGACTGGTTAATTAAACGCTTCATCTTGTTCGGGAATTAATTTTGTTTAAATGCAGCTTTTATTTGTATAAACTAAGGGAAATAATCACTCACAGATTTAAAAAATTATGTTGACTTACCTCACTTGCCACTAAAGATCGGACAGGAAATATATAAATAAAAACACATTGATAATTATTATATGGATTGATGATTGTACGACATACTCCAAAAAGTTTTTTTTAAAAATGAATAAATAGCGAAAGCCTATGCCTCCAGTGAGATTCGAACTCACGACCCCTGGTTTACGAGACCAGTGCTCTAAACCTCTGAGCTACGGAGGCAGATGCGAATTTTTTGCATTTTAAGTCATAAATTTAGAACTATTTATTTGTTTTGGTCACGTTTAGTCTAAGAAAATGAAAAAGCAGTATATAAAATTCACTATTTTTCAAGAAAAATCTCAAGTTGATGTTAAAAATTGCCACAAAGCATTGGTGATTTAAGATGGAACGATCTGTTATGACATGTCTCTAATTCTAGTTGAATCATGATAGACTACAGTTCAACAGTTTGAGGCAACCCCTATTAATTTTTTTAAATTGGCCCAAAATGTAATTGTTTTGTACTCTAAATAAGAGTAAATTATTACATCGATAAAAAGTGTTGATATGTCGGAAATGAAAAATAATATCTTGCACGCAAAGCTTATGTTCTAACAAAGAAAAAAAAATCGATGCAAAATATTTAAAAAAACAAAACAAACATAAAATAAGCAAAACAAAAAACAAAACAGAGGAAAGAGTGTAAAAACTCTGAAAATCAGGGCCAAAGCAAGGATCCCATGGCCTCACCCAGTCTGTGATAAGGGGTCCCCAACTCTATCTCAATTTTTATAAGGTAGTATTCATATAAAATGCAAATTTTATTGTATCCTATGTACAATAATGAATCTTTTGAAATATAGGTAAACAATTCAATTAGAAAAATATTGAGAATAAATACAATGTATCTAAATGCAAATTTGAGACATGTCGTAACAGATTATTCCATCTTAAGTAAATTAACAATTTTTAGCGGTAATTTTTAACTTCATCTTGAGTTTTCTCATGTTAAAAATGCTGAATAATTTTAACATTACGGATAAAAATTCAACATTACGGATAAAAAAAATAGTTAATTTTGTATAGAGTTTTATTTTTTTTTTAGATTTGGCATGAGCAAAACAAATTCACAGATTTGGACGACCCCCCCCCCAAAAAAAAACACAAAAAAAAACAAACAAAAAACCCAGAATGACGTCAAAATCCGCGAAAATTTCAATAGTCAGTTTAGAATTATACAACTGATTTTGGTTTGACTTAATAAAAAAAAATATAATCAACAGAATATGGCGCAAATCAACAATGTGTTGTAGCAGTTTTTAACATCAACTTAAGATTTTTCTTGCTGAAGAGTTGAATAATTTTAACACATTATGGAGAAAAAATAGTGAATTTTATATTGTATTTTTTCAAGACTTAGGATGAGCAAAACAAATTCAAGGAGTTGGAGAAAAAATCAATTGTAAAAATTTTTCATCGTTTAATAGTCAGTTGTGTTTAATTTATAATGTATATAAATGTAGGTAGAAAAATGTTGACAAGATAACAAGGGTTAAAAAGCACTGCCCAGGGACCCCAATCAGGCAAGTGCTGGTCAAAATCCTAAATTTCAATAACCCATCTATCTATCTATATATATATATATATATATATATATATATATATATATATAGAGAGAGAGAGAGAGAGAGAGAGAGAGTGGTCCAAAAGTAGGTGGACTGTATGTGGAATAAGTTTATTTATCGGTTATATTATTACAACTGAGTATCTTGATGAAACATTTCCTGAGAAATGGATTGGCCGAAGAGGTCCAATTGATTGGCCGAAGAGGTTCAATTGATTAACCGAAGAGGTTTAATTGATTGGCCGAAGAGGCCCAATTGATTGGCCGAAGAGGTTCAAATGATTGGCCGAAGAGGTCCAATTGATTGGCCGTCACGTTCACCAGACTTGACCCCAATGGATTTGTTCTTTTGGGGGGAGTACTCAAGGACAATATAGTCGAAAACCAAGAAGTGTCGGTGATTTCAAAAAATTACATAAGAGATGCATTGGCGTTGATTGATTCCAGTGACTTCAACCAAATGGTTGTGAGTTCAATACCTAGATACAGCTGAAGTGAGCTATAACTTGGAGATTTAAAGGGAGATAACTGATACTGAGACAGCCGGAAGAGGCATGGCACGTGGAACTAGAACAATCTACCCCGGTGGACGAAACAAAGGGTTCAGCTCGAAATTCCAATCACTTGAAGAAGGCCGGAGCGTACAACGGCCGAGAGGTCGTTAATATGGCAACAAATATGAGGTCAACAGTTCGAATGTTTCACTTTAAATTTTTATTTTATTTTTAGATAATAATGGTTTTATCGATTCAAGTGTTACTAATTAATCCATAGCTGGGGGAGAAGTAAATGTATATATTTCCCAAGGGTGTTTGCGCGTAACTGGAATTAGAGCACGGATCCCTGATTAACAATTCCATGCCATTATCCAATAGACTTACTGCACTTCCAAGCTTACAGCGCCCGTTTTTTTTCATTTCTTAGTTTAGGCTGAAGTCGACGTTGCTTGGCCTCTCTCATAACTGAGAAGGTGTGACAAATGTCCCAAGTCCACTTTGGCCAAAAATGGACATTACTTCTTAAACTGATATTCTGTCCTGGTCGTCTATTTCTAACAAGAATCAATTTTTCTTATCGTAAATTTAATCTCTCGATTTGCCCAGTAAGCAAATCCGAGCAAATATTCCTGACCCCACCGCCACCAAAAAACAAAACAAAACAAAAAACAAAAAGAAGCTCTCTAGATTAAATAAAAGTGCTCTCAAGATAATGAATCATTTGTTAAAGGTCTCAAGATAACAGACCATTTGTTAAGGCACATTGTTCATGTATGCAATTATTAATTATTTTGAAGTGCAATACAAATGCTTCGGTGAGAGCAGCGTTTAAGATCTTTGTTTTCATTCCCATCCAAACAAGATTTTCCGTTGCCATGTCAAACAAGATTTTCTGTTACCATGACAAACAAGATCCTCTTAGGATATGCAATAAAAGAGCGAGAACGCCAATACGGAGTTGGGCAAATTCTTAGAAAAAGAAAAGGCTAACACCCTGGTTATCTGTAAAAGCTTAATCTGGCACATGAAAACATCAGTGGGTACTCAGTTCGGGATCAAACTCGTTTAATTCTTCTGTATCTATGTGCCGTGTCTTTTCAGGATCTGGGTGACTCCACAACTTCCTATCATCGAAAACTTTTATTAAGGACTGTCTCTTCGCATCCCCCCCTTTTCTATTCTGCCATCGATTTGCGCAAACTCGTTAGGTAGGTTACGTGCTACTTTATTCTGTCTCTCTTCTTATCAGTTTAGTCTTATTCTCTCTCTTTCTTTCTTTCTCTCTTTGTTTGTTTGTTTGTTTCTTTCTTTCTTTCTTTCTTTCTTTCTTTCCTACCCCGTCTTTGTTTGTTTGTTTCTTTTTTCTTTCTTTCTTTTTTCTTTCTTTCTTTGTTTCTTACCTCGTCTTTGTTTGTTTGTTTGTTTCTTTATTTGTTTGTTTCTTTCTTTCTTACCTCGTCTTTGTTTGTTTGTTTCTTTCTTTCTTACCCAGTGTTTGTTTGTTTGTTTGTTTCTTTCTTTCTTACCCCCATCTTTCTTTCTTTCTTTTACTCTATGATAACAAATAATATCTTGTCCCCTATTTCCACACGAACAAAATAAAATAGTCCATTATTTATGAGGTATTGGTAGAGCGTAACGGTCGTGCGAACTAATAAAGGTCTGGACAAGCAAAATTATATTAGTTTGGTGCAAAAATAATGACGTAATAATGTCGTTTTTTGACGTTAAAAATACGTCAAAAAACGACATTATTACGTCATTATTTTTGCACCAACCTAATAATAGGATTATTATTATTATTATTATTATTATTATTATTATTATTATTATTATTATTTTTGGGGGTGTATTAGAAGCATGTTTCTTTTTAGATATGAGCCTGATCTGCGAGCATCTCTTTCTGTCCTTGTTCCGCCATCCATTCATTAAATCAATTACTCGTTGTTTCCTCTTGCTTCTCTTGCCTTCAATATTTCATGTGATTATCAGATTCTCCAAGGTCTCCTTTCTCCTCATGTGTCCCAAAAAGCACCCTTACACTGTAGAAACTTTAAAATGTAGCCGTCTCTTCTACTCCAATAGCTTCATACCTCGCACCTCTCGCCTGTGGAACACCCTTCCCAATTACTGTTTCCCTGATAGCTATAATCTCCAACTATTCAAATGTAATGTCAATCGACATCTCCAGTTACCTTGATCTACACACTATCCATCCCTTCATCCTTTCTTCTATCACTCCTATCGGCTCTTGCTACAAATCTTCTGCACCCCACTGCATCCTAGTGGCTTCATGCCTTGCTCGGGGCGCTAAGCTTAAAAAAAAAAATTTCACTTTCTGGTTCTAAAAAGAGCGTTTTTTATTTCCATTTTTCTAAAAACTTCCTCGTTGTTCCCATGTTCAGTCCATGATATTCTCTGTATCATTTTTTAGAACCACCTATAACCTCTACTCTGTTAATCCTCTCTGAGAACATTGTGCAGTATTTTTTAAGCATTTCACCTCAAGCAAGGCGGGGGTGCCACTAGCACACAAGGGGTTACAGAGAGTGTGAGTAAAGAGGAGTGTTACTGTAGACGAGATGCCAGATCAGGGCCTATCACATTGCATATTTGTCTTTGGATTTTGTCGAGGACCTCGAGACGTACAGCGGGAGCACCAGACCATATATGATAGCAATATTCCATGCAAAGGCGGATGGTTGATTTATAGATTTGAAGGATGGACTCAGACGAGAAAAACTTTCTGGCGCGACACAGAGAACCAACTTTCCTTGCAGTAGATGAAGCTATAGATTCAATGTGTTCCACCTCAGGTCAGCGGACATCATGATACCAAGCAGACGCAGAGAGGTGCTCTCATGAAATAGAGCATCAGCCATTTTAATGGGAGATAGAGAGGGTTCTCTATGGTGGGTAAATGAGAGCATTTTTGTTTGGGAGGCATTAAATTTACAAGCCATTTCCTGCCCCAGTCAATCACAGATTGGAAGTCCCTTTTGAGATCAACGGCCAGGTTAGTTTTGTCAGCGATGCCGGATTTATTATTGAGGCAGGAGTAAATAGTTGTGTCGTCTGTGTAGATGCCTGCTTGGGAACGCTGTCATATAAGAGGACTGAGAACGCGTTACTGTTCAGCAGCCTTTTTTTAACGAATTTTTCCTGTTTCTTAATACTTTTTTTTAAAAGATTTTGATTGTGGTATATAGTATTCATTCCTATGCTTAGCTGGCTTAGGAGATTTTTGTGACCTTTCATATGGAATCAGCACAAATGCCCAGAAAATATAAACTCAAATTTCTTTAACGGTCCAATTTTCTTTTTTTCTTAAACCTACCTCGTTGGTTAAATGGCCTGTCCATAGAATCCTTAGTACCCGTCAGCAGAAGCACATCTGTGCCTTTTCTTTTCTTCATCTGTGAGGAAATTATCCAAGATTCAATGCCGTATAGGAGTTCAGCGCTCTTTGTTTCATACAATATTTTTCTAGCTCCGTATTCTTTGCTTTGTTTCTGAAAGGCATTTTACACTATTCGTATATAATGGAGATTGCTATCAATGTTGCGTAAAAACGTTTTATTTCAGACTGCGTTTAATAGCATACTGAAGGAAACGAACCCGTGATTTCTTCATAATAAAGAGAAGGTGGGTTTCAAAATTCAGATATAGCTCAGTATAGGAAAATAAAATATTTATCGCTAAAATTTTGAGTTTTTTGAATATACAAACTAGTTACATCTTCATGTAAGTTGGGTGAGATATAAGACACATACTGGAACATGTAACAGTTCAGTAGACATTTCTTTGCTTTTAACGAAATTTCTTGTTTTATTGTGGTCCTTATTAAACTAATTTCCAAGGGACCGCCCATTCTGTCAGTGTCTCACCTAAGGGGAAGGGCTCAAGCTAAGCTTGGTTGCCTCTGGAGTCCCTTAAGGGAAAATTCGAGAGAGCTGAGTAATTTTTGTCCCGAGTTCCATAGGACTTTCATTTCACATTCAGCCATCTGCCATATTTCATTCGAGTGGGCGTATAGATAAGTGCCCTAAAGCTGCATCCCGACACACGGCCAAACAATCAAATTTCTATGTATTTTTAGTTGATTAATTTTCAGGGACTTGAGCACGCATATATATTAATATATAAATAACTATATTATGAATTAGATAAGC
>OZ010575.1:19534791-19547291 GCA_963932145.1 Acanthosepion lycidas
GGCTAACACCTAATTTGCATATTTCTAGATGTTTCTCGAATCATCTAGATTTTTCTCGAATATACTAGAATGATCTAGAATCTTCCAAATATTCTATTTCTAATTTCTCTTTTTTACAACTACTTCATGAATGAAAACTTTTTTGTAATAACAAATAGAACTCAGTGGAATCCTTTATTTTAGAAATGCATCGTCGTAACACTTCCCCCCTCCAAAGTAAAAGTTTTGATATTAGAATGAAAAACTTTTATAAGACAATATCAGTCTATTTTTTTGGTAAAGAAATGTCATAATATCATTTTTTTTTTTTTTGAAAAGTTATGCTCTAGATAAAGCATCTGCAATAACATTGTTCCTTCCTTTAATGTGTTTTATAATAATATCATATTCTTGCAGGAGAAGACTCCATCTTGTAAGTCTTTGATTTTTGTTAGTCATCTTTTGAAGGAAAGTTAATGGATTATGGTCAGTATAAATCAGAACAGGATAAACAGTAACATTGAGGTAAAAGTCAAAATGTTGTAGTGCTGATAACACCGCAAAGCATTCTTTTTCAATAGTATGCAGGGGATTTGACTGAAATTCGAACTCGGCTCTCTGATCTCCTCAATCCTAGTCGTTATCCATTACCCCACCAGGAAGGGAGAGTAAAGGTACGGCTCAGTAAGAGTAAAATGTATATTTTAAAGAGAAAAGCGAAGACGCAAACATTTTTAGCTATAATGTAGATTTTTTTTTTATATATTATACTTTATTTTCCATATTTTTTCTACGCGTGTTTCGGGTCTAGTGACCCTCACCAGGTGATATATATATATATATATATATATATATATATATATATATATATATATATATATATATATATATATATACACACAAGTATAGGATTGGTGTATACGGAATAAATACCAATAACCAACATACTATTCTTAAAAGAGTGCTCAAAACAGAGTAGCGCAAATACAATTATTTATTTGAAAATTATAACATAAATGTTATAAAATCACTACAAGTGATAAGACACCAGAAGAGTCGAAACCATATGGCTATTTTCGTAGTGATTTTATTACATATTTATGTTATAATTTTCGATTATTTATTTATTTATATATATATATATATATATATATATATATATATATATATATGTGTGTGTGTGTGTGTGTGTGTGTGTTTAGAAAGATACAAGAGAGAGCGCCAGGTTATTATGAACATATAAGTTAATTTAATAGATTGCATTTGTATCAATATATATTTTAAAAAGGAGAATTTATTTCAAAATTCAGAAGCCCCCAGTGAGATTCGAACTCACGACCCCTGGTTTACGAGACCAGTGCTCTAAACCACTGAGCTATAGAGGCGGGACATGCTTTATCTCTTAAATTAAAATATTATCACTAATTATTTCATAATTCAACACGATAATGTTGACTGTATTGTTTATTAAAGGCCCAGGCGCCCTTCTTCATTGTGAAGGCACAACAATGTCCACAGCCGACAACAAAAAAGGAAGACGCACAGAAAAGGTTTCGTAAAGAAAATGATTCTTTCAAGCAATATACAAACAGGAAGGTATGCACGTACGCAACACATTGAGAATTGTTAGATTATTAAATAAGAAAAAAACAACAACAAAAAAACACGTTTCGAGCTCAGAGAAGACTTCATCAGACTGAAATAATGTAATTATACCTACATACGTAGACTGGAGGCGAGATGGAATATAAACGCAAAGGTCAGCTATAATTATTCACCGGCGGCAAACAGACCAACACAAGCAAGAAGGGCGGAGGGATTCGACATGATGTAATGGTTAGCAAGCTCGCCTCGCGAGATCATGTACGACTGAGTAGTGAGTTCGACTCTCCCTGAGTGCTCTATGCATCTGGGTTTCTGCTGCATCTAAGCCATACAGTATAAATCGCTACAAGCAAACAGGCTATATTTACATACAATGGGTGAAAAAAAAACAAAAAAAAAAACTGTTTCATTGTAAAAATGGCGCTACTTTTGGGCCACTTGAATCTGGGCGTAGATCTTAGAAGGATTTAATATTCCAAACCAAGAGATATCGACATTAGGCGTAGACAGGATCATCTATCGCCCGGTTCACATTGCTTCCTGGTCTCATGAGCCCTTGTTTACTGTTTCCGATTGCTTCTAAAGTCGACTTCAACATTATACTTCTAACGTCTCCGTCCGAACTATGAAATTTTATAATACTATTTATTTTGTTTCCCTCCACAAGAGCAGATGGGTTCACCTATCGCTCTGTTTATACTCCTCCGCGGTCTTCTGAACAGGAGTAGTAGTTTATCCCTTGTTTCCTCCTTAGGATTGGGTTTCAGGTTCTATCTAAAGTCTACTTCAACTCTATACTTCCAACGTCTCCGTCCAAATCAGAGGCCTTGCTGCCGGATGTAGTTTATCGTCATCCCCAGGACGAAATTATTAAAGTGATTCACGAGAAACTTCGTGTAACAAAAAACTGTAACATGTCAAGACTTTAATGCACAAGTATTTTTGATCAGTTTAAAGCTCAGTATCAACAGCAACTTTTACAAATAAGTGCAGATGCCTTCCAAATGCTAAGCAAAGTATTAAGAAACAGGAAAATTTCATTAGAAACAAAGAAAAGCTATTTCGCTCTTACTGCGCTAAACAGACACATGCCATATTAAGGTCAATATTATTATACTCTTCTTTATTGTCTAAATTTGAAAGTGAATTGGGATAGTGAAATGTGCCTTCTTAAGGCTAAGCAAAGTATTAAGAAACAGGAAAATTTCATTAGAAAAAAAGAAAAGCTATTTCGCTCTTACTGCGCTAAACAGACACATGCCATATTAAGGTCAATATTATTATACTCTTCTTTATTGTCTAAATTTGAAAGTGAATTGTGAGAGTGAAATATGCCTTCCTAAGGCTAAGCAAAGTATTAAGAAACAGGAAAATTTCATTAGAAACAAAGAAAAGTTATTTTGTTTGTGCTGTGATAACAAACACATGTGCTGTTGATGTCAATATTATTATCTTTTTCTTTTTATGTGCCGTGTCCTTTCAGGACGTAGACGATCATGCCTCTCTACTTCCCTCTATCCCTTGCAGCTCTCAATAAGTTTCGTCCCTCTGCTACCTCCCTCAGACCACGTTCTGTCATCCACTTGCTTAAGCCCGTCATGCATTGCTTCCCATTGTCTCTCTTTCTCTCTATTCGCCTTGTGAGTATCATATTCTCCAGACTCTCCTTTCTTATTACGTGTCCCAGAAACTTCAGTTGCCTCTTCCTGATGTTAAGTACTAGCCTCCTTCTTGTTTGCATCCTCTCCAAGACTTCATCGTTGCTCACACGCTCGGTCCATGACATCCTTAGCATCCTTCTGAAGAACCACATCTCCGTCGCCACGAGTCACTTCTTCATCTTTGAGGAGACCATCCAACATTCGCTGCCGTAAAGGAGGACAGATGTCACGTAGCAGTTCAGTAGTCTGTTCATTGTTACCAAATTGTTTAAATCCAAAAGTTCATTGGGATAGCGGAAGATGCCGCCCAAAGGTTAAGCAAAGTATGTTGAAACTTGACTAATGCATGGAATAATAATGCAACATAAAATGTACTTAGAACAAAATGTATTGAAACAAGAAAGTGTACACAATATTTACATATAGTCTTTTGTATATTCCTGGAAAGACCGTTCCTGGAGAATGTGTTGACTGAGTCGCAGTCGGGCAGAGTCTCTGGTTGAATCTCTTGATTCCTGTATTTATCAATCCACCCACGAGGATCGAATGTGGCACAAGGCCGTTTTAATGTAGGTATCCCCGAGCCCGTAGGCTCGGCCAAAAATATGGCCTTTCTGAACCCGCCTAGACGGGTTCAGGCCCTGTCAACCTCCCCGAACGAAACCTTGCCCTTCGGCAAAGCCTCGTCCGGGTTCCCCTCTGCTAATGCAGAGAGTTCGACAGTCGCCGAGGAATCTCTTGATTCCTGTATTTATCAATCCACCCACGAGGATCGAATGTGGCACAAGGCCGTTTTAATGTGGGTATCCCCGAGCCCGTAGGCTCGGCCAAAAATATGGCCTTTCTGAACCCGCCTAGACGGGTTCAGGCCCTGTCAACCTCTCCGGACGAAACCTTGCCCTTCGGCAAAGCCTCGTCCGAGTTCCCCTCTGCTAATGCAGAGAGTTCGACAGTCGCCGAGGAATCTCTTGATTCCTTTCCTCTCTTCCCGGTACCAACCATATTTATATGGTCAGTACTCCACTATGCAAATTAGGTGGATCCTACCACAACAATATATATATATACACACACACACACACACACACACCAGGTGTAACAGCAAAATTGTCCAAATCGTGTAACAGCAAAATTGTCCAATTGTTAGATTAACCTCTGAACCGGCATATCTTAGAAATGATTAAAGATATCTTACTGGAATTCCCCGAGGTTTTTATAACACTATTGGACTGTACTTTGAACAATAAGAATGTACTCTCTGTGAGCTTAACAGAAGAATCGTGATGGATTTGATCATAAATGAAAATAACATGTTCATCATTAATTAATCATAGCTGGGGATCGGAAGCTCGTGAAGGATTGAAATAAAGTTTATATATATATATATATATATATATATATATATATATATATATATATATATATATATATGTATATATATATATATATATATATATATATGTTCATCATTAATTAATCATAGCGAAGGATCAGAAGCTCATGAATGATTGAAATAAAACTCAACTGAGCTATGGAGTCTGATATCTTGAGTCGCATCTCACGCATAAAAATATTCCTGATGATTTCTAAATTCGGTAAAATAGAAAAAAAAACAGTTACTATATACATATATATATGTGTATGCGCGTAAATACAAAGAAGATAAGGCTACTTAGAAGAAAAAATTGCTACCAGTGAGATTCAAACTCACGACCCCTAGCATAGAAGACTAGTACTCTAAACCACTGAGCTATAGAGGCGAAATCTACCAACTGCCCCACGGAGTTAGATGTGGCACAAGGACGAATTTAATGTGGGGTTCCCGAACCCGTAGGCTCAGCAAAAAATACCCCGTAGACTGCGTATAAAACAGGGTCGGTTAGGTGTTTCCCGAGACGAGACTCTGCCCTTCGACTCTGGGATTGCTCTCTGCCTCCGAGCAGAGAGCTTAACCAGCCCAGCTGAAGACGAATCTCCAATTACAGGCCGGCAGACTGAGCTATAGAGGCAGTTTTTCTTTTTGGCCTCTCTGGCATAAAAGAAAAGCTATGACGTATGATTTCTAAATTCGGTAAAAAGAATAATGTTTATATATGTGTGTGTGTGTGTGTGCGTGTATCTATGTATGTAAGTGTGTGCGTAAGTGCAAAGAAATGCTAGTTAAAAATAAGCCGCCAACGAGATTCGAAAGCATAACAGATTTGTAAGAACTATACTCTAACCGCCGCTCTATTGTTTTGCCTCTCTCGCCGTAACTTATTCGTTAAAAAGAAAAAAATATTTGCATTCATTCCTGTATAAGTGAAGAAGAAATGTTCACCAGTGATATACGGATTCACGATCCCTAGCTTCCGAGACCCCTTTTCTAAAAGGTTGGTCTCGGGATTTTTTTTTTTACCCCTCTCGAATAATAAGCTGTGATTAATGATTTTTAAATACGGTTTATATATATATTCACATGTATCTTTTTTTTTAAACAAAAGTGTTATTTTTACTAAGGAGAGGATTGCCACCAGCGAGATTCGAACTCACGACCCCTGGTTTACGAGACCAGTGCTCTAAACCACTGAGCTATGGCGGCAGATACAGCATAGCGTATCTCTTGCATAAATGACTCATTATTTCTAAATTCGGGTCAAGAGAAAGCGTCGATAGTTTTGATAAAGAAAACATTTCACCCCCATTTTCCTCTTCCGGTCCAAAAGAACAACCTTTCTGTTTGTTCTTCATTTTAAAGTGGATGCCATTTAAGTGATTTTCAAATTTGCTATCATTTAATGCTTTTCTTTGTTTCCGAAAGGCATCTTCCGTTGTTCCTATACGAAGGAGCTTATTACGAATCTTCCCCAATTACTCTTCTGGTCATATTTTTTTTTTTGGAGGGGGGATCTCACTTGAATTACTTACGCTTTTTACTGAATGCAACAGACATGTTATATTTTCAAAATAAAGAGATTGATTAATTTGTTTATTTAACAGCATATCAACTACTTATGGGTCATTTATTGTCGAAATTTAATGTGACTTAGAAGTAATTAAAAAAATGATAAAATGTTATTTTGCTTTCACAATAGGATACATGGTAGATGAGACTCAGCTTTGTTGCATGTGCGCTCTTATTTTGTTTTACGGCATATCAGTAACTCAATGGGTTATTTAATGCCGACAAGATTTTTAGAATAGATTCGTATGAATAAAATAGCTATTTTCGTGAGAAATCAGTTTATAGATCAGGTTTCCTTGTAAAGAGTGTTTTTTGTAAAGATCCAGATGTATTGCTGGTAATATTTTTTAAATGTAGTTTTTTCTTTTTTCAAGAATTTATTGTTGGCATTTTTATAATAAAAATCTATTCTTATATTTTTATAGAGTTTTGCCTCCATTTTGGGGTTTAACTATTTGCCCATAGCAGGGACCCTAACTGGTGCTACCACTCCTGGTCAGGATGGACCTGGGAGCAACAGCAATTAACAGGTGGTTCCACGATCCTCAAAGTCTCCCGATCAGAGGCCTTGCTGCTGGATGTAGTCTATCGTCATACCCGGGAAGACTAGATTAGTGTAGCGAGAATTAGTGTGTCGGTAGTTGGGAATAAGTGATTGAAGATTCTTAAGGATAGGATTAAGTCTTTTTACCGTCGAATGTAGCTAACGACACGCCTTAGATAAAGTTAAGTAGGTGAAGACATTAAAAGATAGTCTGGACCGGGCACGGCTGGGGGGTGAACCCTTAGAGATAGGCTTAGCCAGACAGGCACCGGATCATTCGGCTAGCGAGCGCTATCAGGGCCAGTTAGTTAGGCATAGATTAACTAAAATTTCTAACGAAGCCGTGAACATGGGCGTAGAATTGCGCAAGGAAGAAATATTAATACGTCGAGCTTGTGATCGTTTCATTAGTCTGGTCTACACCCCGGATGGCCGCAACGTGCAGTCGACCAACGTTATGTTCGAGATGTTTTGTCAGCATTTCCAGAACCGATTTACCTAGGAGCCTGGACTCTATGAGCAAGAGTTTGACAGTTATTTAGCTTACTTTAATCCACTTTCGTCAGCTGAAGCAGCTGGCTGTAAAGGCGAAATCCACAAGGCATTGAAGAGGGTCTTCTGTGGAAAGTAGACGGGACTTAATGGCCTGTCCTACAAATTGTACTTGAGGCTGTCGCATAGCTTTGTGCCGATTTTGACAGTGGTGTTCAATACTGGTTCCGGCAGGGGCGCGTCCCCGATTGAATCTGCAGGAGTGTGATTACGCCGTTGAAAACGTGCAAGTATGGTGGGCGAGAAATAGACGATTACAG
This sequence comes from Acanthosepion lycidas, assembly GCA_963932145.1. Classification (NCBI taxonomy): domain Eukaryota; kingdom Metazoa; phylum Mollusca; class Cephalopoda; order Sepiida; family Sepiidae; genus Acanthosepion; species Acanthosepion lycidas. Next base: position 19,542,337 of record OZ010575.1, read on the forward strand.
CTCATAACTCTGCTAAGCAAAGAGTTAACAAGATACGCCATTTTCCTGACGGAGAGTTTGGTGACAGCTGCCGATATTCTGTTGGCACCCGAGCATTTGTGCTGTGAAGGGCCGAACAATTCAGAGCAACCTGCATCTGATAAGCACGATCAAGGGTGTAGAAGACAACGAAGAAGATAAATTTGGATCAGGCCAAGATTAACCACGCGTCTGGAGTGTGCTTCGGGTCGGATCTTCAGCTAGAGAAAAATTGGTCTGAGATACAGGCAATATTAGGAGTGGCGGCCCGGGTTTGGCCCCGATGGCGGTTGTCCTTGAAGGGTAAGGTTGAGGTGTGAACCGTGTACTTATTTCCTTTCATCCTCTGTATGGATCGTTTGAAGGCGCTAGAGCGGTTGTTTTTCTCCCTCTTCTAGGTGGAGGGTAGGGGACAAGCCGATAGACAGCAGTGATATCTATGTCCAGCATCGATGTCATAGGAGACTGGAAATGCAGAACTTGGCGAGTCAACGACACGCCTCAAGGTTGGGATTTCCTACTCCATGAGGGACCACTGCGGTCGAGGAGTGTCAGGGAGGCCTTCTCTAGTCTTACTTTTCCGGGACTCTTTTCGGTCCCGGGATTGAGCTTAGCCTCGAAATCAGGGGGATTTCCTCAACGAGTGTCGTCCCTGACCTTTGGAGGATATTGTATCAAGGCGGGTCGAGTGGGACTCGTTGTCTGGGTAGAGCAGTTTGTTGGTGGGCTATTTGCGCATTTTCTGGTCCTGGGCGCCAGCGGCGAATTACATCAGCAAAACTAAGTTTTCTCTTACTGATTGATCCGGAAGGTGCTATCTCTCAATAGTATAAATTTCAGAGCGGGCGTGGCAAACATTCCTGATTGTCACTGGTGTGAGCACGCCTTCTGGGATCATGTCAGCGAGTTGACGGCTCGTATTGATCTCGAACATTTCGTGTCCTTTGATCTCACAGACGTGTGCGATAATGAGTCGCTCCCGTGGTCTGCGGTGAAATGGTTGGTGCTTGTTACGCTGCTAGCTATGGCAAGGTTGGTGGTGTGGGTGGCGCAAATGGAGATGATCATACGAAACGAACGATATAAAAAAAAAAAGCTATGACGGATTATTTCCAAATTCGGTAATAGAAAATAGTTGATATATATATATATATTTTCGAAACTCACTCGAATAAAAGGTTATGATTAATGATTTTTAAATTTGTCAAAAGCAAAATGGTTCATATATATTCATGTCTAAGTGTGTGTAGGTGTAGGTACAAAGAAAATAAAGCTATCCAGAAGAAAAAATTGCCACCTGCGAGATTCGAACTCACGACCGCCATTTAAGAGACCTGTGCTCTAAAATGCTAAGCAATGGCGGCAGATACCCCGCTAACACTTCTCGCATTAAAAGCTATGACTAATGAGTAAATTCAGTAAAAGGAAGTACCACTTATAAGACAAAATAGCCACCTGTAAGATTCGAACTTCGAACCAGTGATTTACGTGATTGGTGCTCTAAACCACCGACTTGAGTAGGCAGCACCGTACCTACGAAAACCAATGATTGATAATTTCTACATTCGCGAAAACAAAAGAGGTTGATACTCAAGGTGCAATGCGCGTTATGATTTTGCTGACTGCACAGTGTAGTAGGGTCAGTTGGGCACCGTCTGTGAGAAAAAAGAGCCCATTGACGTAATTCACTTTGCCAGAAATTTGGAAACAGAATTCCAAAATGAAGACGCATGGATAAAGAAAGAAGGGATTTTTGACGTTAAAATGGGAAGCTTTGACAGTGCCAGACCTGCGAAATCATAAATATATATTTACTACATGAATTAAGCAAAAATGATAGATGAAAATGATACATAACTCTACAGGGACGACGGTCTCATAATCTTAAGGAATTATAACAAACAAAACACAAACAAAGCTAGAAAAGCAATAATAATAATTTTCAAAAATAACGGATTTGACATAAACATAAAAACTAACCTAAACGAAGTAGATTTTCTATATGTTACTTTCAACCTAAGAAAAGACACATATAAACCATACAGAAAACCCAATGATAAACCACTGTACATACACATATCTTCCAATCACCCGCCTTCAATAATCAAACAGATACCAAAATCGCTCAACCTCAAACTTTCCGACAATTCTTGCAATGAAATCATATTTAACGAAGCTGAGAAAGACTACAAAACAACCCTAAAAGATAGTGGATTCCCAGCAAAACTCACATACTCACCAGAGAGCACAAAAAATGCCAACAGGATAAGAAATATCATATATTTCAACCCAATGTACAGCAAAAATGTAAAAACAAACGTAGGTAAAATATTCTTCAAGCTCTTAAAGAAACACTTCCCGAAATCAAGCACTCTACACAAAATATCCAATAAAAACACTGTAAAAACCAGCTACAGTTGCACCGAGAACATGGCACAAATAATAAAAAAAACACATCAGGAAAACTATCAACAAAGCACACGAACAAATTAAACCCACGTGTAACTGTAGAATAAAGAATGAATGTCCCTTAAACGGTAATTGCTTACAAAACAACATAATATACCAAGCTACGGTAAAATCACCAGATAATGAAGAAAAAGTATACATAGGAGTAACTGAAGGATCCTGGAAATTGTACACACAAAACATCTTTCACACGTATTAAATATGCGATCAGCACAATGCTTTCCACGTATATTTGGGAAATTAAAAACAAAACGCAAATCACACCAAAAATATCATGGAAAATAAGAAAAAGATCATCAGCTTACAACAATCAATCCAAAACCTGCAGACTTTGCTTGGAGAAAAATAGCTATTATTAACTTTACTATAAATTACTAAATAAACTATCTGAGCTCATCTCAAAATGCAAACATGAAAACAAATTTTCACTACATTACTTAAAAATCGAAAACTGGAATGAATAAATAAAAATAAACAAAATAATATAAAAAACAAGTAAAATAAATTCATGCAAACAAATAATAAACAAATTAACAAACCACTCCCGTTAGAATAGACGAAATAGAATAAATAAAATTTAAGATAAATACATAAAAACAAGTAAAAATAATTAACCCAAATAAATAAATAAAGTAAATAATAATAAACAAATTAACAACCCAATCCTGCTAAAATAACTGTTGAAATAGACTACAATAACGAATCCAAAATTGGACGTAAAAATAACAATAACTTTTATATACCGATAAAGATTACTACGTTCCTCAAAATTGGGAAACTGAATAGAGCAAATAAAAATATACAATAAAAAACAAGTAAATAAATAAGAAAAAACAAGTAAAAATTAATCTAAATTAATAAATGAAGAAATTAAAAAATCGCTCCAGCTAAAATAACCGTTGAAACTAATAAAAATAAACATAAATAAACAAAAACAAGTAAAAATAATCACACTAACTAAATAATAAACAAATTAAAAACTGCCCCCCACGACAAAATAACAGACTACACTACGACAATCAATCTAAAAATTGGACGAATAAATAGCTTTATTTATCTTCCCAAACAAAAACAAACTATTAAATAATCAACCCAAGCAAATACCCGCGAAATTATTTACTACGTTAAATCAAACATGAAAACTAAAAAGAATAAATTAATATATAAATTAAAAATGAATATAAAAATAAATAAATTAACACAAATAAATAAATAAATAAACAAGACACTCCCGCCAAAATAAGCGCCAGAATGGAGTACCAAAAATGCAGCACTGACCCATGCGTCAGCATGAAACTGCCTTCAATATTAACTTATATATATATATATATATATATATATATATGAAGAAAAATATGGAAAAACAAAAAATTCGAATATGCAAGTATGGTGTTTTAATGTTGTTTCAATGTCGACGTCAGACGTTTCGGTCTAGTAGACCTTCTTCAGTTATTAAACTTTAATTAAAATTAGACGATATCAAGTCAACATGAAAAGACGATGAACATAAGACTAATCAAAACAGAATAACTGAAATTTTTAAGATCAGCGTTCCGTTTCGCAATACGATCACGTCGGCGTCACGTGGGCGATGTTTTAATAACTATGTCCTGAAGAAGGTCTACAAGACCGAAAGGTCTGACGTCGGCATTGAAACAACAATATATATATATGAAAGAAAAGTATATATATATATATATATATATATATATATATATATATATATATATATTTATTTAAAAATTCTAAGATAAATATGTTATAAAATCACTACAAAAATAGCCATTTTGTTTCAACACCTCCAGTGTCTTATCAAATGATGATGTTGAATATAAAATAAATGGTTTTAAAAATTTCAAATTAATTAACGATCTTCGCAAGGGGAAAAAGTTGTTACAAAAGCTAGAATGGCCAATCAAAATACAAGTATAGGAAAATTCAAAAAGCTTGACAACGAAGTCATGTTATAATAGCTATTCAGATCTTTAAAATAGGGGTAATATTAAAAAGGAATTTATTCTAACCAATAAATATTAAATTATATGATAAAACTTGATATTAAAATTAAAAGTAAAAATTACCAATTTTAAAATCCAAATTTAATCTCTATTAAGTTTAAAATTATAAAATTACTGAGGAGAAAAGAAAAAATACATATGTTATTCAATTTATTTCTTCATTGAAATTACGTTAGAATAGACACTAATTTCTTCCGGTCCTCCGACAATATGTATACATTTTAATCCGAAGTGTAAGAATGGGGTCCTCTCGCGTAAAACAAAACAAACACACTCAGATTATAATACATAAGCACCCAGACATATTTAGATATGCACACACACAAAAAAAAAAAAGTGACGAGACAGGGAACATCTCCACGGCCCTTTACATAAATAAAAAAAGGAAAACCAATGTATACATACATACACAATTAAAAGTGCATGCATTTTCCATACACATAGACGCCG
>OZ010575.1:19549791-19607291 GCA_963932145.1 Acanthosepion lycidas
GAAGGACGGTGATTTCGATAATTATGACCAAACAACTGTATTTTAGTTTCATCTGTCCATAGTACTTTTTCCCAAAACAAATATTCTTTATCCTTATGCTCTCTGACGAATTTTAGCCTAGTATTTCTGTGTCGTTTCAAGAGGAGTGAAGTCTTCCTTGGGATGCGTGATTTCAGACTGTTTTTGTGTAGTTCATTACTTATTGTACGCTTTAATCCCTAATGCACGCAGATGTTCCTGCAGCTCTTCTCCGGTAACCTGTGGATTTTGTTGGATTTGGCGTCCTAATATCCTTGCTGATCTTAGAGAAATCTTCCTCGGAGCACCTGTTCGTCTTTGGTTTTCGACGCTGTTACGAGTTTTAAACCTTGCAATAAACGAAACAATTGTAGTAAAAGGAATATTCAGGTTGTTAGAAATCGTTCTGTAACTGTTCTCCTCTTTCCAAAGAGAAAAAATGTGTTGCTTTTGTGAAATAGTAAATTCTTTACCTTTAGGCATTATTAGAACCTTCTCGTAAGACTATAAATTGCAGAATGCTCTGATAATGGCTAATAGCGTTAACTATAATTACTGATAACATTACTGGAACATTCTAGAATATACTTGTTTCATAATTAATTGATTATTTTATTCTAATAATTGATTTGTACGAATACTTTTTTCATCAGTTAGAATTAAAAAAAATGCATTAATTTCTGTTAGAATAAGAATTAAGTTTATTATTATTTTTTAATGATGTGTGTCTTTATACATGAAATGTGCTGAGATTTGTTTTATTTTAGGGGTTTTACATTTATAAAAATAGAATATTTTAAGTGTACGAATATTTATTTCCCCCACTGTATATAAGTACACTCCCATCCACGCATATACACATAAATATACACACATATACATATACATACATATACATATATACACACTGAAACACATATAAATGTAAGTAAATATACACATACATATATATATATATATACATATACACACACACTCACATATACATATACATATATATATACATATATACACACACACAAATACACATACATATACATATATACACACATAGACTTACACACTCGGCAGTAAACACAAACCAAAGTTGACATACCTACACACACACACAATCTCACATATGATAGGTGTCAACACATACATATACACCCGCACACATACATACATATATATATATATAAATATATACATACATATATATATATATATCTATAATAACAAGTACATATACACATACATATATGCATACACATATATACACACACACTCACATATACATATATATATATATATATATATATATATATATATATATATATACACACACAAATAGACATACAAATACATATATACACACATAGGCTTACACATGCATGCATAAGTGGATATCCCTTTAAAGGGGTGCAGAATTAATTTCAACTCGGAACTAAGGGTTAGGGTTAGCGTGTAGAGTCATGATTTTTAAATAGGGTTAAAATTATTTCCAAGTTGAAATTAATTCCGATTTGAAATTAGTTCTGTTACTCCTTTTAAATATCTCTCACATAAAATGCTATGACTCATTTAAGAAGATATCAACTCCAGTGAGATTCGGAAATAAGTCGCTGGATTATGAAACAAATATAAATGTAAATAAATAAAAATAAAAATTAAAAAAAAAAAACGTGGGTGGGCGCGTGTCATTACAAAGAAAATAATCTTTTTTAGAAGAAGAATTTGCCACTAGTGAGATTCGAGCTCACGACCGATAATTCATGAAACAAATGCTTTGAACGAATGAGCGAAGGAAGTGGTTACCATTTTGATAATCTCACTCATAACAAATGTGATTGGTGAAAAAACTTTGCCACTAGTGAGATTCGAACTCACGACCCCTGGTTTACGAGACCAGTGCTCTAAACCACTGAGCTATAGAGGCTGACTCTATTTTAATTCTTAGTCGCATAGAAAGCTATGACTGATGATTACTATGATTGATGTGCGCGTGCGTATAATACAAAAAAAAAGGGGTGACTCATGATTTGTAAATAAGGTAATAGAAAATGATTGATAAATCTATAAAATTAATACGAATGTCAGTGTGTCACACTTTTTCAACTTTACTCCTAGAGGCCGTAAACATATCATACCATTTTGGAATCAGGCTGACTCCGTGAGCAAATTAAAATCATTCTGAGTCGGATGTGGAGCCTTAATCTTGAAATTTTGGATTTACAATTGTTTTCGGTGATTTTTGACGGAATTTTTTGCGACGAATTTTTTATACGATAACAATTTTTATAACTTGGAAATAAATTTGGGAATAATCAAAACTACTTGCGAATTCCAACGAAAGTCACCCATGAAATAAAAAAAATAATTGTTTGTACGGAAAGCAAGGACCTACGTACATCAAATTGTCTTTAAATTTTGTGGCGACAGAAGAATTAGCATCGAAGAATTATTGTCGAACTCTCTGCCTTCGGAGAGCGTCTCATCTGGGGAGGTTGACAAACCCGATCAGATTTTTGTCAGAACCCATAGGTTTGCAATCGCCCACATAAATCCAGCCTTGTGATACATCTCTCCTTGTTGAGGGGATTGGGCAAACACCAGTCGTATTGGAGTCAGTGAGTTTGCTGCCAGGCTCGCGACCGACTTGTCGAACTCCCTGCCTTCGAGCAGAGAGTCATCTGGGGAGGTAGACCAACCCGAACCCATGTATGTGGGGTCTAAGGGTAATTGCTGCTCGTGCCCACGCGCTCGGAATCGCTGCACAAAAAACGGTCTTGTGCCACGTCATTTCTAACGTCTGCCTGAATTCTAAAATTTTATTTATTATTTCTTTATTTTTTTTTTCATTAGGAGTAGACAGGTTCGCCTATTGCCCGGTTCACACTCCTCCCCTGTGTTCTGATCAGATGTAGAGTTTATCCCTTGTTTTCTGTTCAGGATTAGGATTCCGGTCCCTTCTGGAGTCTTTTCCTTCTCTTTCAGTTTCAGCTGCCTCTCGCAGGTTCGTGCATTATCGCCTTGCTTGGTCTGGACTGGTTAAAAAAAAAACAACTTTTATTCTCTTGCAGCGGACCGTGGCAGTGATGATATAAAGGACCCACGTGGGTTAAAATTTCCTGCTAGCCTTTCCAGTTACATGAGAATGTTAGACTTTAATTAAGTCCAAAGAAAACAAACAAGACCGATAACTATATACAAATATATGTATTAACAACAAGTACAAGTTACAGGCACATGGACAGTTAAATTGAGTGCGTGTGGTGAATATTATGTGTGTGTGTTGTGGTGAGTGTTCGTACGTACGTGTATTGTTCTTAGCGTGTTCCTAGAATTTGGGAAACGCTGTATCTGTGAGAGCTCACATATGCGAGGTGGTATAAGGCCCAAGGCCCGAGGAAAAAAGAGATCGAGGCGAAAGGTCAGCGAGTACTTATATCCAGGGGAGAGAGACCCCTGTTGAAGGATTGTGGAACTAAGGAGGAGCGAGTACTTGCTTGTTTTTTTAGAATATCTTACGAAAAAAAAAAATGTACCAACAGCGTGTATAAAAAATAATAACTGACAGAATTATATCATCCATTCTGTGATGAAATCAGCAGTTCGTCGCCTTCACAAGCTAGCAGTAGAATTAATGCAGATAAGAAGAAACCCCCGCCACTCTAGCGGAAGATTCCTTTCAGAAACCAAGTAAGGGATTAAGTCATAAGAAAAAATACTTCGAAAGAAATAAAAGCTCTGAACTTGCTCCGTAACATCAAATTTTCCTTATGGCAACGAATATTGTAAATTTACCTCATGGATCAAGAAGTGGATTCAAGTGACAGAAACGTTAGAAAAATTGTTTCAACGGTTTTTCCGTACAATAAAGACGACAATCTTTGGCTATCAGTTTTCGAAAATAACATTCATTTTTTCTTATTTTGAAAATGGACTTTGAACAGAGGCCGGTTCTTCACAGCTACAAGACATTTACATACATATATATATATATATATATATATATATATATATATATATATATATATATATACGCACACACACACACACACGCACACACACACACACACATATATATATATATATATATATGTATGTATGTATATGGTATAAATAAAATGACAACTGGAAAAAAGATCTTAGATTTTGCCGACGCGTTTCGTCTTCCGACTTTTTCAAGGCAAAAATGAAATCGAAATGTTCTTGTTGTTGTTCGATTTCATTTTTGCTTTGAAAAAGTCGGAAGACGAAACGCGTCGGCAAAATCTAAGATCTTTTTTCCAATTGTCATTTTATTTATACCAATCTGTCTTGTCCACAGAATTGATCTGGGAATTTATCTCTCTCTATATATATATAATCTAAAATCTACATGATTATTTCTAACAATCAGAAGGAGTTCGTGTTTTTGAAGATAAGTAACTTTTCATATTAGAAGCAACTCCCGACCACAGTAGCGGAAGATTCCTTTCAGAAACTAAGCAATTCATTAAGTCATAGGAAATTATACTTAGAAACTAATAAGAGCTCTGAACTTGCTCCGTAACATCTAACTTCCCTTATGGTAATGAATAATGTAAAATTCCCTCATGGATCAAGAAGTGGATTAAAGTGACAGAAACGTGGTTCTACTGAAAAAGGCTAAGATTAACATAGACAGAACATGTGAACTATTGTGGAGTAGCTGAACACCCCCACAAATGGACTCATGTAAAACAATTTAAACATAACTTTCACATAGTAAGAGAGTGTGCTGTTTAAATTGTCTTAGACCAGTTCATCTTCTGTGGGGTGTACAGCTACTCCACAACATGAACAATGAGGAACTCTTCATGAATTTAGAAATTACAAGGAAACTGCTGCTAACAGCCACAAAGCGTTCGCGTTTTTGAAGATAACTAACTTTTCATATTCAGATTGAAAAAATCAAATTCTTTTGGGATATTTTCTGTGGACGGGTCGAGTAAGAAAACAAGCAAGTTGTAAAGAAAATGGCAACAGAAAGAACAATTCTACTTAAAAGACAGCTGAAGTTCCTTGGTCAGAAAAGGAGTAAGAAGAGCTTTAAAAGGTAAAACCTCATGAGGCATATTGAGAACAAGAGACCTAGAGGAAAGCGGCGAGCCATTGACCTGGCGAGCTTTAAGAGATGTGGCTGTATAATAATGATTGTGGAAATGACATAAACAGAACAATTGAGCAAGGTGGAAGTCTTTAGAAAAGCGGGCATCGTAAGAAATCTGCTGTTAAGAACGAGAAAGATTTATTGATTTATTTACGGCCAGATCACGTTCAAACATTGGTCCCCATATGATTACCGACGTTAAGTAACGTCGAGCCTGGTCAGTATCTAGATTGTGTCAAACAAGATCCTTTTAGGATATCCGATAAAAAAAAAATACAAGGACAATAACACGAGCGTTATGTAAAACAGATAAAGAGAATTCTTAGAATGAGAAGGATTGCGGACATATCACGTTGAAACACCGGTTCTCGTATGGTAACCGAAGTTAAACAACATCGAGACTGGTCAATACTCAGGGCATAGATGGGTGACCGCTTGGGTATACCAGGTGATGTAAGCATGGATGTGCGGGTGGTGTAATGGATAATGGCTCGGAATTATTAATCGGAGAGCCGAGTTTCAATTCCCGTTGCGTTCGTTATATTCACTTATGCATAATTACCCGGGGAAGGGTATAGATTCATTTCTTCTTCCCCCACCTATGGGTTAAATAGTAACAATTTTAACACTAAAATCATTATTATCTCCAAAAACAAAACAAAAAATCCTAATTTTCTGGCATTAAATAACCTGCAAAGGGTTGACAAGCCGTAAAAAATTCATCTTCAAAAATGTAAATGCGGTGTCAATTGGTAAAATCTGTCTTCTTAATTCCAGTTCTTTGATTGTTCTTTCACCATAATGGCGTTTTCTTTTTCTTAATCAAATTAAATATTGCTGCCAAATCTGTTCTATTGCTTCAGCTGTGTATTTAGAGATTCTTTATAAAATACAAATAAGTATCTGCAATATTAACGGTCATGACCATGCATCTCGGTTTTTAGTCACTTTCCTTTAACAGCCATGGTTTTCCTTTAACAGCCATGGTTTTCGTTTGTCGAAATAATCAATCACAGTTTTTTTTTATTCGTGATAAGCATCGTTGCGTAATTGCCGCCATAGCTCAGAGGTTTAGAGCGCTGGTCTCGTAAACCAGGAGTCGCGAGTCCGAATCTCGCTGGTGGCATCATTCTTTTTTTCAAAGCTGCAAATATTTTCGTTCTTCTTATACTCATAAAACAACCGAATATATATATATATATATATATATATATATATATATATATATATATATATATATATATATATATATATATATATATATATATATATATATATATATTGTTGCATTTGAAGTAAAGTCGACGGGGAAAGAAATTTCTTTTTTTTTTTAAATATGCATTTTGGGTATCTAGTCACAACCCTTTCATTTCGTAGCTTTTCGTTTTTTCTGTTACTGAATTTAGAAATAAAGAGTTATTGGCTTTTATGCAGGAGAGGAAAGGCCGGATCGATGCCACCATAGCTCAGTGGTTTCGAGCACTGGTCTAGTAAACCAGAGGTCGTTAGATGGTATATTTTTGGTAGCTTTTATATTCTTACTACTTACTTCTTGCTACATTACTTTCTTTCTACCCAGTAGACCTAATAAATATAATTATATATATATGTGTGTGTGTGTGTGTGTGTAAATATGTAGAAAAATAGGAAAGAACACGTTAGGTAAATAATCCGGAGTTCTTTAGTATTTTTGTTTATATTTTTAAAAAACACTGCTCCCTACAGAAGTAGAGCTTAGATTATAATAATTTAAAAAAAAATATGATTCCTTCGCTACATAAGAGTTCTCATGTTTCAAAAACGAGAGCCGAAACCATCAATATAATTATTAAAATTTTCGCTTCAGGATGAAACAGGGCTTGTTAACTTAATTCAATTTAATTTTAATAATTATATTGATGGTTTCGCCTCTCGTTTTTGAAACATGAGAACTCTTATGTAGCGAAGGAATAATATTTTTAAAAAATTATTATAATATATATACATATATATATATATATATATATATATATATATATATATATATGTTTCATTAAATAATATAGACAAGTGTTGTCTATTTATTTTATGTAAATTCTTTTCATAACATCTGATAAGCTTAATAACATTATCATTAAACGAAGAAAGAAATCACAATATTGATACATATTTTTTAATCCTATCTAAGCTTTCGGCTTACATAAGCTATTATCAAAGATGACAATTACATTACAATATATTAAACAATACACGGAAAAGACAGTGATTATAGTCTGTTTCTGTTTACATGGATGATTTCTAAGCAATGATAAACTCGTGCATGTAAGACGCTGGAAGCGAAAATAGCATGACGTCACACATGGCCACGTGAGGGTGAAAACGAGAAGTATTAAGTATGGGAAGCTATGGTATAAACCAATGGCTTCTGATACCAATTATTGGCATTGAAGAATATTTGTGGAGATTTCATAGTTTATTTTGTTCAGGTTAGGTTTCAACTGTTTTATGTAGATAGCCAAGACTGGTGAAATGTGCTAAGAACCTGAACAATTACGAATGAGTAATGAGTTCGATCCTCACTGGGTGCCCGACACTTTCGACCTTGTGCTACATCTAATCTATGCTTGGAGAATCGCTATATATATCATTATTACATTTTTGTAAAAAAAATAAAAGCCTTTTTCTTTTGATAAATTTAGAAATAATCTGCCATAAGACTTTATTCGGGAAAAGACCGCTTAAGCCACCGCCGCCATATCTCAGAGGTTTAGAGCATTGGTCTCGTAAATCAGGTGTCGTGAGTTCGAATCTCACTGGTGGCATTTGCGTTTATCTAAGCTGTAAATACTCACAATTTTCTTGCTTCTTATTATTCATACATCTGCATGTCAACCAGACGGTGATGTGATTGCACGTGAAACAAAGACAACGCTTAAATTTTAAGTTGTTTTTTTTTTTAAATATGCATTTTTGGGGTTCTAGTCACATCGATTTCACTTCTTTGTTTTCCGTTTAATTTGTTTTTATCATTTTTCATATTAAATATCTCATCTTGTCATAATAGAAGATCTGCTAAGAAAGGTGAAATGTTTTAAGACCTTGGATATAGATTTTTAGGAAATTCTTGATATATTTATTTTTTTTACATATATAATTTGCCTACATTTGCAAATGAGTATATTCCAAACACACACACACACACACACACACACACACACACACACACACACACACACACACACACACACACACACACACACACACACACACACACACACACACACACAAATATATATTAGGTTGGTGCAAAAATAATGTCGTTTTCTGACATAAAGTTTAACGTCAAAAAACGACATTATTTTTGCACCAACCTAATATATATATATATATATATATATATATATATATATATATATATATATATATATATATAATTTTTCCTTTTTCATTATTTAGAAAACTTACTAAGTTTCTAAATAATGAAAAATTATTAAACCATAGGCAGGAGTTAACGGTTTTTTGTCGACATCAACAAATTTTCGCATTAGCATAAAAAAAAAAATCCCATAGTTTAATAAAAGTCTTAAAAGCTTAGCCAAATCATTAAATAGGAAAAACCCTTTCTGTAGTCGTCAAAAAACAAATTGAAATTCAGTGCAATACGGTTTGTATATAAAACACCCACTTGAATAAACAAATAAATAAATAGATAATCAGATAGACAATAATAAAACACAATCCTCCCGACACATAACGACTTGTAGGCGTGTCATAAAAATATCCCTCATTGGGAACTAACTAGAGGATGACCGCCAACATTAGCCTTGAAATAGATACCGTACCCAACCTGAGCAAAACCTCTCAGAAGGTGATGAATCTATAGATAAGAATTAACTGTCTGACCACTTAACCAAGATGACTCGCCTAGCCACTCCCACAATTACGAATGTTATAACGGACCATGCCTAAAAACACACGTAAACCAAGAGATAGCTTATTCCTAAAATTTCGCTTGAAGATGAAACGGGACTAAACACCTCAATTCAACTTAATTTTAATAATTATTTGGATGGTTTCGGCTCTCGTTTTTGAAACATGAGAACTCTTATGTAGCGAAGGAATCGTATTTTTAAACAAAAAAATATTATATATATATATATATATATATATATATATATAATAAAAAGGCTTAAACACTAATATTTCATGGTTATAATTTATTACATTTGAATCGTTATTAGGCTCCATTTCATCAGACCTACAAATTAAAAAAAAAAAAAAAACCTAAAAAATCCTTTTTTTTTAATTTGTAGGTCTGATGATTTGGTTCGCGATTACGATTCCAATGTAATAAATTATAACCATGGAATATTAGTGTTTGAGCCTTTTATATTATATTCTTACTCTGTCCTGGACATTGAGTTCTGCCTGGATTCTATCCTCTTGGAAACTTTTATATGTATATGTATGTGTATGTATGTACATATATTTATATATTTTATATATATATATGTGTGTATATTAATCACTAATATTATATATATATATATATATATATATATATATATATATATATATATATATATATATATATATATATATATATATATATCTCAAATATGTGGTGCAGTTCAATCTATATTACATGAATCATTCATACAAAAGTAGATTAGTAAAATTAATGATATAAATGACGAAAAACACCTTCGCAAACAAATTTATTAAAGTTACATTAAATGTACATTAAATGTTGAATTTTTGGGGGAAAATTTAAGAGTGTGCGTTTTTTTACTAATATGGCAATTTGAGAATTTTTTTTGTTGTTGTAGGATTTTTTTTTCAGTCAATGCCTCATGAACTAAACTGTTCAATAAATAGAGTAATGTCACAGCTGTTATCCCGAATATTTGCACGTCGGATCAGTTCCTTTTAAATCAAATATGTGGTGCAGTACAATATGTAATCTATCTATCTATCTATCTATCTATCTATCTATCTATCTATCTATCTATCTATCTATCTATCTCTCTCTCTCTCTCTCTATATATATATATATATATATATATATATATATATATATATATACGTAGGGCCTGTAATCAGTTTTGGGGAACTTTACAGTACAAAAAAAGGGTGCTTTACATTTAGAACTGTGCAAGTGAGTTATTAAACAAATGTTATCAACATAAAATTGAGCTTCTCCTGAATACTCAATAATATATATGCATTGTAATTACTTTTGTTTTTCTTTTCTTATTTCGACAAAGCAACAACAGAATCAAACGCTCCATTGACTTTTTCGGAGCTGAGAGTACCCAGTCGGTTTGGTTTGTTGGATTATTTTAATTTACGGCATACATATGGGTTATTTAATGCCGACAAGATTTTTAGGATAGGTTTGTATGAATAGAATATGTATTCTTTGTAAGAAATCTGTTTGTAGATTAGCGTTTGGGTTTATTTTGTTTTACGGCTCATCAACCTCAATGGGTTTTTTTTTAATTTCGACAACATTTTTAGGATAGATTCGTATAAATAGAATATGTATTCTTTGTAAGAAAACATTTTTTCATATCAGGTGTCATTGACGTATTTTTGTGAAAACGGTTTTTGGCAAGAGTCAAATGTATTGATAGTAATTTTCTTTTAAAAATGTATTGCTGGTAATTATTTTTCAAAAATGTAGTGATGGTCATTTTTTTTCTAAAATATATTGTTGGTAATTTTTTTCAAAAATGTATTGCTGATAATTTTTTTTTTTCTAAAATGTATTGCTCGTAATTTTATTCTTTTTTTCAAAAAAATGTAATGTTGGCACTTTTACTATAAAATTTATTTTTAATACTTTCTTAGTGTTTTCAACCCAGTTTGGGTGTTAACTATTTTCTCACAGCTGGGACCTTAACAGGTGCTAGCATCTAGTGTCAGGGTGGACCTGGGAACAAAAGCAATTAAGTGGTTGTTCCACGCTCCTTAAAACCTCCCAGATCAGACTGGCTTGGCAGATGTTTATCGTCATACCCAAGATTGAAATTCTGATTTGTACAAAAACGAATATTTCTTCAAAAAGTGATATTCAGTGCGGGTAGATTGCGTTGAAATTTTTTTTTTTTTTTTTTTTATATTTCTGGCCATAATTTTAATCTCTTGCCTGTTGCTTAATAAACAGAATCCAGCAAGAATGCAGCCGACGTTGGCGTTTAAACTGATAAGAGATTTATGTTACAAGAGCGCTAACGTCTTGAGATAATAGAGCATTTGTTAAGGCACATTGTTCATGAATACGATTATTAATTATTGCGACACAAATGCATTTTGTCAAACAAGGTGCTGTTAGGATAGGCGATAAAAAAAATCGAGGACAACACAGCTTTATGGGAAGCAGATTCGAGGGTCTTAGAGGAGATGGATTGCGGCCATATCACGTTGAAATATTGGTTCTCGTATGGCCACCGAGGTTTAACATCGAGACTGGTCAATACCCAGAACCTAGATGAGTAATAGCGTGGGAATATCAGGTGTTCTAGGCGTGGTGTGCGGGTGGTGTAATGGATACCAGCGCAAATTTGGAAACCGGAGAGTCGAGTTCCAATTCCTGTCAGGTTCGTTATATTCTATATTCACTTGTACCAGTAAGTTATTATTATAAACTAAAACTATTTTATGGCTTTAAATAACCGGAAAAAATGTTGGTAAATCGTAAAAAATAAACAAATCAATCAATCGAATAAGTAACAGCTAAGCCCGTGGTTATTAATTAAACTTAGAAACACACGGGTGGAACTAGTGGGCACTCAGTTAGAATCAAACTTACTTCATTCTCTTCTTCTGTTGAGACGATTTTTCTCGTAGTTATTTTAACTTTGTACTCGGCAATCAAAACTGTGTTAACCCTAGAATACTAACCATCAATTAAAGTTACACCACTACTAACCATGGGTATATCGTACCCGATTTTGAAAACATCAAAAAAAATATTAAATATAAATCTTTATTTGAAATATTTTACATGCAGACACTTCAAACTTTGTACTTTGAGTTAACATTAATAGGAACTGAAAAACATATTATTTAGGTAAGAAAATCCGGTACTGAAAATTGTAATTAAAGATAGGAAAATTTGCGCTGGGTACTATATACCCATGGTTAGTGTTCTAGGGTTAATATTTGACAAAACGAAATGTGGCCTAGAGAATAAGAATAAAATTAAAATATCTAAACTCCTATCTGGTAAGCTTAATCGAGCGTAATGGAAAACATCAGTAGGCCCCAGTTAGGATCAAACTGATTTAATTCTACCCCACTGTGTCTTTTCTACGATCTTAACCGATTTAAGTCGAGGACCAATGGCTAACTTTCCGACATAAATGAGCAGGACTAGCACTTCTCCATCGCCCTCGAAACTTTGATACGGGTCCCCACCTCTCTACTACATGTCGATTTCGAACTTTCCCAACTTGGGGGTCACAGATCCTTGAAAGTAAAATTGGGTGGGCAGGCAGTGCATTTTTAAATTACAAAAATCAGGGAGTTAGCCAGTTTAATGAAAATTTCAGTATATATTCATTATTTACTCTTTTTTTTATAATTTTTTTTATTTAAAAAAATCCGAGAAAATGTTATTCTATTTGTAATATCGACCAATATTTTCAGGACTAGATTTTATTCGAAAAAATTCTTTAAGTCGCAATTTTTTACATTTCCATAAAGATTAATCGTCGTCGTATCACCGCTGAAAAACAAAAAGTTTTACAAAGATTCCAACACAACACAAACGGGATTGTCTTAAAAACTTGTTTTATAAACAGTATTTCAGTTTTTGGCAAAATTTTTCATGTGTTGAAAACTTTAAAATTTTTTATTTTTTTAAGCGATTCTTTTCTCGGTTTTATCTTTCTAGAAATGTAAAAAAAAATAGGGACTATAAATTTGATTTTAATTAACAGCCGTGGATTTTACCGAGATATATGATCCTCTTAATTGATTGAAAAGAACTGTTCAGAAAGAAAATAGCTAAAATAACTAATGTGATTTCAGGCATTACTGTAAATCAGTTGGCAAATGTTTTCCGTGAACTGCAAAATCGTATTACCCTTTGTATTGCTAATGATGGAGGACATGTGGAAACTTAAATAAAATTTCAATTAAACCCTAAAAAATATAGATTTACTTCTTTCTAATCTTTTTTACAAATTATTTCTATCGCAAATACAAATAAAGTTATAATTTTTTTAAGTGCACACGAACTTTATGGACACCCTGTATAAGTAATTTTTTGTAATACATATGAAATACATTTATCATTTTTTATACAGTGTAACCCGGATATAAGAGAGTTGCCGGGACAGGAGGAGTATCTCATATCCGGGTTTCTCTTATAACCGGGTTTGACCTATTTTGTTTAGGTAAGTACGGCTCTAATTTGGGACCAGATAAAATCTCTCTTATATTCGGGTTTCTCTTATATCAGGGTCTCTTATATCCGGGTTACACTGTATATAAAACAAAGTCTCCAACTCACCTTCATAGCACTAAGACTTTTATGCTGGGATTAGATCGCCGCGCAACTGGCCCCATAGCTCAGTAGCTTAGAGCTATGACCTCGTAACCCAAGAGCCGTGAGTTCGAATCTCACTGGAGAAGTAATAATATTTTAGTTGCGTTACGGCAGTAGAAAAGAGCCGATGCAACGTCAGCACCGATAACATTTCATATTCGTCTTTGTATTTTATGAAGAGTCTCTAAATACATAGCAGAAACACCAGACCAGATGTGGCAGCAATATTCAATGCTTGGGCGAATGGTCTAATAAATGTATATGATATATTCCCATGAGAACAATTATGCAGAAGTGTGTGCGTGTGCGTGTGCACGCGTGAATAAAAATACTTTAAAATGAAATCGCCGTCACTCAGATTCGCCTTAGCGACGCGTGGTTTGCATGGCTAGCACTCTAAATCATTGAGACATGGCGACAATATCCACGAAAGAGTACCCTGGCTTTAAAAACCTATGACTGGTTATTTCTAAATTCGACAAAAGAAGAGCGTTGATAATTTTGATTAAGAAAAGATTTTTGCCACACATCATTACGTTGACACCAAATGCAGATTTTGTGATGAAGATCCAGAAACAATTGACCATATTATAGTCGTTTGCACATTTTTTGTATTCAGCGAATATTAAAAAAAAAGAAAAAAGCTCAGTGTTTCAAAGCGCTGCTATCGTAAACAAAGAGTTGTGAGTCCGAATTATAATAGCCTTTATATTGCATTCATCCATTATTATGTCTTCTTCTTGGATTTCTGTTGTATACACATTTTCTTCCGGATCCCAACCAGAGACCTAATGGCTTCTTGATATTTTCCGCTGGTCATTTTTTGTATAAAAAGGAAACCTAAGATCACTCCCATTTTACACAAATAAAGTTCTTCGTAATTTGTGAGCTGTACCCGTGAGGAACATTTTTTTTGTATTTCTTTAAGCCTTGGGCTACTAGGGATCCCTTCAGTGAGTTTATCAGAACCTTTTCCAATCAATCCGAGTGCTCTAACTACAACTGGAATTATGGATGTCCTCATGTGGCACGTTTTTGAGAGATCCATTTCAAGATCCTTATACTTTTGTTAGTTTTTTGAAAATATTTAAATATACATTACATTATTATTATTATTATTATTATTATTATTATTATTATTATTATTATTATTATTTCCTCTGATTTCCTTTCGGGTCCCAACCAGAGACCTAAGGTCAGAAATGCCACCACAACTTTCTACTGATCATTAAAAGAACAAAAAACAAACTAAGATCACACACATTTTACATAGATAAAGCTCTTCATAATTTGTGAGCTATACTTGTGAGTACAATGTTTTGTATTTGTTTAAGGCATGGGCGACTAGGAATCCTTTCAATGAGTCTATCGGAACCTTTTCCAATCAATCCGCGTGCTCTAATTACAACTGGAATTATGGATGTCCTCATATGCCACATTTTTAGATTTCCATTTTCAAGATCCTTGTATTTTTATAATTTTTTTTAAATAAAGAATCTTCAAAGCTACATTACAATCTTCAAGGATTGTTGCGTCTGTAAGAAAGTTTATGTTGTCTCTGATCACGATGTCCTGGTGATTACCTTTGATTGTTCTGTCTCTGTGTTATTATTATTATTATTATTATTATTATTATTATTATTATTATTATTATTATTATTAATTGGGTAATGTTCCAAGTCGGCGGTTTTAAATAGTCCATCTTTGGCGAGGAACAGAATTCAGTTGTATTATTATTATTATTATTATTATTATTATTATTATTATTATTATTATTATTATTATTATTTCCTTTGATTTCTGTTGTATAGACATTTCTTTCCGGGTCTCAACCAGAGATCTAAGGTTAGAAATGACTTCATGACAATTTCCGCTAATGATTTTTATATTAAAAAAATAGATAAAGCTCTTCCGTAATTTGTGAACTGTACATGCGAGTACAATTTTTGCATTTATTTAAGGCATGGGCTGCCAGGAATCCCTTCTATACGAACATTTTCCAAACAATTCGTGGGTTCCAACTACAACGGAAATTATTGATTACATTCTGTACCACATTTTTTAGATTTCTATTTCAAAATCATTGGATTTTTGGTAGTTTTTTGAAGATCTTACAACCTGCAGTGACTACCATGTAAATAAAAAAGCACATTTTGTTTTGTAGTCATGATCACGGTGTCTTGGCGATTAACTTTGACTGTTCTGTGAGTCCCCAAAACAGGTTACAGATCTATGTAAACTGGGTGTGTTCTTATATTTTATCTTTTTATGGGGGTGGGTTACAAAAATGATCAGTCGAAAATGTTTTATATATATATATATAAAGACATCTTTATGCTTATAGATTCTTTGTATGGATACAAATATTCAAGTAAATGCTCTGTTTATAATTAACAGTATTAATAACATTTACCGGCCTGAATGTGCGAGAAATTGCCATAGAAAATGTCCGTCCTCCGTCAGGAATCGAATCTGTATCCTATACGGAACCGTCATATAGCCTGACGTGCTTTTACCGATTTGGTCACAGAGGAGACTTTCGGTTAGCAAGGTCGATTTTACTGTTTTTAAACTACAATTTCTCGAACATTTAGGCCGGTAAATGTTGTTAATACTGTTTATTATAAACAAAGCATTTACTTAAATATTTGTATCTATAAAAAAGAATCTATAAACATAAAAATGTCTTAAAATAATTGTCGGGCATGGTCGATTTCATTATGTGTGACGTCATTTGTTTACACTTGGATACGTATTGATCAGATATGAATGTACGTGAGAGAATCAAGGAAGATTGTAGTTTAAAAACAGTAAATTCGACCTTGCTAACCGAAACGCTCCTCTGTTGCGAAAACGGTAAAAGCACACCAGGCTATATGACGGTTCCCTATAAGACACAGGTTCGATTCCTGTTGGAGGGCGCATATTTTATAAGATAATTTCTCGAGCAATCAGGCCGGTAAATTTTGTTTATACTGTTTATTATAAACAGAGAATTTACTTAAATATTTGTATCTATAAAAAAGAATGTATAAACATAAAATTGTCTGACTTTGTCCATTATATATATATATATAAATATAATTTCTTTTAAGTTATAACACCAAAACATGTCAAAACCGCTACACAATGGTGTTTCGATGCGTGTCAATGGATCTCATCAGGTGTTTGTAAATTACTGGCGAGCGAACGATTTATTTAGATTTAAAAGCAAAATATAAGCTCTTTTTATGAAAAAAGTGTGTGGGGGATTATAAGATTTGTCGGCTTTCCTCTGATCAACCAATCAAATAGGACCTACGTTAAATCTAAACTAAGCAAAGAATCAAATATTAAAAATCATTTGTTATAAATGGGTCATGACCCGTAGATTGGCAGTTAATGGTAGCACAGACATTAAACAGGAGCGGATGTTAATGGATACATAAATTATACCCACTAGGCAATGCCATTTCCTAAGACAAAAAATTGGTGGAGTGGTGATTTAACAAAATGATAAACGATTTATATGCGTTGTGAGTTTCCTACATAATTTTTTTTTAATAGTTTTTGAATAAATAGCTTCTTTAAGAAACCAGTAAATAATTTA
Organism: Acanthosepion lycidas; assembly: GCA_963932145.1. NCBI lineage: Eukaryota > Metazoa > Mollusca > Cephalopoda > Sepiida > Sepiidae > Acanthosepion > Acanthosepion lycidas. The sequence continues at coordinate 19,567,051 of OZ010575.1, forward strand.
AATATATAGACTTACTTGGTAAATTAATATGCAACTGTTGATTAAAGATTCTTTATATAAGATGTTATTAACAATAACCAATCAATGCAAAGTGTCAAAAATACCAACGAAATACCAATACATCCGTACACGATGTTAATAATACTAACAGGGGATTAGTACAAAAATATATTAAAACTAAATTAATCTTACAAATAGAAAGATAAGCCACATATGGTGCAAGACAGTTTAATTAAACTCTAAGAAAAAGCATTGTCAAATTCCAAGTCTAACTGAATTGTAAGCTAAAAGGTATACTGTGCTTACAATTTACCGTTAACTCGGATCTTTGGTTTAAGAAAGCATTCTTATCAAAGAACCTGATAATTTCCAATTTTTCATGTAAACACAGAATACAGGGTTCATATAAGGATCTACATGTCCTTGCTATTTTTAAAATTTTCCATTTCCCCTTAGGAGATTTATTATCATCTTTTAAACTTCAAAAATATTTAGAAAGTGATCTATTATTTCTATAAGTATTATTAGTAAAAGATAATATATGTTGATACCACTTAGTATTGAAATAATTCTTAGTACTACCAATATATAACTTTTCAACAGTCGGATTCTCTATTGTAGAGATAGAGCAAATATAAACAAGAGATTTAGTTACACATTTGTTTGACAATGGGCATTGGTCAGAATTCCTACAATTACACTGGTCAGTATCATTAAAAATATTTTCCTTGGAACTTTAATTATGATTCAGATTATTAAATTGGTTTTAAGTTTTAAACAAGAAAAAGTGAACATTATTTAGAAAAATGATTGTCAATGATTGTCGTCTGTTTTATGAGAAACAATTTTTCTTGAGGTACTTCTATTTTTTCTTTTAAAATAAACAAGTCTGAATAAATACTTGTGAAAAAATGCTGCCAATATTGAGGTTTAAAAATATAATATCTAGAAACAGCAGGAAAATAGTTAATGAATTTTTCGAAAGAGATTGGGACCTTATATACATTTGAAATATTCTTATTTGCAAATGTGGGAAAATGAAATAAAATCTTTTATATATCAAGAAAAATTTTATGAAAATCTATGTCCAGGTTTGCAAAACATTTCCCTTTTCTTGGCAGATCTTCTATTATCACAATGTCAGATGTTTAATAAGAAAAATGAAAAAATAAACTAAACGAAAAGCAATGAAGTGAAATCGCCGTGACTAAATTCCCAGAATGCATATTTAAAAAAAAAAGAATAATTTAAAATTTAAGCGTCGCCATCGTTTTACGTGCAATCACATCAATGTCTGATTCAAAACTTCCAAAACCATTATGGATATATTAAGATCTTCAAACAATAATAGCACTAATATTTCTGAAGCAGGCATTTATAGAATAAATTGCCAAAACTGTTCCTCTCAATATATTGGCGAAACAAGTAGAATTTTGAAAAAAACGCATTTATGAGCACAAAAGAGACCTCACAAAAAACAACTTAGCTAATGCACTAGTCATACATAGAAATAAATTCAACCATAATTTTGATTTTAAAAATGCTACACTCATAAAAAAACAAAATAACTCACTCAGAAGGAAAATTCTGGAGAGTGCCGCCATAGAAAATTACCCAAATATTAATCTACGCCCAGGTTTTTTCCCTATTTCACCTTTATTAACAAAATTAATGCTCTTACAAACAAATATACACAACAGATTCATAAAATCAAACGAAAATGGTTGAATATATCAACACAGATATAATGAAAATATTCTCCACACGTGACAATTACTGACGTTATTTTTCAGTTAAAAATATGAAAATAGCGTTTCTCTACATTCCAGTTGCTAGGTACATTCTGTTTTTGTTTTTATGAGTTACTTTGTTCATTTAATTTCATTTTTGTATTTTGCTTTGATAAAGTCCACATTGGACGAAACGCGTCAGCAATTACCAGTTTTCCTATTGTCATTTTTATTCATATATATATATATATATATATATATATATATATTAGGTTGGTGCAAAAATAATGTCGTTTTTGACGTTAAAAAATACCTAAAAAAACGACATTATTTTTGCACCAACCTAATATATATATATATATATATATATATATATATATATACACATACATACTTGAAATATACTTATTTACGAAAGTTGGAAAATGAAATGTATCAGAAAATAAATATTTTAAGAAGAACTTCATGAAGATCTATGTCCAACTTCTTAGGACATTTCACCTTCCTTGGTAGATCTTTTATTATCTCAATGTGAGATATACAATGAGAAAAGTGAGAAAAACTAAACAAAGAGCAACGAAGTGCAATGGATGAGACGAGATACCCAAAATAAAATGCGTTTCAAAATAGGCCATAAGTTAAGCATTTAAGCATCTACTTTGCTTCAAATACAATCAAAACTAAGTCAAGTTGATATATATATATTTTCGGTTTCTAGTGAGTATAAGTAGAACAAAAAAGTAATTAAACCATAGCAATATGAAGATGCCACCAGCGAGATTCGAACTCGCGACAACTGGTTTACGAGACCAGTGCTCTAAACCTCTGAGCCATGGCGGCAGTTACACAACACGGCTTATAAAGCATAAAAAACCCTATGATTGATTATATCTAAATTCGGCAAAAGAAAAGCGTTAGTGTTAAAAGAGAGTGCCTAAAAACCAAGATACATGGTCATGACCATTAAAATTGCAGATTCTTATTTGTATTTTATAAAGAACCTCTAAATATACAACAGATGCAGTGGAACAGATTTGGCAGCAATATTCAATATGATTAAGAAAAAGAAAACGCCATTATGGTGAAAGAACAATCAAAGAACTGGAATTAAAAAGACAGATGATACCAATTGACACACCATTTACATTTTTGAAGATCAATTTTTTACGGCTTATCAACCCATTGCAGGTTATTTAAAGTCAGAAAATATTTTTATATAGTAAGATTGTTTTGTTTTTGGGGATAATAAAAGATTTTAGTGTTAAAAGTCTTACTATTTAACCCATAGGTGGGAAGAGAAGAAATGAATCCATACCCTTCCCACGGGTAATTATGCGTAAGTGAATATAACGAACGCAACGGGAATTGGAACTCGGCTCTCCGATTAATAATTCCGAGCCATTATCCATTACACCACCCGCACATCCATGCTTACATCACCTGGTATACCCAAGCGGTCACCCATCTATGCCCTGAGTATTGACCAGTCTCGATATTGTTTAACTTCGGTTACCATACGAGAACCGGTGTTTCAACGTGATATGTCCGCAATCCTTCTCATTCTAAGAATTCTCTTTATCTGTTTTACATAACGCTCGTGTTATTGTCCTTGTATTTTTTTTTTTATCGGATATCCTAAAAGGATCTTGTTTGACACAATCTAGATACTGACCAGGCTCGACGTTACTTAACGTCGGTAATCATATGGGGACCAATGTTTGAACGTGATCTGGCCGTAAATAAAGCAATAAATCTTTCTCGTTCTTAACAGCAGATTTCTTACGATGCCCGCTTTTCTAAAGACTTCCACCTTGCTCAATTGTTCTGTTTATGTTATTTCCACAATCATTATTATATAGCCACATCTCTTAAAGCTCGCCAGGTCAATGGCTCGCCGCTTTCCTCTAGGTCTCTTGCTCTCAATATGCCTCATGAGGCTTTACCTTTTAAAGCTCTTCTTACTCCTTTTCTGACCAAGGAACTTCAGCTGTCTTTTAAGTAGAATTGCCCTTTCTGTTGCCATTTTCTTTGCAACTTGCTTGTTTTCTTACTCGACCCGTCCACAGAAAATATCCCAAAAGAATTTGATTTTTTCAATCTGAATATGAAAAGTTAGTTATCTTCAAAAACACGAACGCTTTGTGGCTGTTAGCAGCAGTTTCCTTGTAATTTCTAAATTCATGAAGACTTCCTCATTGTTCATGTTGTGGAGTAGCTGTACACCCCCACAAGATGGACTGGTCTAAGACAATTTTTACCAGGTGAAAGTAATATTTAAATTGTTTTATACGTGTCCATCTTGTGGTATTGTTGAGAGTTTTGAAAGGTACCTTACAGTTTAAACGTGGATATTATTGTATCTTATGTTTAATATGATGATATATATATATATATATATATATATATATATATATATATATATATATATATATATATATATATATATATATATATATATATATATATATATATATATATTTTTTTTTTTTTGAAATATACTTATTTGCAAATGTAGGAAAATGAAATATATAAGTAAAATAAATATATGAAGAAGAATCTGCCCCGGTTCTTAGAAATTGCACCTTCATGACATATTTCAAGAAATAATCAACTTCAAATTTCCGCGTCGCCATTATTTACGGGCAATCACGTCATAGTGCGGTGGATTTGCAGCTCAGAAAGACGAAACTGCCAACTGTGAGTTTCGAACTCACGACCACGAGTTTACGAGACTAGCTCGCTATACCGCGGAGCTACGGTGGCTTTCGTACATGTTCTGACGATGCTCCACGTTTATCGATATTAGCGCAAGCCAGAGAGGATGCATGCCCAGGGCAGTAACTCTTTTTGAAAGAGGGATGGGCTATTTTCAAGGTAGTTTGAGTAAATAAGTATATTTCAAGTTTGTGTGTGTGTGTGTGTATATATATATATATATATATATATATATATATATATATATATATATGTATGTGTGTGTATGCATGGAATAAACGAATGAGCAAAGGAACTGCTTTTGAAACATGTATATATATATATATATATATATATATATTTAATCGATCGTCTTGTCCCGTTGGTCCTGTTTTCGTCTCTGATGAAAATCAGCATTTTATCATTTTCACCCAATGTATGCTCTCATGCCGCCCCAAAACTATTGATATTAGCGCAAGCCAGAGAGGATGCATGCCCAACGCAGTAATTCTCGTTTGAAAGCGGGCTGGGCTATTATCAAGATGACCTGAGCATTTTTTTCACTGTATTGCCAATAAACAGACTTTAAACTGCCCCTTCTGTAGCGACGTGGATGTACCGAAAAAATACATATATTTCTTCTTATTTCGACATTTTCCACATATATTATATTGCAAAAGTGAACATAACATGGAGTAACTTGTAAATGTGAGGAGACGGTCTGTGTTCAAAGATCATTTCAAAACAAGAAAATAAATGAACGTTATTTCGAAAACTGATAGTAATCATGTCAATATCTGGCGGATATATAATTTTTCGGATGTCTTGACGGTATAATTAGGAAAAAAATTAGAAAAATACAGCTGGTACCAGCGAGTTTCGAACTCGCGACCGCTGATTTACAAGGCCAGTGCTCTAAACCACTGAGCTACGGTGACTACAAAGCGGCGACACTTTTTGCGAATAAAAACCTATGAGTGATTATTTCTAAATTAAGTAAAATAAAAAAGCGTCTATAATTTCGATTCAGAAAAGGTTTCACACTAATCTTCCTCTTCTGGCCCAAAAGTACAACGAATTGTTTCTCCTTCATCCTAAATGAGACTGGCCACCACTCAGTGCAATACAAGAGTTTAGATACTACATTGCAGTAGAGCACCCATTTATTTGGTTTTAACGAAAATTTCCTATCGCTTAAGGCTTTCTTTCCGGAAGACAACTTCCTCTATTTCTATGTTGAAGCTAGCCATTACTGTCCCCACAATTGATCTGCTTGGCTTTTTTGGATCACGGTTGACAACTTACGCTTCGTACTGAATGTAAGAAATCGGTAATGATTTTTGTAATTTAATCATTTCACCCCAAGCAAGACAATAAAGCCACTATGGCTCAAGGTGGTACTGAGTGTGAGAGAATATGAGAAAGAAAAATAAACACTAATATGGAGAGAGAACAATAAAAGAACAGGAATTAAGAAGACAGAAAATAATGATTGACATTGCATTAAAATTTAAATCTTTGAAGTTCAAATGATAATGTCTTGTCACCAATCTAGTCATTCGCTTAAATTCATAAAGTCCCAAAATATTTCATAAAGGCCACAAAATAGTTTCCATCAAAGTATTTATAGAAAAGGCCAAGGGAAGCTACAATAGGGCGTAGGAAAGTGACTAAAGCCGAGATGCAAGGTCAGTACCAATAACATTTCAGATTCGTCTTTTATTCGTTTATTTTCTAAGCAGTTTGTAAATAGATAGCAGAAGCACTAGACCAGATGTCGTAGGAATATTCAGTACTTGGGCGAATGGTAGAGTTATAAATGGGTAAGTTAAATTGTGATGAGAATAATTATATATATATATATATATATGAGTGTGTTTGCGAGAGAGAGGGAGAGAGAAAGGGAGAGTGCGTGTGTGTGTGTGTATGTGTGTGTGTGCAAACATAAGTAGAAAAATAACTTTAAAAAAATGTTGCAATCACTGCCGTTAGCAATCGCGATCCTTCTTTTATACGGCCCGCGCTCTCAACCACTGAACTATGAAGGCAGACGAAAAAATGAAAAATCTGGCTAAAAAAACTATGACTGGTTATTTCTAAATTTGGCTAAAGAAAAGCGTCGATAATTTTGATGAAGAAAAGATTTTCCAACACATCTTTGGGTTGACCTCAAATGCAGATTCTGTGAAGAAAAATACAGAGACACATGTCCATATTGTGTCCATTTTCACGGTGTTAACACCGATTGAATATCAATTTCGGTAGGATAGAGTGGGCCAATATCTGCACTTGAGAATGTGTAACTGCAATCGGAAGGAAGCTGCAAGAAATTGGTATGAACATCATTCAGTACGGAAATATGACCTGTAAGAATTTTATGGGACTTTGCAATACACGTAGACAGAACAATCAAGGTTAATGACCCAGACATCGTGATGAAAGATCATAAAAACAGGACGTAATTTCTTATTGACATGGCAAACCCTGCAGATTTTAATGTATCTTTGAAGTGCTTTAAAAAAAACTATCAAAATACAAGGACCTTCAAGTGGAAATCTCGAAAATGTTGCAGATGAAGACATCAATAATTCCAGTTGTAGTTGGAGCACTCGGATTAATTGGAAAATGTTCCGATATTGTGTCCGTTTTCACGGTCTTAGCACCAACTGAATAACAATTTCGGTATGATAGAGTGGGCCAATATCTTCACTGAAACATTTCAGATTCGTCTTTTATTTTTTTTATTTTATAAAGATTCTCTAAATGCATAGCAGAAGCACTAGACCAGATGTGGTAGCAATATTCATGACTTGGATGGATGCTAGATTTATAAATGTTAACTTAAATTGGGTGAGAACAATTATATATAAGTGAGTGTGTTTGTGTTTCAGACAGATAGAGAGAGTGTTTGTGTGTGTGTGTGTATTCAAGTATATGTACAAAAAATAACTCTAAAAATGTCACCCCTCAGATTCACACTAGCGATGTCTGCTTTACGAAAGCAACGCTCTCAACCACTGAGCTATGATGGCAGACGTGTAATTCATTAATCTGACTTTAAAAAAAAATCCTCTGATTGATTAGTTCTAAATTCGATTAAAGAAAAGCGTTGATAATTTTGATTAAGATAAGATTTTTTCACACATCAATGTGTTGACCCCAAATGCCGATTTTGTGATGAAAACCATATTGTGTCCATTTGCACGGTGTTAGCACCAACAGAATATAAATTTTGGTATGATAGAGTTGGCCAATATCTGCAATGGAGAATATGCAACTGTAATCGGAAGGAAGATGTAAGAAATTGGTATGAACATCATCCAGACTCTGGTACGGAGATAGGACCTGTAAGAATTTTATGGATTTTTACGGTACACACAGACATATCAATCAAAGCTAATCGCCCAGACATCAAAAACCACAAAAACAGAATCTGCCTTTTTATTGGCAAAGTAGTCTCTGGAGATTGTAAGGTAAAGAGCTTAAAAAAAACACTATCATATAGAAGGATCTTGAAGTGGAAATTAAAAAAAATATATTGCACATGAGGACATGAATAATTCCAGTTGTAGTTGGAGCCTTTCGACTGACAAGAAAAGTTTCCGAGATACTCGAGATAGGGATTCCTGATAGCCCATTCCTTAAAAAGAACAAAATTTGTACCGTTGACCCATTACGAAGAGCTTTATCCATGTAAAATTGTAGCATTTTCTTATTTTCTCCCTATGCATGCGATAATACAACTAATGATATATTATTATTAGCTCAAACCACAGTACTGCATCCAGAAATCAGTAATTCTCTTTCAGATCATTTTGGGGTCCTTACCCAGCGCCTCAGGTGTCCTCAAAATGTCTATTGCCGAGTTGGCTTGAGCTATTTTTCAAGCGCCAGCGCCGGTAAGCAGATTCTTGTGCAACATTCGGTAGCGACGTGGGTGCACTGAATAATACACATATTTCTTCTTATTACGACATATATATATATATATATATATATATATATATATATATATATTAGGTCGGTGCAAAAATAATGTCGTTTTCTCACATATATTACTATGTGAGAAAACGACATTATTTTTGTATATATATATATATATATATATATATATATATATATATATATATATATATATATATATATATAAGGTCCCAATCGCTGTGGAGTCATTTATTAGCCATTTTCATGGTGCTCGTTGATGTTATATTTTCAAATATTGACAACATTGTTTTTACATATATTTACTCCGACAAACTTACATGGAACAAACTTAAAAAGACTGCAAGAAAAATTGTTTCAACACAATTTTCCCGTAAAACAGAGGCGACAATCATATCAGTTTTTGAAATAAGGTTCATTTTTTTTTGTTTCGAAATGAACTTTAAACACAAACTGGTTCTTCACTGTTTCAAGATATATATATATATATATATATATATATATATATATATATATATATGTATGACATTTTCATGTAGGGTTATCTTTGCCACGAAACTATTGACTTTCGTGAAAGATGTCGAGATAAGAAGAAAAGTATGTTTCTCAGTGCACCTACATCGCTACGCTACGCTACGAAACACCGAGACTGGTCAATACCCAAAACCTAGATGGGTGACAACTTAGGAATACCAGGTGATGTCAGTTTGGATGTGCGGGTGGTGTAATCGATAATGGCTCGGAATTATTAATCGGAGAGCCGAGTTCCAATTCCAGTTGGGTTCGTTATATTTGCTTATGCACAAATACTCGCGGGAAGGGTATGGATTTATCTCTTCTCTCCCCAGCTATGGGTTAAATAGGCACGTAACACTAAAATCATTATTATCTCCAAAAACAAAACAAAAGAAAACTTAATATGTAAAGAGATTTTTTTACTTTAAATAGCCTGCAAAAGGTTGATAAGCCGTAAAAATTTGATCTTCAAAAATGTAAATGCAGTGTCAGTTGCTAAAATTTGTCTTCCTAATTCCAGTTCTTTGATTGTTCTTTCACCATAATGGCGTTTTCTTTTTCTTAATCATATTGAATATTGCTCTTACATCTGTTCTGTTGCTTCTGTTGTGTATTTAGAGATTCTTTAGAAACTCTAAATAAGAATCTGCAATTTTAATGGTCATGACCGAGCATATCGGTTTTAATCATTTTCTTTTAACATCAAAGATTTTCATTCGCCGAATTTAGAAATAATTAGTAAATAGTTGTTTTTTAAGTGCAATAATGCTACGCACAAGGCGCCATAGCTCAGAGGTTTGTTAAACTGGTCTCGTAAACCACGGGTCGCTGGCGGCATTTGCATAATTTTAATCAGCAAATATTTTCGTTCTACATATACCCACTATACATTTGAAAAAAAAAAAAAATATATATATCCAACAGACATAGATGTAGTTGCATTTGAATCAAAGTAGACTCTGAAAACATGATTTTTTTTTGTTTTGTTATTTTCTAAATATGCATTTTTGGGATCTAGTTACACCAAATTCCCTTCGTTGCTAGGTGTTGTAATGACTAGCAAGTCTCCCTAAAACAATTACGAATGAGTAATGAATTGGATCCTCACTGTGCGCCCCATACTTTCGGCCTTGTGCTACATCTAATCTACGCTTGGAAAATCGATACATATATATATATATATATATATATATATATATATATATATATATGTGTGTGTGTGTGTGTGTGTGTATATGTATATATATATAACATTATTACATTTTTGCAAAAAAAAACCCAATAAAAGCTTTTTTCTTTTGCTAAATTTAGAAATAATGCGCTATATGACTTTATTCGGGAAAAAAGCCACCATAGATATATATATATATATCTTTATAAAAAATAAACACTTTTTTTCTTTTGCTAAATTTAGTAATAATCCGCTATAATTTATCCAGTATAGTTTATTCGGGAGAATCCGGATCCCTAACTGCCGCCGCAGAGGTTTAGAGCACTTGTCACGTAAATCAGGTGTCGTGAGTTCGAATCTCACTGGTGGCATTTGCGTTTATCTAAGCTGCAAATACTCACTTATTTCTTGCTTCTTATTATTCATACATATGCATGTCAACCAGGCGGTGATGTGATTGCATGTGAAACAATGGCAACGCTGAAATTTTAAGTTGGTTATTTTTTTTAAATATGTCTTCTTCTTTTTTTTTTATCTAGTCACACCGATTTCACATCTTTGTTTCTCGTTTAATTTGTTTTAATCATTTTTCTTATTAAATAACCGACATTAGGATAATAGAAGATCTGACAAGAAAGATTAAATGTTTTAGAAACCTGGACATAGATTTTCATAAATTTTTTCTTGATATATAAAAGATTTTATTTCATTTTGACATATTTGCAAATAAGATTATTTCAATGTGGGTATATATATATATATATATATATATATATATATATATATATATATATATATGACATAATAAGAAGAAATATGTGTATTATTCAGTGCATCATCGTCGCCACCGAATGTTACACAATCTCTGCTAATAAATTTAAAATGTTCTAAAATCTGGACATAGTTTTTATAAAATTCTTCTTGATATATTTATTTTCTTATTATACATTATTTACATTATTTTCTTACATATTTCATTTTAACCACGCACACACACATACACACACACACACACATATATATATATATATATATATATATGCCTACACACACACATATATATATATTTACACACTTGTAATATACTTATTTGCAAATATTCGAAAATGAAATATATATATATATATATATATATATATATATATATATATATATATATATATATATATGCACACACGGAGACTTGAAATATACTTATTTGCAAATGTGCGAAAACGAAATATACATACATACAAACATACAATTGAAATACAATTATTTGCAAATGAGGGAAAATGATATATACATATATACACACACGCTTCAAATAAACGAATGATCGAGGGAAGTGGTTACCATTTTGATCATCTCACTCATAAAAGACATGACTGCCGAAAGAAGAAATTGCCACTAGTGAGATTCAAACTAACGATCCTGATTTACCAGACCAGTGCCCTAAACCCCTGAGCTATAGAGACGGACCCTGCAGCGCTTCTTAGTCGCATATAAAGCTCTGACTGATTATTTCTACGACTGATGTACGCGTGAGAATAATACAAAGAAAAAAAAAACGGTGACTAATTAGTTCTAAGATCGGCAATAGAAAATGATTGATAAACCTATAAAATTAATACGAATGTCAGTGTGTCACACTTTTTCAATTTTAAACCTAGAGGCCTTAGTCCAACATATCATACTATTTTGGAATCAGGCCAACTCCATGAGCAAATTAAAATCATTCCGGGTCGGATGTGGACCCTGAATCTGGAAATTTTGGATTTACAAGTTTTCATAACTGCAATTGTTTCGACCATTTTTTACATGATTTTTTTGCGACAAATTTTTTTTGTCCAATAACAATTTTTATAACTTGGAAATAAATTTGGAAATAACCGAAATTAATTGCGAAATTCAATGAAAGTCACCCATGAAATTAAAGTAATTGTTTGTACGTAAAGTAAGGACCTACGTACATCAAATCGTCTTTAAATTGAATGGCGACAGAAGAATTAGCACTGAAGAATTGTTGTCGAAGTCTCTGCCTTTGGAGAGCGTCTCATATCGGGAAAATGAAATATATATATATATATACATATATACACACACACACAATTGAAATAAACGAATGAGCGAAGGAAGTGGTTATCTATCATTTTAACCATCTCACTCATAAAAATAAAAGATAGCTGAAAGAAGACATTGCCACTAGTGAGATTCGAACTCACGACCCCTGGTTTACGAGACCAGTGCTCTAAACCGCTGAGCTATAGAGGCGAACGCCACACGTTCACAGAAAATAATTGATAAACCTATAAAATAAATACGAATGTCAGTGTGTAACACTTTATTCCTAGAGGCCGTAGCCAAACATTTGTAATCAACCCCACTCGTTATTTTCGTTCTTCTTATATCCACTAGATACCCGAAAAAAATATATGCATATACATATATTAATGCATGTTTCATTAAATAATATAGAAAAGTTTTGTCTATTTATTTTGAGTATGTTCCTTTCATATTGTCTGATAAGTTTAATAACATTATCATTGAAAGACAAAAGGAAATCACCATATTGATACATGTTTAAATCCAATCTAAGCTTTTTGCTTACATAAGCCATTATCAAAGATGACAATTACATTTCAATATAGCAAACAACATACGGACGAAACAGTAATGATAGTCTGTTTTTGTTGTATGAAAAATTTCAAAGGAACTACAAACACGTGTATACGAGACGCGGAAGCGAAAATCGCGTCGCAGCTTGTGAAGTCACACAAGACCACGCGAGAGTGAAAACGAGAAGTATTAAGTATGGGTAGCCGTTGCTATAAACCAATGGCATCTGTTATCAATTTTCATTATATATATATATATATATATATATATATATATATATATATATATATATATATATATATATATATATAGATATATATATATATATGCACACACAGACACTTGAAATATACTTATTTGCAAATGTGCGAAAATGAAATATATATAAATACATACAAACATACAATTGAAATATAATTGTTTGCAAAAGAGGGAAAATGATATATACATATATACACACACGCTTCAAATAAACGAATGATCGAATGAAGTGGTTACCATTTTGATCATCTCACTCATAAAAGACATGACTGCAGAAAGAAGAAATTGCCACTAGTGAGATTCGAACTAACCATCCTGATTTACCAGACCAGTGCCCTAAACCCCTGAGTTATAGAGACGGACCCTGCCAGTGCCCTAAACCCCTGAGCTATAGAGACGGACCCTGCAGCGCTTCTTAGTCGCATAAAAAGCTATGACTGATTATTTCTACGACTGATGTACGCGTGAGAATAATACAAAGAAAAAAAACGGTGACTAATTAGTTCTAAAATCGGTAATAGAAAATGATTGATAAACCTATAAAATTAATACGAATGTCAGTGTGTCACACTTTTTCAATTTTAAACCTAGAGGCCTTAGTCCAACATATCATACTATTTTGGAATCAGGCCAACTCCATGAGCAAATTAAAATCATTCCGGGTCGGATGTGGACCCTGAATCTTGAAATTTTGGATTTACAAGTTTTCATAACTGCAATTGTTTCGACCATTTTTTACATGATTTTTTTGCGACAAATTTTTTTTGTCCAATAACAATTTTTATAACTTGGAAATAAATTTGGAAATAACCGAAATTAATTGCGAAATTCAATGAAAGTCACCCATGAATTTAAAGTAATTGTTTGTACGTAAAGTAAGGACCTACGTACATCAAATCGTTTTTAAATTGAGTGGCGACAGAAGAATTAGCACTGAAGAATTGTTGTCGAAGTCTCTGCCTTTGGAGAGCCTCTTATATCGGGAAAATGAAATATATATATATATATATATATATACATATATATACACACACACACACACAATTGAAATACATATATATACACACACACACACACAATTGAAATAAACGAATGAGCGAAGGAAGTGATTATCTATCATTTTATCCATCTCACTCATAAAAATAAAAGATAGCTGAAAGAAGATATTGCCACTAGTGAGAATCGAACTCACGACCCCTGATTTACGAGACCAGTGCTCTAAACCACTGAGCTATAGAGGCGAACGCCACACGTTCACAGAAAATAATTGATAAACCTATAAAATAAATACGAATGTCAGAGTGTAACACTTTATTCCTAGAGGCCGTAGCCAAACATTTGTAATCAACCCGACTCGTTATTTTCGTTCTTCTTATATCCACTAGATACCCGAAAAAAATATATACATATACATATATTAATGCATGTTTCATTAAATAATATAGAAAAGTTTTGTCTATTTATTTTGAGTATGTTCCTTTCATATTGTCTGATAAGTTTAATAACATTATCATTGAAAGACGAAAGGAAATCACCATATTGATACATGTTTAAATCCAATCTAAGCTTTTGGCTTACATAAGCCCTTATCAAAGATGACAATTACATTTCAATATAGCAAACAACATACGGACGAAACAGTAATGATAGTCTATTTTTGTTGTATGAAAAATTTCAAAGCAACTACAAATTCGTGTATACGAGACGCGGAAGCGAAAATCGCGTCGCAGCTTGTGAAGTCACACAAGACCACGCGAGAGTGAAAACGAGAAGTATTAAGTATGGGTAGCCAATGGCTTCTGTTATCAATTTTCATTATATATATATATATATATATATATATATATATATACTCTTGAAATATCCTTATTTTCAAATGTGGAAATATGAAATATATATATGTATATATCTACACACACATACTTGAAATATACTTATTTGCAAATGTGGAAATATGAAATATATATATATGTATATATTTACGCACACACACACACAGACACATACACACTTGAAATATATTTATTTGCAAATGTGGAGAAACGACATATACATGTAGTAATAAGTGCTCTGAACGAATGAGCGAAGGAAGTGGCTACCATTTTGAGACTCTCACTCATAAAAAATGTGATTGTTGAAAGGAAAAATAGCCCCTAGTGAGATCCGATATCACGACCCCTGGTTTACAAGACCAGTGCTCTAAACCACGGAGCTGCGAACGTTCTTTCGATTAACAAGCTATGACTGATAGTTTAGGATCTAGTCACAGCAATTTCACTTCGTTGTTTTCGTTCAGTTAGTTTTTATCATTTTTTCATATTAAATATCAGACATTGTGATAATAAAAGATCTGCCATGAAAGGTGAAATGTTCTAAGAACCTGGACTGAGATTTTCATCAGTTTTTTCTTTATATTTGAAAGATTTTGTTTCATTTTACCATATTTGCAAATAAGATTATTTCAAATACAAGAACAAAATCTACTTCCATACCTGATGATGTCTGTAGGAACAGACGAAAGCTTGTAAAAAATTAAAAAGACCTTATGCAACTGGAACCTCTATATTTGTTTTTTGTATGAATGATTCATGAATTTATAAATTATAATTGCACCTTTTAATTGAAATATATATATATATATATATATATATATATATATATATATATATATATATATATATATATATATATATAAAGGCTTAAACACTAATATTCCATGGTCATAATTTATTCCATTGGAATCGTAAATACGATCCAATTCATCAGAGCTACAAATTCAAAAAGAAAACAGAAAAAATAACTCCGGAAATAAAAAATAGAATGTAGAGAGAGTGTAAGTATGAGAGTGTGGGACGAATGTTAGAGCTATAGAGAGGGGTAACAGACGAGAGAAGGGGGGGATTAAAACTTAACAGAGAGGAGTTTTAGAGAGGGGAGTCAAAGACGGTTTAAGCGAGAGAAATATGAATGTTGTCGGATGTGTAATACATTAAAGAGGTAACCGGAAAGGATACATTTTGTGGTGACATACACACACAATAGACGATCTAATGTTAAAGATCAGAAGAAGAGGGAGGGAGAGAAAAAGAAAAGAAAGAGGGATGGGGGGAGAGAGATGGGGTGGGGGAAACTAAAGCCGAAGGGCATTTATGAAAGGGCCACTGTGTAATTAAGAAAATTTGACAAAATTAATATCGACGACAGGTTACAAATCAAATATAAATATATAAAAAAAAATATAACGATGATCTAATCTAGCAAGGACCTATATTTTTATGTTAAAAAACATATGCACAATAACATACACGTGTACATACATACATATAGGCGTGTACCCCCATACGCACATATATATATATATATATATATATATATATATATATATATATACCAATTTACACGCACGCACGCACACACACACACACACACACACACACACACACATATATATATATATATATATATATATATATATATATATATATATATATATATATATATATGTCGTAATAAGAAGAAATGTGTATTATTCACTACACCCACGTCGCTACCGAATGTTACACAAGAGCAGTTTAAAGTCTGCTTACCGGCGATGGCGCTTGGAAAATAGCTTAGCCAACTTGGCAATAGACATTTTGAGGACATCTGAGGCGCCGGGTAAGGACCCCAAAATGATCTGAAAGAGAATTACTGTTTCCTGGATGCAGTACTGTGGTTTGAGATAATAATAATATTTCATTAGTTGCATTATCGCATGTATAGAGAGAAAATAATAAAATGCTACCCCCATAGAGACTCGAACACATAAACACTGATTTACATAAAAAGGCTTCTAATCCATTAAGCTACTAGGGTACATACTAATCGCGCTTTTTATTTATTTATTTATTTATCAATATGGTGTCATATTTTCCACTGATCGCTCTTGTAAAAATAAAAAAAAATGAGACAAATTTTACATGGATAACGCGCTTAGTAATGGGTCAACAGTACAAATTTTGTTCTTTTTAATGCATGGTCTGTCAGGAATCCCTATATCGAGTCTCTCGGAAACTTTTCCAGTCAGTCGAAGGGCTCCAACTACAACTGGAAGTATTTATATCCTCATGTGCAATATATTTTTTTAAATTTCCACTTCAAGATCCTTCTATATGATAGTGTTTTTTTTAAGCTCTTTACCTTACAATCTCCAGGGACTACTTTGCCAATAAAAAGGCAGATTCTGTTTTTGTCGTTTTTGATGTCTGGGCGATTAGCTTTGATTGATATGTCTGTGTGTACCGTAAAAATCCATAAAATTCTTACAGGTCCTATCTCCGTACCAGAGTCTGGATGATGTTCATACCAATTTCTTACATCTTCCTTCCGATTACAGTTGCATATTCTCCATTGCAGATATTGGCCAACTCTATCATACCAAAATTTATATTCTGTTGGTGCTAACACCGTGCAAATGGACACAATATGGTTTTCATCACAAAATCGGCATTTGGGGTCAACACATTTATGTGTGAAAAAATCTTATCTTAATCAAAATTGTCAACGCTTTTCTTTAATCGAATTTAGAACTAATCAATCAGAGGGTTTTTTTTTTTAAAGTCAGATTAATGAATTACACGTCTGCCATCATAGCTCAGTGGTTGAGAGCGTTGCTCTCGTAAAGCAGACATCGCTAGTGTGAATCTGAGGGGTGACATTTTTAGAGTTATTTTTTGTACATATACTTGAATACACACACACACAAACACTCTCTCTATCTGTCTGAAACACAAACACACTCACTTATATATAATTGTTCTCACCCAATTTAAGTTAACATTTATAAATCTAGCATCCATCCAAGTCATGAATATTGCTACCACATCTGGTCTAGTGCTTCTGCTATGCATTTAGAGAATCTTTATAAAATAAAAAAATAAAAGACGAATCTGAAATGTTTCAGTGAAGATATTGGCCCACTCTATCATACCGAAATTGTTCTTCAGTTGGTGCTAAGAACGTGAAAACGGACACAATATCGGAACATTTTACAATTAAATCCGAGTGCTCCAACTACAACTGGAATTATTGATGCCTTCTTCTGCAACATTTTCGAGATTTCCACTTGATGGTCCTTGTATTTTGATAGTTTTTTTTTAAAGCCCTTCAAAGATACATTAAAATCTGCAGGGTTTGCCATGTCAGTAAGAAATTACGTCCTGTTTTTATGATCTTTCATCACGATGTCTGGGTCATTAACCTTGATTGTTCTGTCTACGTGTATTGCAAAGTCCCATAAAATTCTTACAGTTCATATTTCCGTACTGAATGATGTTCATAGCAATTTCTTGCAGCTTCCTTCCGATTGCAGTTACACATTCTCAAGTGCAGATATTGGCCCACTCTATCCTACCGAAATTGATATTCAATCGGTGTTAACACCGTGAAAATGGACACAGTATGGACAAATGTTTCTGTATTTTTCTTCACAGAATCTGCATTTGAGGTCAACCCAAAGATGTGTTGGAAAATCTTTTCTTCATCAAAATTATCGACGCTTTTCTTTAGCCAAATTTAGAAATAACCAGTCATAGTTTTTTTAGCCAGATTTTTCATTTTTTCGTCTGCCTTCATAGTTCAGTGGTTGAGAGCGCGGGTCATGTAAAAGAAGGATCGCGATTGCGAACGGTAGTGATTGCAACATTTTTTTAAAGTTATTTTTCTACTTATGCTTGCACACACACGGACTCTCGCTCTCCGTCTCTCTCTTAAACACACTCATATATATATATATATATATATATATATATATATATATAGTTATTCACACCACAATTTAACTTACACTTTTATAAGTCTACCATTCGCCCAAGTACTGAATATTGCTACGACATCTGGGCTAGTTCTTCTACTATGTATTTACAAACTGTTTAGAAAATAAACGAAAAAAAGACCAAATGCCACCACTGAGATTCGAACTCACGACACCTGATTTACGAGAACAGTGCTCTAAACCTCTGAGCTATGGTGGCAGTTGTGAAAAAGATTTTTTGCCGAATAAACACTTATAGCGAATTATTTCTAAATTTAGTAAAAGAAAAAAGCGTTTTTTTTTTTTCTATTAGGTTGGTGCAAAAATAATGATGTAATAATGTCGTTTTTTGACGTTAAAAATACGTCAAAAAACGACATTATTACATCATTATTTTTGCACCAACCTACTACAAAAATGTAATGATGATATATATATATATATATATATATATATATATATATATATATATATATATATATATATATATATATATATATATATACATATACATACATACATACATACATACATACACACACACACACACACACACACACACACACACACATATATATATATATTAAAAAATGTGTAGTGGGTATATGTAGAACGAAAATATTTGCTGATTAAAGTAATACAAAAGCCGCAAGCGAGATTCGAACTCACGATCTCTGATTTACGAGACCAGCGCTCTGAACCTCTGAGCTCTGGCGGCATGCGCGAGACAGAACCGCACATAAAAAAAACAAATTATTTACTAATTATTTCTAAATTCAGCGAATGAAAATCTTTGATGTTAAAAGAAAATGATTAAAACCGAGATGCTCGGTCATGAACATTCAAATTTCAGATTCTTATTTATAGTTTAAAAAGAATCTCTAAATACACAACAGAAGCAACAGAACAGATGTAACAGCAATATTCAATATGATTAAGAAAAAGAAAACGCCATTATGGTGAAAGAACAATCAAAGAACTGGAATTAAAAAGTCAGATGATAACAATTGACACACCATTTACATTTTTGAAGATCAAATTTTTACGGCTTATCAACCTTTTGCAGGTTATTTAAAGTCAGAAAATCCTTTTAAATAGTAAGATTTTTCTTGGTTTTGGAGATAATAATGATTTTAGTGTTACGTGCTTATTTAGCCCATAGCTTGGTGGGGGAGAAGAGATAAATCCATACCCTTCCCGCGAGTATTTGTGCATAAGCAAATATAACGAACGCAACTGGAATTGGAACTCAGCTCTCCGATTAATAATTCCGAGCCATTATCGATTACACCACCGGCACATCCAAGCTGACATCACCTGGTATTCCTAAATTGTCACCCATCTAGGTTTTGGGTATTGTCCAGTCACGGTGTTTCGGTAGCGTAGCGATGTAGGTGCACTGAGAAACATACTATTCTTCTTATCTCGACATCTTTCACAAAAGTCAATAGTTTCGTGGCAAAGATAACCCTACATGAAAATGTCATATATATATATATATGTATATATATCTTGAAATAATGAAGAACCAGTTTGTGTTTAAAGTTCATTTCGAAACTAAAAAAAATAAAACCTCATTTCGAAAACTGATATGATTGTCGCCTCTGTTTTACGGGAAAATTGTCTTGAAGCAATTTTTCTTGCAGTCTTTTTAAGTTTGTTCCATGTAAGGTAGTCGGAGTAAATATATGTAAAAAAAATGTCAATATTTGAAAATAAAACATCTACGAGCACCCTGAAAATGGCTAATAAATTACTCCACAGCGATTCGGAGCTTATATATATATATATATATATATATATATATATATATATATATATATATATATATATATAAAAGTGAACATAGAAGTCAACACTTAGAGGCGACAGTCTGTTTCATGCTATATGCAATCGTCAGGCCACATGTGCTGTTATTTTTCTCGGCTATTTATATATATACGGGTTAGTGGTGCATTGTGGGTATTCTGTTATGGCGGTTATTTCACCGGAAGTCGTTTGTTTATCTATTTAGGTCAAATTATATTGCTTGTTTTTATTTTTGTTTCTTATTTTATTTATTTATTTATTAACGTAGTAAATATTTGTTTATATCACTTATTTAACAGTTTTGTTTTGGTTTGGGAATTTAATTAAAGCTATTTGTTCAGTTTTGGGGTTGATTGTTGCAGTTCATTCTAAGTATTATTTTGGCGGGAACAGTTTTTAATTGATTATCTTTATTTGGGATTGGTTTGTTTATTTATTTACTTGGATGAATTTAGGTTAATTTATTTTACTTGTATATTTTCTCTTTTCGGTTTTCGATTTTTAAGTAACATAGTATTTTTTTATGTTTTATTTCTATTATTTTGTTATTTTGTTTATTAGTATATTTATTTGTTTTTATTTTATTTTTTCCGTTTTTAATTTTTTAGGTTACGTAGTAAAAATTTATTTTCATGTCTGCATTTTGAGATGAGTTCGGATCTTTTGTTTAATAATTTATTTTGGTCGGGGAAAGTAATGATAGCTATCTTTTCCTCCGAGCAAAGTTTGCAAGTGTTTGATTGGTTATTGTAGGCTGATGATATTTTCCTTAACTTCCAAGATATTTTTGGTGTGATGTTCGTTTTGTTTTTAATTTCCCAGATATACGTAGAAAGCATTGTACTGTTTGCATATTTACTATTTGTGAAAGATGTTTTGTGTGTAGAAAATGATTGATAAACCTATAAAATTAATACGAATGTCAGTGTGTCACACTTTTTCAATTTTAAACCTAGAGGCCTTAGTCCAACATATCATACTATTTTGGAATCAGGCCAACTCCATGAGCAAATTAAAATCATTCCGGGTCGGATGTGGACTCTTAATCTTGAAATTTTGGATTTACAAGTTTTCATAACTGCAATTGTTTCGACCATTTTTTACATTTTTTTTGTCCAATAACAATTTTTATAACTTGGAAATAAATTTGGAAATAAACGAAATTAATTGCGAAATTCAATGAAAGTCACCCATGAAATTAAAGTAATTGTTTGTACGTAAAGTAAGGACCTACGTACATCAAATCGTCTTTAAATTGAGTGGCGACAGAAGAATTAGCACTGAAGCATTGTTGTCGAAGTCTCTGCCTTTGGAGAGCGTCTCATATCGTGAAAATGAAATATATATATATATATATATATATATACATATATACACACACACACACAATTGAAATAAACGAATGAGCGAAGGAAGTGGTTATCTATCATTTTAACCATCTCACTCATAAAAATAAAAGATAGCTGAAAGAAGACATTGCCACTAGTGAGATTCGAACACACGTTCACTGGTTTACGAGACCAGTGCTCTAAACCACTGAGCTATAGAGGCGAACGCCACACGTTCACAGAAAATAATTGATACACCTATAAAATAAATACGAATGTCAGTGTGTAACACTTTATTCCTAGAGACCGTAGCCAAACATTTGTAATCAACCCGACTCGTTATTTTCGTTCTTCTTATATCCACTAGATATAATATACATATACATATATTAATGCATGTTTCATTAAATAATATAGAAAAGTTTTGTCGATTTATTTTAAGTAAGTTCCTTTCATATTGTCTGATAAGCTTAATAACATTATCATTGAAAGACGAAAGGAAATCACCATATTGATACATGTTTAAATCCAATCTAAGCTTTTGGCTTACATAAGCCCTTATCAAAGATGACAATTACATTTCAATATAGCAAACAACATACGGACGAAACAGTAATGATAGTCTGTTTTTGTTGTATGAAAAATTTCAAAGCAACTACAAATTCGTGTATACGAGACGCGGAAGCGAAAATCGCGTCGCAGCTTGTGAAGTCACACAAGACCACGCGAGAGTGAAAACGAGAAATATTAAGTATGGGTAGCCGTTGGTATAAGCCAATGGCATCTGTTATCAATTTTCATTATATATATATATATATATATATATATATATATATATATATATATATGCACACACAGAGACTTGAAATATAATTATTTGCAAATGTGCGAAAATGAAATATATATACATACATACAAACATACAATTGAAATATAATTGTTTGCAAAAGAGGGAAAATGATATTTACATATATACACACACGCTTCAAATAAACGAATGATCGAAGGAAGTGGTTACCATTTTGATCATCTCACTCATAAAAGACATGACTGCAGAAAGAAGAAATTGCCACTAGTGAGATTCGAACTAACGATCCTGATTTACCAGACCAGTGCCCTAAACCCCTGAGCTATAGAGACGGACCCTGCCAGTGCCCTAAACCCCTGAGCTATAGAGACGGACCCTGCAGCGCTTCTTAGTCGCATAAAAAGCTATGACTGATTATTTCTACGACTGATGTACGCGTGAGAATAATACAAAGTAAAAAAAACGGTGACTAATTAGTTCTAAAATCGGTAATAGAAAATGATTGATAAACCTATAAAATTAATACGAATGTCAGTGTGTCACACTTTTTCAATTTTAAACCTAGAGGCCTTAGTCCAACATATCATACTATTTTGGAATCAGGCCAACTCCATAAGCAAATTAAAATCATTCCGGGTCGGATGTGGACCCTGAATCTGGAAATTTTGGATTTACAAGTTTTCATAACTGCAATTGTTTCGACCATTTTTTACATTTTTTTGCGACAAATTTTTTTTGTCCAATAACAATTTTTATAACTTGGAAATAAATTTGTAAATAACCGAAATTAATTGCGAAATTCAATGAAAGTCACCCATGAAATTAAAGTAATTGTTTGTACGTAAAATAAGGACCTACGTACATCAAATCGTCTTTAAATTGAGTGGCGACAGAAGAATTAGCACTGAAGAATTGTTGTCGAAGTCTCTGCCTTTGGAGAGCGTCTCATATCGGGAAAATGAAATATATATATATATATACATATATACACACACACACACACAATTGAAATAAACGAATGAGCGAAGGAAGTGGTTATCTATCATTTTAACCATCTCACTCATAAAAATAAAAGATAGCTGATAGAAGATATTGCCACAAGTGAGATTCGAACTCACGACACCTGGTTTACGTGATCAGTGCTCTAAAACTCTGAGCTATGGTGGCAGTTGTGGAAACGTTTTTTTGCCGAATAAACTCTAATAGCGAATTATTTCTAAATTTAGTAAAAGAAAAAAGCGTTTTTTTTTTTATTAGGTTGGTGCAAAAATAATGACGTAATAATGTCGTTTTTTGACGTTAAAAATACGTCAAAAAACGACATTATTACGTCATTATTTTTGCACCAACCTACTACAAAAATGTAATAATGAGATATATATATATATATATATATATATATATATATATATATATATATATAAAAATTTTAAAAAATGTGTAGTGGGTATATGTATAACGAAAATATTTGCTGATTAAAGTAATACAAAAGCCGCCAGCGAGATTCGAACTCACGACCTCTGGTTTACGAGACCAGCGCTCTGAACCTCTGATCTATGGCGGCATGTGCGGGACATCGCCGGACATAAAAAAAACAAATTATTTACTAATTATTTCTAAATTCGGCGAATGAAAATCTTTGATGTTAAAAGAAAATGATTAAAACCGAGATGCTCGGTCATGAACATTCAAATTTCAGATTCTTATTTATAGTTTAAAAAGAATCTCTAAATACACAACAGAAGCAACAGAACAGATGTAACAGCAATATTCAATATGATTAAGAAAAAGAAAACGCCATTATGGTGAACGACCAATCAAAGAACTGGAATTAAAAAGACAGATGATACCAATTGACACACCATTTACATTTTTGAAGATCAAATTTTTACGGCTTATCAACCTTTTGCAGGTTATTTAAAGTCAGAAAATCTTTTTAGATAGTAAGATTTTTTTTTTGGTTTTGGAGATAATAATGATTTTAGTGTTACGTGCTTATTTAGCCCATAGATTGGTGGGGGAGAAGAGATAAATCCATACCCTTCCCGCGAGTATTTGTGCATAAGGAAATATAACGAACGCAACTGGAATTGGAACTCGGCTCTCCGATTAATAATTCCGAGCCATTATCCATTACACCACCCGCACATCCAATGTGACATCACCTGGTATTCCTAAGTTGTCACCCATCTAGGTTTTGGCTATTGACCAGTCTCGGTGTTTCGTAGCGTAGCGTAGCGATGTAGGTGCACTGAGAAACACATACTTTTCTTCTTATCTCGACATCTTTCACAAAAGTCAATAGTTTCGTGGCAAAGATAACCCTACATGAAAATGTCATATATATATATATATATATATATATATATATATATATATATATATATATATAAATAGTGAAGAACCAGTTTGTGTTTAAAGTTCATTTCGAAACCAAAAAAAAAATGAACCTTATTTCGAAAACTGATATGATTGTCGCCTCTGTATTACGGGAAAATTTTGTTGAAACAATTTTTCTTGCAATCTTTTTAAGTTTGTTCCATGTAAGTTAGTCGGAGTAAATATATGTAAAAAAATGTTGTCAATATTTGAAAATATAACATCTACGAGCACCCTGAAAATGGCTAATAAATTACTACACAGCGATTTGGAGCTTATATATATATATATATATATATAAAAGTGAACATAGAAGTCAACACTTAGAGGCGACAGTCTGTTTCATGCTATATGCAATCGTCAGGCCACATGTGCTGTTATTTTTCTCGGCTATTTATATATATACGGGTTAGTGGTGCATTGTGGGTATTCTGTTATGGCCGTTATTTCACCGGAAGTCGTTTGTTTATCTATTTAGGTCAAATTATATTGCTTGTTTTTATTTTTGTTTCTTATTTTATTTATTTATTTATTAACGTAGTAAATATTTGTTTATATCACTTATTTAACAGTTTTGTTTTGGTTTGGGAATTTAATTAAAGCTATTTGTTCAGTTTTGGGGTTGATTGTTGTAGTTCATTCTAAGTATTATTTTGGCGGGAACAGTTTTTAATTGATTATCTTTATTTGGGATTGGTTTAACCTAAATTCATCCAAGTAAAATAAATAACCTAAATTCATCCAAGTAAATAAATAAATTTACTTGGATGAATTTAGGTTAATTTTTTTCCTTGTATATTTTCTCTTTTCGGTTTTCGATTTTTAAGTAACATAGTATTTTTTTATGTTTTATTTCTATTTTTTTTTTGTTTTGTTATTTTGTTATTTTGTTTATTAGTATATTTATTTGTTTTTATTTTATTTTTGCCGTTTTTAATTTTTTAGGTTACGTAGTAAAAATTTATTTTCATGTCTGCATTTTGAGATGAGTTCGGATCTTTTGTTTAATAATTTATTTTGGTCGGGGAAAGTAATGATAGCTATCTTTTCCTTCGAGCAAAGTTTGCAAGTTTTTGATTGGTTATTGTAGGCTGATGATATTTTCCTTATCTTCCAAGATATTTTTGGTGTGATGTTCGTTTTGTTTTTAATTTCCCAGATATACTTAGAAAGCATTGTACTTTTTGCATATTTACTATTTGTGAAAGATGTTTTGTGTTTAGAAAATGATTGATAAACCTATAAAATTAATACGAATGTCAGTGTGTCACACTTTTTTCAATTTTAAACCTAGAGGCCTTAGTCCAACATATCATACTATTTTGGAATCAGGCCAACTCCATGAGCAAATTAAAATCATTCCGGGTCGGATGTGGACCCTGAATCTTGAAATTTTGGATTTACAAGTTTTCATAACTGCAATTGTTTCGACCATTTTTTACATGATTTTTTTGCGACAAATTTATTTTGTCCAATAACAATTTTTATAACTTGGAAATAAATTTGTAAATAACCGAAATTAATTGCGAAATTTAATGAAAGTCACCCATGAAATTAAAGTAATTGTTTGTACGTAAAGTAAGGACCTACGTACATCAAATCGTCTTTAAATTGAGTGACGACAGAAGAATTAGCACTGAAGAATTGTTGTCGAAGTCTCTGCCTTGGAGAGCGTCTCATATCGGGAAAATGAAATATATATATATATATACATATATACACACACACACACAATTGAAATAAACGAATGCGCGAAGGAAGTGGTTATCTATCATTTTAACCATCTCACTCATAAAAATAAAGGATAGCTGAAAGAAGACATTGCCACTAGTGAGATTCGAACTCCCGACCCCTGGTTTACGAGACCAGTGCTCTAAACCACTGAGCTATAGAGGCGAACGCCACACGTTCCCAGAAAATAATTGATAAACCTATAAAATAAATACGAATGTCAGTGTGTAACACTTTATTCCTAGAGGCCGTAGCCAAACATTTGTAATCAACCCCACTCGTTATTTTCGTTCTTCTTATATCCACTAGATACCCGAAAAAAATATATGCATATACATATATTAATGCATGTTTCATTAAATAATATAGAAAAGTTTTGTCTATTTATTTTGAGTATGTTCCTTTCATATTGTCTGATAAGTTTAATAACATTATCATTGAAAGACGAAAGGAAATCACCATATTGATACATGTTTAAATCCAATCTAAACTTTTGGCTTACATAAGCCCTTATCAAAGATGACAATTACATTTCAATATAGCAAACAACATACGGACGAAACAGTAATGATAGTCTGTTTTTGTTGTATGAAAAATTTCAAAGCAACTACAAATTCGTGTATACGAGACGCGGAAGCGAAAATCGCGTCGCAGCTTGTGAAGTCACACAAGACCACGCGAGAGTGAAAACGAGAAGTATTAAGTATGGGTAGCCGTTGCTATAAACCAATGGCTTCTGTTATCAATTTTCATTATATATATATATATATATATATATATATATATATATATATATATATATATATATACTCTTGAAATATCCTTATTTTCAAATGTGGAAATCTGAAATATATATATGTATATATCTACACACACACACATACTTGAAATATACTTATTTGCAAATGTGGAAATATGAAATATATATATGTATATATTTACACACACACACACACACATACACACACACACACACACACAGACACATACACACTTGAAATATATTTATTTGCAAATGTGGAGAAACGACATATACATGTAGTAATAAGTGCTCTGAACGACTGAGCGAAGGAATTGGCTACCATTTTGAGACTCTCACTCATAAAAAATGTGATTGTTGAAAGGAAAAATAGCCCCTAGTGAGATCCGATATCACGACCCCTGATTTACAAGACCAGTGCTCTAAACCACGGAACTGCGAACGTTCTTTCGATTAACAAGCTATGACTGATATTTTAGGATCTAGTCACAGCAATTTCACTTCGTTGTTTTCGTTCAGTTAGTTTTTATCATTTTTTCATATTAAATATCAGACATTGTGATAATAAAAGATCTGCCATGAATGGTGAAATGTTCTAAGAACCTGGACTGAGATTTTCAACAATTTTTTCTTTATATTTGAAAGATTTTGTTTCATTTTACCATATTTGCAAATAAGATTATTTCAAATACAAGAACAAAATCTACTTCCATACCTGATGATGTCTGTAGGAACAGACGAAAGCTTGTAAAAAATTAAAAAGACCTTATGCAACTGGAACCTCTATATTTGTTTTTTGTATGAATGATTCATGAATTTATAAATTATAATTGCACCTTTTAATTGAAATATATATATATATATATATATATATATATATATATATATATATATATATATATATATATATATATAAAGGCTTAAACACTAATATTCCATGGTCATAATTTATTCCATTGGAATCGTAAATACGATCCAATTCATCAGAGCTACAAATTCAAAAAGAAAACAGAAAAAATAACTCCGGAAATAAAAAATAGAATGTAGAGAGAGTGTAAGTATGAGAGTGTGGGACGAATGTTAGAGCTATAGAGAGGGGTAACAGACGAGAGAAGGTGGGGGATTAAAACTTAACAGAGAGGAGTTTTAGAGAGGGGAGTCAAAGACGGTTTAAGCGAGAGAAATATGAATGTTGTCGGATGTGTAATACATTAAAGAGGTAACCGGAAAGGATACATTTTGTGGTGACATACACACACAATAGACGATCTAATGTTAAAGATCAGAAGAAGAGGGAGGGAGAGAAAAAGAAAAGAAAGAGGGGTGGGGGGAGAGAGATGGGGTGGGGGAAACTAAAGCCGAAGGGCATTTATGAAAGGGCCACTGTGTAATTAAGAAAATTTGACAAAATTAATATCGACGACAGGTTACAAATCAAATATAAATATATAAAAAAAAAATATAACGATGATCTAATCTAGCAAGGACCTATATTTTTATGTTAAAAAACATATGCACAATAACATACACGTGTACATACATACATATAGGCGTGTACCCCCATACGCACATATATATATATATATATATATATATATATATATATATATATATATATATATACCAATTTACACGCACGCACGCACACACACACACACACACACACACACATATATATATATACATATATATATATATATATATATATATATATATATATATATATATATATATATATATATATATATATGTCGTAATAAGAAGAAATGTGTATTATTCACTACACCCACGTCGCTACCGAATGTTACACAAGAGCAGTTTAAAGTCTGCTTACCGGCGATGGCGCTTGGAAAATAGCTTAGCCAACTTGGCAATAGACATTTTGAGGACATCTGAGGCGCCGGGTAAGGACCCCAAAATGATCTGAAAGAGAATTACTGTTTCCTGGATGCAGTACTGTGGTTTGAGATAATAATAATATTTCATTAGTTGCATTATCGCATGTATAGAGAGAAAATAATAAAATGCTACCCCCATAGAGACTCGAACACATAAACACTGATTTACATAAAAAGGATTCTAATCCACTAAGCTACTAAGGTACATACTAATCGCGCTTTTTATTTATTTATTTATTTATCAATATGGTGTCATATTTTCCACTGATCGCTCTTGTAAAAATAAAAAAAAAATGAGACAAATTTTACATGGATAAAGCGCTTAGTAATGGGTCAACAGTACAAATTTTGTTCTTTTTAATGCATGGTCTGTCAGGAATCCCTATATCGAGTCTCTCGGAAACTTTTCCAGTCAGTCGAAGGGCTCCAACTACAACTGGAAGTATTTATATCCTCATGTGCAATATATTTTTTTTAAATTTCCACTTCAAGATCCTTCTATATGATAGTGTTTTTTTAAGCTCTTTACATTACAATCTCCAGGGACTACTTTGCCAATAAAAAGGCAGATTCTGTTTTTGTCGTTTTTGATGTCTGGGCGATTAGCTTTGATTGATATGTCTGTGTGTACCGTAAAAATCCATAAAATTCTTACAGGTCCTATCTCCGTACCAGAGTCTGGATGATGTTCATACCAATTTCTTACATCTTCCTTCCGATTACAGTTGCATATTCTCCATTGCAGATATTGGCCAACTCTATCATACCAAAATTTATATTCTGTTGGTGCTAACACCGTGCAAATGGACACAATATGGTTTTCATCACAAAATCGGCATTTGGGGTCAACACATTTATGTGTGAAAAAATCTTATCTTAATCAAAACTATCAACGCTTTTCTTTAATCGAATTTAGAACTAATCAATCAGAGGATTTTTTTTTAAAGTCAGATTAATGAATTACACGTCTGCCATCATAGCTCAGTGGTTGAGATCGTTGCTTTCGTAAAGCAGACATCGCTAGTGTGAATCTGAGGGGTGACATTTTTAGAGTTATTTTTTGTACATATACTTGAATACACACACACACAAACACTCTCTCTATCTGTCTGAAACACAAACACACTCACTTATATATAATTGTTCTCACCCAATTTAAGTTAACATTTATAAATCTAGCATCCATCCAAGTCATGAATATTGCTACCACATCTGGTCTAGTGCTTCTGCTTTGCATTTAGAGAATCTTTATAAAATAAAAAAATAAAAGACGAATCTGAAATGTTTCAGTGAAGATATTGGCCCACTCTATCATACCGAAATTGTTATTCAGTTGGTTCTAAGACCGTGAAAACGGACACAATATCGGAACATTTTACAATTAAATCCGAGTGCTCCAACTACAACTGGAATTATTGATGTCTTCTTCTGTAACATTTTCGAGATTTCCACTTGATGGTCCTTGTATTTTGATAGTTTTTTTTAAAGCCCTTCAAAGATACATTAAAATCTGCAGGGTTTGCCATGTCAGTAAGAAATTACGTCCTGTTTTTAGGATCTTTCATCACGATGTCTGGGTCATTAACCTTGATTGTTCTGTCTACGTGTATTGCAAAGTCCCATAAAATTCTTACAATGTCATATTTCCGTACTGAATGATGTTCATACCAATTTCTTGCAGCTTCCTTCCGATTGCAGTTGCAAATTCTCAAGTGCAGATATTGGCCCACTCTATCCTACCGAAATTGATATTCAATCGGTGTTAACACCGTGAAAATGGACACAATATGGACATGTGTCTCTGTATTTTTCTTCACAGAATCTGCATTTGAGGTCAACCCAAAGATCTGTTGGAAAATCTTTTCTTCATCAAAATTATCAACGCTTTTCTTTAGCCAAAATTAGAAATAACCAATCATAGGTTTTTAAGGCAGATTTTTCACTTTTTTCGTCTGCCTTCATAGCTCAGTGGCTGAGAGCGCGGGTCATGTAAAAGAAGGATCGCGATTGCGAACGGTAGTGATTGCAACATTTTTTTAAAGTTATTTTTCTACTTATGCTTGCACACACACGGACTCTCGCTCTCTGTCTCTCTCTCTTAAACACACTCATATATATATATATATATATATATAGTTATTCACACCACAATTTAACTTACACTTGTATAAGTCTACCATTCGCCCAAGTACTGAATATTGCTACGACATCTGGTCTAGTTCTTCTACTATGTATTTACAAACTGTTTAGAAAATAAACGAATAAAAGACCAAATGCCACCAGTGAGATTCGAACTCACGACACCTGATTTACGAGACCAGTGCTCTAAACCTCTGAGCTATGGTGGCAGTTGTGAAAACGTTTTTTTGCCGAATAAACAGTTATAGCGAATTATTTCTAAATTTAGTAAAAAAAAAAAGCGTTTTTTTTTTTTTTTTTATTAGGTTGGTGCAAAAATAATGACGTAATAATGTCGTTTTTTGACGTTAAAAATACGTCAAAAAACGACATTATTACATCATTATTTTTGCACCAACCTACTACAAAAATGTAATGATGAGATATATATATATATATATATATATATATATATATATATATTAAAAAATGTGTAGTGGGTATATGTAGAACGAAAATATTGGCTGATTAAAGTAATACAAGAGCCGCCAGCGAGATTCGAACTCACGACCTCTGGTTTACGAGACCAGCGCTCTGAACCTCTGAGCTATGGCGGCATGTGCGAGACAGTACCGCACATAAAAAAAACAAATTATTTACTAATTATTTCTAAATTCGGCGAATGAAAATCTTTGATGTTAAAAGAAAATGATTAAAACCGAGATGCTCGGTCATGAACATTCAAATTTCAGATTCTTATTTATAGTTTAAAAAGAATCTCTAAATACACAACAGAAGCAACAGAACAGATGTAACAGCAATATTCAATATGATTAAGAAAAAGAAAACGCCATTATGGTGAACGACCAATCAAAGAACTGGAATTAAAAAGACAGATGATACCAATTGACACACCATTTACATTTTTGAAGATCAAATTTTTACGGCTTATCAACCTTTTCAGGTTGTTTAAAGTCAGAAAATCTTTTTAGATAGTAAGATTTTTTTTGGTTTTGGAGATAATAATTATTTTAGTGTTACGTGCTTATTTAGCCCATAGCTGGGGGGAGAAGAGATAAATCCATACCCTTCCCGCTAGTAATTGCGTATAAGTAAATATAACGAACCCAACTGGAATTGGAACTCGGCTCTCCGATTAATAATTCCGAGCCATTATCGATTACACCACCCGCACATCCAAGCTGACATCACCTGGTATTCCTAAGTTGTCCACCATCTAGGTTTTGGGTATTGTCCAGTCTCGGTGTTTCGGTAGCGTAGCGGTGTAGGTGCACTGAGAAACACATACTTTTCTTCTTATCTCGACATCTTTCACAAAAGTCAATAGTTTCGTGGCAAAGATAACCCTACATGAAAATGTCGTATATATATATATATATATATATATATATATATATATATATATATATATATATCTTGAAACAGTGAAGTACCAGTTTGTGTTTAAAGTTCATTTCGAAACAAAAACAAAATGAACCTTATTTCGAAAACTGATATGATTGTCGCCTCTGTTTTACGGGAAAATTGTGTTGAAACAATTTTTCTTGCAATCTTTTTAAGTTTGTTCCATGTAAGTAAATGTCGAAGTAAATATATGCAAAAAAAAAAAAATTGCAATATTTGAAAATAAAACATCTACAAGCATCATGAAAATGGCTAATAAATTACTCCACAGCGATTGGGACCTTATATATATATATATATATATATATATATATATATATATATATATATATTTAACGGGAAGAGGTTATAGTTGTTCCAACGTGAGAAAAGATGGACATTAAAAAGAAGAGAGAAACCGCAAACGTTTTTGGTTGTAATATGGAGTTTTTTTAAAAAAAATATATATTACGCTTTATTTTCCCTAATTTTACTCCATGAGTTTACGGTCTCGCCACCTTCATGAGGCAAAGAATGGATATTTCCACATATTATTAAAAGGAGTTAATTTTTCTTAAGTTTTTCGATGTTAAACTTTCTCGATATTAGACATTCTCTTTGTTGTGTGTTAGTGACCCAAATGTATTAATTGATCTGGTATATTTCAATACTTATTTGCAAATGACAGAAAATGTAATAAGCAAGAAAATAAACATATCAAGAAGAATTTTATGCAAATCTAATTCTAGGTCCTTAAAACATTTCGCCTTTCTAATCAGATCTTCTATTATCATAATGGGGGATATTTAATAAAAAAAATAATAAAAACAAACTGAACGTATAGCAACTAAATGAAATCCGTGTGACTAGATGCCAAAAAGAAAATTACAACGTCCTCTTTGTATCACGTGCAACCACATCATTGTCTGGGATATATATATATATATATAAATATATATATATATATATATATATATATATAATAATTATTTTGAAAAAAATATGATACCTTCGCTACATAAGAGTTCTCATGTTTCAAAAACAAGAGCTGGAAACCTCAATATAATTATTAAAATTAAATTGAATTAAAGTAACAATCCCTGTTTCATCTTCAAGGGAAATTCAAATAATTTCACTTGAGGATGAAGCAGGGCTTGATACTTTAATTCAATTCAATTTAATTTCAATGATTACATTAAGGTTTTCAGCTCTTATTTTTGAAACATGAGAACTCTTATATAGCGAAAGAATCATATTTAAAAAAATATTTATATATATATATATATGTATGTGTGCGTGTGTGTGTACATATATATATATATATATATATATATATATATATATATATATATGTAAAATAAACGAATAAAAGATGAATCTGAAATGTTTCAGTGAAGATATTGGCCCACTCTATCATACCGAGATAACATTTGGTGCTAAGACAAACGGACACAATATCGGAACATTTTACAATTAAATCCGAGTGCTCCAACTACAACTGGAATTATTGATGTCTTCTGCAACATTTTCGAGATTTCCACTTGATGGTCCTTGTATTTTGATAGTTTTTTTTAACGCCCTTCAACGATACATTAAAATCTGCAGGGTTTGCCATGTCAATAAGAAATTACGTCCTGTTTTTATGATCTTTCATCACGATGTCTGGGTCATTAACCTTGATTGTTCTGTCTACGTGTATTGCAAAGTCCCATAAAATTCTTACAGGTCATATTTCCGTACTGAATGATGTTCATACCAATTTCTTGCAGCTTCCTTCCGATTGCAGTTGCACATTCTCAAGTGCAGATATTGGCCCACTCTATCCTACCGAAATTGATATTCAATCGGTGTTAACACCGTGAAAATGGACACAATATGGACATGTGTCTCTGTATTTTTCTTCACAGAATCTGCATTTGAGGTCAACCCAAAGATGTGTTGGAAAATCTTTTCTTCATCAAAATTATCAACGCTTTTCTTTAGCCAAATTTAGAAATAACCAGTCATAGTTTTTTTAGCCAGATTTTTCATTTTTTCGTCTGCCTTCATAGTTCAGTGGTTGAGAGCGCGGGTCATTATAAAAGAAGGATCGCGATTGCGAACGGTAGTGAGTGCAACATTTTTTTAAAGTTATTTTTCTACTTATGCTTGCACACACACACACTCTCGCTCTCTCTCTCTTAAACACACTCATATATATATATATATATATATATATATATAGTTATTCACACCACAAATTAACTTACACTTTTATAAGTCTACCATTCGCCCAAGTACTGAATATTGCTACGACATCTGGTCTAATTCTTCTGGTATGTATTTACAAACTGTTTAGAAAATAAACGAATAAAAGACCAAATGCCACCAGTGAGATTCGAACTCACGACACCTGATTTACGAGACCAGTGCTTTAAACCTCTGAGCTATGGTGGCAGTTGTGAAAACGTTTTTTTGCCGAATAAACACTTATAGCGAATTATTTCTAAATTTAGTAAAAAAAAAAAGCGTTTTTTTTTTTTTTTATTAGGTTGGTGCAAAAATAATGACGTAATAATGTCGTTTTTTGACGTTAAAAATACGTCAAAAAACGACATTATTACATCATTATTTTTGCACCAACCTACTACAAAAATGTAATGATGAGATATATATATATATATATATATATATATATATATATTAAAAAATGTGTAGTGGGTATATGTAGAACGAAAATATTTGCTGATTAAAGTAATACAAGCGCCGCCAGCGAGATTCGAACTCACGACCTCTGGTTTACGAGACCAGCGCTCTGAACCTCTGAGCTATGGCGGCATGTGCGAGACAGTACCGCACATAAAAAAAACAAATTATTTACTAATTATTTCTAAATTCGGCGAATGAAAATCTTTGATGTTAAAAGAAAATGATTAAAACCGAGATGCTCGGTCATGAACATTAAGATTGCAGATACTTATTTATAGTTTAAAAAGAATCTCTAAATACACAACAGAAGCAACAGAACAGATGTAACAGCAATATTCAATATGATTAAGAAAAAGAAAACGCCATTATGGTGAAAGAACAATCAATGAACTGGAATTAAAAAGTCAGATGATACCAATTGACACACCATTTACATTTTTGAAGATCAAATTTTTACAGCTTATCAACCTTTTCAGGTTGTTTAAAGTCAGAAAATCTTTTTAGATAGTAAGATTTTTTTTGGTTTTGGAGATAATAATGATTTTAGTGTTACGTGCTTATTTAGCCCATAGCTTGGTGGGGGAGAAGAGATAAATCCATACCCTTCCCGCGAGTATTTGTGCATAAGCAAATATAACGAACCCAACAGGAATTGGAACTCGGCTCTCCGATTAATAATTCCGAGCCATTATCGATTACACCACCCGCACATCCAAGCTGACATCACCTGGTATTCCTAAGTTGTCCACCATCTAGGTTTTGGGTATTGTCCAGTCTCGGTGTTTCGGTAGCGTAGCGGTGTAGGTGCACTGAGAAACACATACTTTTCTTCTTATCTCGACATCTTTCACAAAAGTCAATAGTTTCGTGGCAAAGATAACCCTACATGAAAATGTCATATATATATATATATATGTATATATATCTTGAAATAATGAAGAACCAGTTTGTGTTTAAAGTTCATTTCGAAACTAAAAAAAATAAAACCTTATTTCGAAAACTGATATGATTGTCGCCTCTGTTTTACGGGAAAATTGTGTTGAAGCAATTTTTCTTGCAGTCTTTTTAAGTTTATTCCATGTAAGGTAGTCGGAGTAAATATATGTAAAAAAATGTTGTCAATATTTGAAAATATAACATCTACGAGCACCCTGAAAATGGCTAATAAATTACTCCACAGCGATTCGGAGCTTATTTTTATATATATATATACATATATATATATATATATATATATATATATATATATATATATATATATATATATATATATATATATCAAAGTGAACATAGAAGTCAACACTTAGAGGCGACAGTCTGTTTCGTGCTATATGCAATCGTCAGGCCACATGTGCTGTTATTTTTCTCGGCTATTTATATATATACGGGTTAGTGATGCATTGTGGGTATTCTGTTATGGCGGTTATTTCACCGGAAGTCGTTTGTTTATCTATTTAGGTCAAATTATATTGCTTGTTTTTATTTTTGTTTCTTATTTTATTTATTTATTTATTAACGTAGTAAATATTTGTTTATATCACTTATTTAACAGTTTTGTTTTGGTTTGGGAATTTAATTAAAGCTATTTGTTCAGTTTTGGGGTTGATTGTTGTAGTTCATTCTAAGTATTATTTTGGCGGGAACAGTTTTTAATTGATTATCTTTATTTGGGATTGGTTTGTTTATTTATTTACTTGGATGAATTTAGGTTAATTTATTTTACTTGTATATTTTCTCTTTTCGGTTTTCGATTTTTAAGTAACATAGTATTTATTTATGTTTTATTTCTATTTTTCTTTCTTTTCTTTTTCTTTTTTTGTTATTTTGCTTATTAGTATATTTATTTGTTTTTATTTTATTTTTTCCGTTTTTCATTTTTTAGGTTACGTAGTAAAAATTTATTTTCATGTCTGCATTTTGAGATGAGTTCGGATCTTTTGTTTAATAATTTATTTTGGTCGGGGAAAGTAATGATAGCTATCTTTTCCTACGAGCAATGTTTGCAAGTTTTTGATTGGTCATTGTAGGCTGATGATATTTTCCTTATCTTCCAAGATATTTTTGGTGTGATGTTCGTTTTGTTTTTAATTTCCCAGATATACTTAGAAAGCATTGTACTGTTTGCATATTTACTATTTGTGAAAGATGTTTTGTGTGTATAATTTCTTTGTTTCCAGGGTCCTTCAGTTACTTCTATGTATACTTTTTCTTCATTATCTGGTGATTTTATCGTGGCTTGGTATATTACGTTGTTTTGTAAACAATTTCCGTTTAAGGGACATTCGTTCTTTATTCTGCAGTTGCACGTGGGTTTAATTTGTTCGTGTGGTTTGTTGATAATTTTCCTATTGTGCTTTTTTATTATTTGTACCATGCTCTCGGTGCAGCTGTAGCTGATTTTTACTGTGTTTTTGTTGAATATCTTGTGTAAGGTGCTTGATTCTGGGAAGTGTTTGTGTAAGAGCTTAAAGAAATCATACAAATTATAGGGCTCGATACTTTAATTCAATTCAATTTAATTTCAATGATTATATTAAGGTTTTCAGCTCTTGTTTTTGAAACATGAGAACTCTTATATAGCGAAGGAATTATATTTTAAAAAAATAATTATATATATATATATATGCATGTGTGTACATACATATATATATATATATATATATATCTATATATATATATATATATATATATATAAAATAAACGAATAAAAGAGGAATCTGAAATGTTTCAGTGAAGATATTGGCCTACTCTATCATACCGAGATTGATATTCAGTTGGTTCTAAGACCGTGAAAACGGACACAATATCGGAACATTTTCCAATTGATCCGAGTGCTCCAACTACAACTGGAATTATTGATGTCTTCATCTGCAACATTTTCGAGATTTCCACTTGAATGTCCTTGTATTTTGATAGTTTTTTTTAAAGCCCTTCAAAGACACATTAAAATCTGCAGGTTTTGCCATGTCAATAAGAAATTACGTCCTGTTTTTCGGATCTTTCATCACGATGTCTGGGTCATTAACCTTGATTGTTCTGTCTACGTGTATTGCAAAGTCCCATAAAATTCTTACAGGTCATATTTCCGTACTGAATGATGTTCATACCAATTTCTTGCAGCTTCCTTCCGATTGCAGTTGCACATTCTCAAGTGCAGATATTGGTCCACTCTATCCTACCGAAATTGATATTCAATCGGTGTTAACACCGTGAAAATGGACACAATATGGACATGTGTCTCTGTATTTTTCTTCACAGAAGCTGCATTTGAGGTCAACACAAAGATGTGTTGGAAAATCTTTTCTTCATCAAAATTATCAACGCTTTTCTTTAGGCAAATTTAGAAATAACCAGTCATAGTTTTTTTAGCCAGATTTTTCATTTTTCCGTCTGCCTTCATAGCTCAGTGGTTGAGAGCGCGGTTCGTATAAAAGAAGGATCGCGATTGCAAACGGCAGTGATTGTAACATTTTTTTAAAGTTATTTTTCTACTTATGCTTTCACACACGCACATATACACAGACTCTCTCCCCCCCTCTCTCTCTCTCAAACACACTCATATATATATATATATATATATATATATATATATATATAATTATTCTCACCACAACATAACTTGCACATTTATAAATCTACCATTCGCCCAAGTACTGAATATTGCTACGACATCAGGTCTAGTTCTTCTGCTATGTATTTACAAACTCTTTAAAAAATAAACGAATAAAAGACGAATCTGAAATGTTATTGGTACTGACCTTGCATCTCGGCTTTAGTCACTTTCCTGACGCCCTATTGTAGCTTCCCTTGGCCTTTTCTATAAATACTTTGATGGAAACTATTTTGTGGCCTTTATGAAATATTTTGGGACTTTATGAATTTAAGCGAATGACTAGATTGGTGACAAGACATTATCATTTGAACTTCAAAGATTTAAATTTTAATGTAATGTCAATCATTATTATCTGACTTCTTAATTCCTGT
Organism: Acanthosepion lycidas; assembly: GCA_963932145.1. Lineage (NCBI taxonomy): Eukaryota > Metazoa > Mollusca > Cephalopoda > Sepiida > Sepiidae > Acanthosepion > Acanthosepion lycidas. The sequence goes on from OZ010575.1 coordinate 19,606,661, forward strand.
TCTTTTATTGTTCTCTCTCCTTAATGGTGTTTATTTTTCTTTCTCATATTCTCTCACACTCAGTACCACCTTGAGCCATAGTAGTTTTATTGTCTTGCTTGGGGATAAATGATTAAATTAAAAAAAATCATTACAGATTTCTTACATTCAGTACGAAGCGTAAGTTGTCAATCGTGATCCAAAAATGCCAAGCAGATCAATTGTGAGGACAGTAATGGCCAGCTTCAACGTATATAAATAGAGGAAGTTGCCTTCCGGAAACAAAGCCTTAAGCGACAGGAAATTTTCTTTAAAACCAAATAAATAGGTGCTCTACAGCAATGTAGTATCTAATCTCCTGTATTGCAAAATGTCGAAATAAGAATTTTATAGAAGGTGTAGTTTAATGGGCAATACAGTGAAAGAAATGCTCAGGTCAGCTTGATAATAGCCCAGCTCGCTTTCATTCGAGAATTACTGCGTTAGGCATGCATCCTCTCTGGCTTGCGGTATTATCAATAGTTTTGTGGCGGCATTACAGCATACATTGGGTGAAATTGCTAAAATGCTGATTTTCATCAGAGATAAACACACGACCAATGGAACAACAACACGATCGATTAAATATATATATATATATATACACACACAC
>OZ010575.1:19612291-19649791 GCA_963932145.1 Acanthosepion lycidas
ATATATATATATATATATATATATATATATATATATATATATATATATATATATATATATGTATGTATATATATATATACCTTGAAACAGTAAAGAAACAGTTTGTGTTTAAAGTTCATTTCGAAACAAAATAAAATGAACCTTATTTCGAAAACTGATATGATTGTCGCCTCCTCTGTTTTACAGGAAAATTTCTTGCAGTCTTTTTCAGTTTGTTCCATGTAAGGTAGTCGGAGTAAATATATGTAAAAAAAATGTCAATATTTGAAAATAAAACACGTACGAGCACCATGAAAATGGCTAATAAATTACTCCACAGCGATTGGGACCTTATATATATATATATATATATATATATATATATATATATATATATATATATATATATATATATGTATGTATGTATGTATGTATTTAACGGGAAGAGGTTGTAGTTGTTCCAACGTGAGAAAAGATGGATATTAAAAAGATCAGAGAAACCGCAAACGTTTTTGGTTGTAATATGGAGTTTTTTTTTAAAAATATATATTACGCTTTATTTTCCATAATTTTACTACACGAGTTTACGGTCTCGCGATCTTCATCAGGCAAAGAGTGGATATTTCCACATATTATTAAAAGGAGTTATTTTTTCTTATGTTTTTTGATGTTAAACATTCACGATATTAGACATTCTCTTTGTTGTGTGTTAGTGACCCAAATGTCTTACTTGATCTGGTATATTTCAATACTTATTTGCAAATGACAGAAAATGAAATAAGCAAGAAAATAAACATATCAAGAAGAATTTTATGCAAATCTAATTCTAGGTCCTTAAAACATTTCGCCTTTCTAAGCAGATCTTCTATTATCATAATGGGGGATATTTAATAAGTAAAATAATAAAAACAAACTGAACGAATAGCAACTAAATGAAATCCGTGTGACTAGATGCCAAAAATAAAATTACAACGTCCTCTTTGTATCACGTGCAACCACATCATTGTCTGGGATATATATATATATATATATATATATATATATATATATATATAGTTATTATCTTGAAAAAATATGATACCTTCGCTACATTAGAGTTCTCATGTTTAAAAAACAAGAGCTGAAAACCTCAATATAATTATTAAAATTAAATTGAATTAAAGTACCAATCCCTGTTTCATCTTCAAGGGAAATTCCAAAAATTTCGCTTGAGGATGAAGCAGGGCTTGATACTTTAATTTAATTCAATTTAATTTCAATGATTATATTAAGGTTTTCAGCTCTTGTTTTTGAAACATGAGAACTCTTATATAGCGAAGGAAACATATTTTTAAAAAAATAATTATATATATATATATATGTATGTGTGTGTACATATATATATATATATATATATATATATATATATATATATATATATATATATATATATATATATATATATATATATAAAATAAACGAATAAAATACGAATCTGAAATGTTTCAGTGAAGATATTGGCCCACTCTATCATACTGAGATTGATATTCAGTTGGTTCTAAGACCGTGAAAACGGACACAATATCGGAACATTTTCCAATTAATCCGATTGCTCCAACTGCAACTGGAATTATTGATGTCTTCATCTGCAACATTTTCGAGATTTCCACTTGAATGTCCTTGTATTTTGATAGTTTTTTTTTAAGCCCTTCAAAGATACGAACACACAACCAACCTGACCACAGGACGATCGATTAAATATATATATATATATATATATATATATATATATATATATATATATACACATATACATGTTTCAAAATCAGTTCCTTTGCTCATTCGTTTATTTCATGCATACACACACATATATATATAAATATACACACACACGCTTGAAATATACTTATTTGCAGATGTGGGAAAATGAAATATACCGATATATACACACACACACTTGGAAGTGGTTATCATTTTGAACATCTCACTCATAAAAGTAATGATTGCTGAATGAAGAACTTGCAACTAGCGAGATTCGAACACACGACCGTTGGTTTACGAAACCAGTTCCTCTAAACCACTGAGCAATAGTGGCCGTTGCTTCTGGATCGTGAAATAGCTGTGACTAGATCAAAAAAAAAAAAAAAAAAAAAAACATATTTAAAAAAAATAACCAATTTCAAATTTCAGCGTTACCATTGTATCACATCACCGTCTGGTTGACATGCAGATGTATGAATAATAAGAAGCAAGAAAATTGTGAGTATTTACAGCTTAGATAAACGCAAATGCCACCAGTGAGATTCGAACTCACGACACCTGATTTACGAGAGCAGTGCTCTAAACCTCTGAGCCATGGTGGCTGTCATGAAAACCTTTTTGCCGAATAAACTCTTATACCGAATTATTTCTAAATTTAGCCATAGAAAAAAGCGTTTATTTTTTTTTTTATTAGTTTGGTACAAAATAATGACGTAATAATGTCGTTTTTTAACGTTAAAAATGACTCAAGAAACGACATTATCACGTCATTATTTTTGCACCAAACCTATAAAAAATTGTTATAATTATATATATATATATTTTTAAAAATGTGTAGTGGGTATATGTAGAACGAAAATATTTGCTGAATAAAATTATACGGATGCCGCCAGTGAGATTCGAACTCACGACCCCTGGTTTACGAGACCAGTGCTCTAAACCTCTGAGCTATGGCGGCATGTGCGGTGGTTAACCGCACATAAAAAAAAAAACTATTTACTAATTATTTCTAAATTCGGCGAATGAAAATCTTTGATGTTAAAAGAAAATGATTAAAACCGAGATGCTCGGTCATGAACATTAAAATTTCAGTTTCTTATTTATAGTTTAAAAAGAATCTCTAAATACACAACAGAAGCAACAGAACAGATGTAAGAGCAATATTCAATATGATTAAGAAAAAGAAAACGCCATTATGGTGAAAGAACAATCAAAGAACTGGAATTAAAAAGTCAGATGATACCAATTGACACGCCATTTACATTTTTGAAGATTAAATTTTTACGGCTTATCAACCTTTTGCAGATTATTTAAAGTCAGAAAATCCTTTTAAATAGTAAGATTTTTCTTGGTTTTGGAGATAATAATGATTTTAGTGTTACGTGCTTATTTAACCCATAGCTTGGTGGGGGAGAAGAGATAAATCCATACCCTTCCCGCGAGTATTTGTGCATAAGCAAATATAACGAACCCAACTGGAATTGGAACTCGGCTCTCCGATTAATAATTCCGAGCCATTATCGATTACACCATCGGCACATCCAAGCTGACATCACCTGGTATTCCTAAGTTGTCACCCATCTAGGTTTTGGGTATTGTCCAGTCTCAGTGTTTCGGTAGCGTAGCGATGTAGGTGCACTGAGAAACATATACTTTTCTTCTTATATCGACATCTTTAACAAAAGTCAATATTTTCGTGGCAGAGATAACCCTACATGAAAATATCCTATATATATATATATATATATATATATATATATATATATATATATATATATATATATATGTCTTGAAACACTGAAGTACCAGTTTGTGTTTAAAGTTCATTTCGAAACAAAAAAAAAAAAAATGAACCTTATTTCGAAAACTGATATGATCATTTCCTACCGTTTAAGGTTTTGTAGCTTCTCGACGGATGTTTTTCTTTTATACTCAGAGCTTTTTTTTGAAAAGGCTCCGATAGATTCTTTGTAGAGACTCCTGATAGCCCATGCCAGTTTCTTTCCCATAAAAGCTGGTACACTTTATCATGATGAGTTTTTTATTCAGTACGTGCTGACACCGTGTCCTAGTTCAAGATGTTCAGTTGTTTCTGTATATTAATCATAGAATCGGCGTTTCGGAATGAAATTAATCACATTTTCTTGAGAATTTACAACAAAGATGTTAAACAATCAGATTTTTTTTGTTTATGTTATGGTCCGGTTTCTGGTACCACGGTGATAGTCCAAGGTAGAACGAATAAAGAACTCGAATACGGATATGGAATAACACAGATATATTAGAAACAGGAATATATACAGAGAAGTAGAAAGTGTTAGTACGAACAATCAGGTTTAGTAGCAATTGTCTGAACGCGACTCTGTTTCGGTCTGCCTCTGACTCGACTGACTGATTGACAGACTTCTGACAGACTGAACTGAACTCCAGACTTCAGACGGAACCGTATTTAGTCATCCCCCCTCCCCACGAGGACATAATGTGGCACGAGGCCGGTTTAACGTGGGATCTCCGGGCCTGTGGGCTCGGCCAAAAGTATGCCCTTTGAACCCGTATAAACGGGTTCAGGGTCGGTTTACCTCCCCGAAAGAGACTCCGCCCTTCGGCGTAGCGTCGTTCGGGTTCCTCTCCGCCCGAAGGCAGAGAGTTCAACCGATAAGCCGATCAGCCGGTCGTCCGACTTGAGGTGCAGTATTTATTACGTATGGAATAGTCCATTATGTTATTATGAGTAAGGTCCCATAACAGTTTACAAGGATAGTTTTATATTTACAACATTCCAAACACTAACACAATTGGAATTAATGCAATATTTATCATTTACCAAATTATAAAGAAATCAATATCAAAACAATTTTTTATTCATAAATTTACTAAATTATTGAAATATGTGAACCAACTCTAAGGAAATCCTTATTATTTACCATTTTATAAAGTTCGAATCAATTGACAATTAGCCGATATTTTGACAACCATTCCAATAAACAATCTAATATAGAGAAATAATGTTTATTATGTTTTGTTGTCAATTCTCAAGAACAAAGAAAATGTATGAATTCATTTTCATTATATGATTAGATTTTATTACAGTTCTTCATCGCTTTTTAAACCCATAAACGTTGCCGAATAGTGAAGCTAGTTAAAATAAAGGCGGGTATCATGGGAAAATATAGTCCATTTCACAATCCGTTTTTTGCGAGCACGAAGGTCCATGTTTACATAAAGTTTAAAGTAACAATACACACACATATTATTGTGGGGCTCGTCCCTTGTACACAAGATGGACTCGTCCAAAGTATACTTATACTACGGAGAGATAGCGTGACAAAAACGTCAGAGTTATACGAGAGTCCAGAAAGAGAGATAATTACGGCTTCACTTACAGAGACTTGTACATATACTTTTCTACTAACCCGCATTCCTGGACTATTAATCTTACGTTTAATACACATATTTTTCTATTTCAATTACTGGCGTTGTATACTTATTTGTGCAGGATTCCATCCCCGGAATCCACAACACACACACACACACACACACACACACACACACACACACACACACACACATATATATATATATATATATATATATATATATATTAGATGTAACAACAAATAAATATAACTTTGAATTGATAAGAATGCGCAAACGGAAATGAAATATCTATCCCGAGTAAGAATCGAACTCATACCAGTGTCCCAGTCCCTTAAACTATCGTAGTTGTTTTTTTTCTTTGCACAGTTACTTACAAAATACAAGACACTTTAAATGCAGTGAGGTTGTTGTAATGGGATGATTTTTTCGTTTTTTTACAGCTTATCAACCCTTTGTAGGTTATTTAAAGACGCGTTATATTACGGATTGTACGAGGTTGTTTACAGTACCTGGTGACCCCAAGCGGTTCCCTATTTAAGTACTGACCGGGATCAACGTTGCTGAACTTCGGTGATCGAACGATAACGTGAGATTTCAGCGCGGTTCGAACGTCGGCGGTGTTACTGTAAGGAATGAAGGTAAGTGCATATTATGAGGATATGTAGAATAGATAACGGTTCACTCTAGACCCTCATTTCGCACGGACAAAGTAATAATATATATATATATATATATATATATATATATATATATATATATATATATATGAAGAAATATAGTCTTAAGGTGTGCTATATTTATGGGATAAAGTGCTCAATATCAGTGATAGAGCGTATGTAAATATAAAAGTGAACATAGAAGTCAACACTTAGAGGCGACAGTCTGTTTCATGCTATATGCAATCGTCAGGCCACATGTGCTGTTATTTTTCTCGGCTATTTATATATATATACGGTATGTGTAGGGTGCTTGATTCCGGGAAGTGTTTGTGTAAGAGTTTGAAGAATATTTTTCCTACGTTTGTTTTTACGTTTTTGCTGTACGGCGAGTTGAACCATATGATATTTCTTCTTCTGTTGGCCTTTTTTGTGTTCTGTGGTGAGTATGTGAGTTTTGCTGGGAATCCGCTATCTTTTAGGGCTGTTTCATAGTCTTTCTTTCATCCGGTATCTTTTAGGGCTGTTTCATAGTCTTTCTTTCAGAGTAAACAATTTCCGTTTAAGGGACATTCGTTCTTTATTCTATTCAGAGTAAACAATTTCCGTTTAAGGGACATTCGTTCTTTATTCTGCAGTTGCACATGGGTTTAATTTGTTCGTGTGGTTTGTTGTTAATTTTCCTGTTGTGCTTTTTATTATTTGTGCCATGTTCTCGGTGCAGCTGTAGCTGAGTCTTTCTTTAAGAAGCGTGAAACCCAGGGTCACAAACTCACATCAATCCAACCAAATATGTTAGCTCTATCTCTGATATTGAGCGCTTTCTAATAAGTACCGCGCATATAATATATAAATAACAATATATTAGGTTGGTGCAAAAATAATATCGTTTTTTGACGTTAAAAAATACGTCAAAAAACGATATTATTTTTGCACCAACCTAATATATAATATATTACACACACACACATATATATATATATTTATATACACACTTTTTGCACGCACGCACACACATACACACACACACACACACACACATATATATATATATATATATATATTAACGGTAATAAATCCGTTGGTATATAATCCAAGTGGATCCTAGTAATATAAAATATTAAAACTGATCCACAAAAGGAGCTGATGTATTTATTATAACTGAGTACATTAGTACAAAATAAAATCCCAAATTACCTCATATGGGGAACAGGCTTATTTCAACCGAGGAGATTCGTCAGTTTTATTCAACCCCGGTATAGACTGAGTTCGTGTCGAAATTAAAAATTTAACTGTGATAAAAAAAAAACAAAAAAAAAAAACAACCCACAAACAAACAAAAAAAAAATCGTCGTAAAACTAATACAGAATTTATCCATTTCAATGTTTCAGTCAGGCGAAAGGCACGAGACAGTGGTCAGAGGGTGGATGATATTAATCTTAAAGGGAAGAGGTTTTATAAAATTAAATCCGGATATTAAGTTTATGACATTAAATTGGGATTATATGAAGAATAAAATGTTACTATAAATATAAGAGAGGAACTAAAGTGTTTTTAGAAAAAAAAAAAAATTATATAAAGTTATGTCTTAAAATACAAAATCCTACTTAAAAATACTCTTCCAAAGACAAGTTATATTTAAAAATAAGATATATTTAAATAAATTAAAAATAAATCGTATTTAGATAATTTATATTAAAATTAAGTAAAATTGTATTTAATATAAAATCAATAGGTTATATCAAATAGGATCTAGGAAATGAAGACTGAAACTGTACCAATAATAATCGGAGCCCTGGGTCACATGAAAAAAGGAATGGACAATTTTACTAACAATGTCCCAGGTAACATCAACATACAAGTTGCCCAGAAGATCGCCCTACTAGGAACATCCCATATACTAAGAAAAGTGCTATCATTTAAATGGCAGTTCTTTTATAAGGCCTAAGGACCACAGTTTGAACCCGGTTCTACAGGATACAAAACAGGAAACATAACACACAAAAGTAGTAGTAGTAATAATAATAATAATGGTATAAATACCACCCAAACCCGGTTACGGAGATAGGACCTGTTACACTTCTATGGAACTACACAATACACACTGACAGAACAATCAAAGCCAACCGCCCAGACATTGTTATTAGAGACCACAAGCAAAAAAAAGTCCTTTCTTATTGATATGACAGTCCCTGCAGACTGCAATGTATCTTTGAAGATATTCAAAAAGCTGTCAAAATACAAGGACCTTGAAATAGGAATCTCAAAAATGTGGCACATGGGAACATCAACAATCCCTGTTGTAGTTGGAGCCCTAAGACTGGTTGGAAAAGATTCTAGTAGAAGGGATTCTTGGAAGCCCATGCTTTAAAGAAATACAAAAAATTATTCTCACAAGTACAGCCTACACTTTACGAAGGTCTTTGTCTATGTAAAATATGTGGGTTTTTGTGTTTTTTTTTTTTTTTTTGTCAGTTGAAAGTGTCATGATGCCATTTCTAAACTAAGGTCTCTGGGAGGGACCCGGAAAGAAATCTGTACACGCCAGAAATCAAAGGAAATCCCAACAACAACAACAAAAACAATAATAATAATAATAATAATAATAACGATAATAATAATAATGCTACTACTAATAATAATGCTAATAATAATAATAATAAACAAAATGAATGCCGTAGTTTGTCCAATATTTTTCAACATGTAAGAGAAGAGCGCGATTTAAGAAAAAGATAAGTCACAGTGTTTGAAAATATTAAACAATATTTCGACAATATATTCGTCTTCAAGTTATATATTTTTTTAATTTTCAAGGCGGAGTGTACAAAAATATTTTCAAGACGTAGTGAACAGAAAATTATAAGTCTTTGTACAAACGTTGCTTGTCTTACAATGAAAACACGGCCGTACTGGTAATCAACGCGTCAAAACGAATGAAACGCCTCCTGCGTGAATGCACACAACTGAAACGTGTCTAATATTATGGTGATCATGTTCATCTTGGAATTTTTCGTTAGTTGATTAGTTACTAAGAGGAATCAGTGAAACAGCTTAGTATAAATCTTGTGGAACTCTCTGTCATTCTGTTTATTCTCCGTAAGTTAGTAATTTGCATACGTAACTTTCTTCGTGCGTTTTAAGAGTCTGTAGATTCTGAATATTTTTTCAGAATGTACACCTTAAGATGTTTGTCAAAATTACAGTCGTTTTGTAATATAATGTTCGCCAAGCACCGTTGATGTCACGTCATTGTGTCTGATATCAATCCAATCTCCATTGAATCTTTTATTTAATTTTTCCGTTGTGCAGCCCACATAAATCAAGTCATATTTGGTATTCTGGGCGGCGTATATTCAATGCGAATCAGTACAATTGCCACCCTCTGCAGAAATCATGATGTCTCTCTTTGAATTTTAGATAGCATTAACTTGACTTGTATTGTTGCACAACGAACAGGGTTTTTTTTCGCCATTCAACAAGTTTTTTGGAAAGTAAACCGATCCGAAACTCCAATGTTGTTTTGAGTGTGGACGCTTACATTTGTTAAAATTTATCTGATGTTTTTGTTTGTTTTGAAAGAAGCTATAGGCGGGTTGGGGAAAAATGTCTTTAAAACGCGGATATCTTTTCGCAATGAGTTCATAGTTGTCGGGTAGTATTTTCAAAATTCCAGAAAGATTTCGGTGCCAGTGGAAGAGTAATGGGATTCTGTCGAAAATTTTATTATGGTTTTCGGTGTTTTGACCTGGTGTAAAATTATGGTAATCGTTTTTTTAGCGATTTCATTAATAATTTCTCTCAATCGCGACTTTGATAAACGTGCTTAACATAATGCCGAATGAAATCATTAGAAACCTTCCAATAATCTTTTGTCTCCATGCAAAAATAATAATATTCATAATTTCCCCCTGAATTTCTTTGTAGAAAAATGCAAGTGACTTTTTTTATTATTTCTTTACAGTTTCTTTTTACAGTGATGTTCACTTTGTACAAGGCCTGGGAGCCATTTGAGGTAGAGGATTACAGAGTAAAAGGCACATTTTACGTGGGTATGTGGGAAAAGATAACTGTTAATCCTAGACTTGAACAGGTTAAGATTGTAGTGATCGGGAAAGCATCCTCTTGGGAGTCAGATCCCAAAAGCAATTCTTTGGAAGAAGAAGCTGCTTGAGTGGAACTTACATCTCACGAATGGAATACAAAGGGAAATGGAGGTGACTGGCTACAATGGGCGTGGCATGGAGGGTCTTAGACGTGAAGGTTCATCTGAGCACTTTCCATGGAAATAGCGAGAGGCTTACGATGTTTCGTCTGTCAGAAAGAGATTCTAGGGTGGGAAATAATTTGTCACCCATAAGGACGCGGAGACGATTTTGGATTCTATCGAGACTAGAAAGTGAAGTCTGAGAGGCTCCTGCCCATATATGGTAGGGGTACTCCATTTTAGGCGTGAAAATCTTGTGATTGGTTGATTGGTTTACTTTGGTTGATTTTGTTTAGCGGCATATCAAACCTTATGTCGAAATCTAGACATTTTGTACGTAATTTTATGCTTTTAACTACAGGGTATCTTGTGCATAATCTTATATTTTTAGAGTATATATCGTTTGTAGGTAAAAATGCATTTTACTGCAAAGACGTATTTTTATATTTTTTTAGTTTTTTTTTTTTTTAGTGATTGCCATTTTGTTATAAAACTGAACTGTTGGCCATTTTGTTATAAAAATGTCCTGTTGATTTTTGTTTGAGTATTTCTCACTCCGAAGCGTTAGCCATTACATCCCTACGGACATTCAACAGTGCGATTAAAATCAATAATATAGATTTTGCGCAGTTAAAAATAAGAATAATATTAATGGTGGAGTACTGTGATAAGAGTTTGTAATCAATGTTCAGAATATTTTCTTACTTATGAAAGAGAACGGTTAATACTGCCTACAGTGAGATTCGAACTCACGACACCTGATTTACGAGACCAGTGCTCTAAACCTCTGAGATATGCAGGCATACGTAACATTATATTTCTTTATTTAAAAGGAGGGAGGGGAGAGAGAGAGAGAGAAGTAACTATTGCTTCGTTATATTAGGTTGGTGCAAAAATAATGACGTAATGATGTCGTTTTTTGACGTATTTTTAACGTAAAAAAACGACATTATTACGTCATTATTTTGCACCAACCTAATATATTGAGAAAATAAAATTGTTTTTGGTTTGTTTAACGGCATATTAAGTACTTATGTCTATATTTAATGTCAATATTTAATCTTTGAACTAATAAAAAAATAAGATATATGTTATTCTGCTTTCACAATGGAATACATGGTAGATAATACGCAGCTTTTGTGGGGGCCTCGAAGCGGTGTAATGGTTAGCAAGCTTGTCTCGATATGAACAATTACAACTGAGTCGATCCTCAAGGGGTAGCGCATACTTTTGGCCTTGTGCCACATCTAAGCTACGCTTGGAAAATTACTATATATGGGCACCTCAATGTGGAGCAATGGTTAGAAAGCTTCTCTTGTGAGATCAATTGCGACTGAGTAGTGAGTTCGATCCTTACTGGATGCCCCATACATTCGGCCTAGTGCCACATGTAAACTAGGCCTAGAAAATCACTATACTCAGCTATTGTGAATAGACATGTTTGCGTAGGCCTAATTACGATAGGCGGTAATATGTGTGTTTTATGCTGTAATTTTGATGAAGTTATATTTTGGAATAGAGTTTGATTTCTTTACGAAATTGTAGGATATTATATGGATTGATGACATGAAAGTTCATAGTCTGTCTATATTTCTGAGATGAGGTATTATGTACATTATTTACATTATTCAGACTAATATAAATAATGTATGAAAGTCCATGTTGGTTGGTTGGTTGATTTTGTTTAGCGAAATCTCTATGGGTTATTTAATTCCGAAATCTAAATATTTTGAACGCAACTGCACGCATTCAACGACAGATAAAATATATTTCTGGTCATTTTGCTATAAATATCTATTTTTATACTTACCTAGTGTCTTGTTTTTTGTTTTGGGCTTTCGCTATTTGTTCATAGCTCGGACCCTGGTAGGTGCAAGAATCCCAGGTCAGGGTGGAGCTGGGAACAACAGCAATTAAGAGGTGGTTCAACGCACCTCAAAATTTCTAATTCTCCCGATCAGAGGCCTTGCTGCCGGATGTAGTTTATCGTCATGTCCAGGACGAAGAAGCTTCTGTCAAAAGCGTTGTTTAGGAATAATGTTCATATTTCAAGTGTTTCACTTGAAGATCAATCAGGATGAGACCGAATTTGAAAACAAAAAATGAACGCGTTAAGCAAATTTCGAGCATGACATTTGGGGAGGTATTCCAAAAATTGCTCCCCCTTAGAACCGTGTCTTTACCAACAGATATGAGAAGTGACGTCGATCAAATGCCAGGCAAAAACAATGGGAAAATATAATGTATGAAATGTACTGCTATTATTATTATTATTATTTTTATTTTTATTTTCTTTGCTTTCTGGCGTTTACACATTTCTTTCCGGGTCCCACCCAGGGACCTAAGGTTAGAAATGGCATCATGACACTTTTCACTGAAAAAAAAAAAAAAAAAAAAAAAAAAGTTACATAGATAGAGCCCTTCGTAAAGTGTGGGCTGTACTTGTCAGAACAATTTTTTGTATCTCCTTGAGGCATGGGCTTCCAGGAATCCCTGCAATTAGTCTACTGCAATCTTTTCCAACCAGTCCTAGGGCTCCAACTACAACAGGGATTGTTGATGTTCCCATATGCCACATTTTCGAGGCCTCTATTTCAAGGTCCTTGTATTTTGACAGCTTTTTGAATATCTTCAAAGATACATTGCAGTCAGCAGGGACTGCCATATCAATAAGGAGGCACCGTTTTTGTTTGTGGTCTTTAATAACAATATCTGGTCGGTTGGCCTTGATTGTTCTGTCAGTGTGGATTGTGTAGTCCCATAGAATTGTAACAGGTCCTATCTCCGTAACTGGGTCTGGGTGGTGTTGGTACCAGTTTCTTTCAGTTTCCTTCCCGTAGAAGTTGCAGATTTTCCAGTGCAGATATTGGCCCACTCTGTCATGTCGGGTTTTATATTCAGTGGGTGCCAACATCGTGCAACCTGATACAAGATGATCAATCGTTTCTGGATATTTATCACAGAATCTGCATTTGGGGCTGACACAATATTTTAGTATATGTGCTTGATAATTCCTAGTTAGCAAGCATTGGTCCTGCGCAGCAAGGATAAAACCTTCAGTTTCCGCTTTCAACCCTGCACTGCGTAGCCACTGATGGGTACGGGTTTTGTCTACATCAGCTTGGTTGATACGGGCAGAGTATTGGCCATGAAGCGGTTTATCTTGCCATCGCTTCTGTATCTGGTCGGTTGCATTCGTCTTTGCTGTCTTTTTCAAGTATTTTGCAGTTTCAGCCGGTGTATTGTGCTGTAGTTGCATCTCTACGCCCATTTGAAGCTCCAGTTTGAATTTGTTGGCTTCTTTCATTACGGAGTAAAGACGCTTACTACTTTCATGTTCCTTGACGCATACCATCATCCAGTCTTCTGTAGTTTCCAAGTATTTTTGGAGGCCAATTGTTGTAGTTTTGTAGGACAGTTCTAGTTGAACTAATCCTCTGCCTCCTTCGGATCTGGGCACATACAGACGATCAACATCAGCTTTGGGATGATGCATGCGATAGCAAGTGAGAAGCTTTCTCGTTTTGGCGTCCATTCGCTTAATTTCAGCTATGGTCCAGTTAAGGACATTAAAGCTGTAATGCACCACTGGGACAGCCAATGTGTTTATAGCTGATATTCTATTTTTTGAGTTTAGTTCAGTATTTAGTATCAGACGTACACGCCTGTAGTACTCTTTTCTTATTTTTTCTTTCATTTGGGTGTGTTGTATGCCATCTCCTTCGCTAATTCCTAGGTACTTATAAGCTTCTTCATGCTCCAATTCCCTAATCTTTATGACAAAATCTAAATCTATTGAGGGTGTTTCTGTAATTCTACCTTTCTTGAATGTTACTTTTGCACATTTATCTAATCCGAAGTCCATACCTATGTCGTCACTAAAGTATTTAACAATATTGAGGAGGCCTTTCAACTCATTGTCGTCTTTGGCAAAGAGTTTGAGATCATCCATGTATAGTAGGTGATTGAAAATTTTCTTATTTATTTTGTAACCATAGCTACTGTTGTTCAGTTCATGTGTAAGAGGGGTTAAGGATAAACAAAACAGAAGAGGTGACAGAGAGTCTCCTTGAAAAATTCCACGTCGGATATTCAGACGGTTGGATATAGCAGTGCCCCCGGTGTGCCTAAGGTATAGTTTTGTGTTCCACATCCCCATGCTGTGCTTAAGAAAGTTTAATACCACAGGGGAGACTTTGTACATTTCCAAAGCCTTAAGGATCCAAGAATGTGGAACACTATCAAAGGCTTTACGATAATCAATCCACGCTGCACTGAGATTTCTGCGTCGTCTCCTGCAATTTTCCAGGATCATTTTATTTATCAGAAGTTGATCTTTGCAGCCATATGAACCTCTACTGCATCCCTTCTGTTCCAGCGGGAGAATGCTGTTTGTTTCGAAGAAGGAGTAAGTACGGTTCGTCAGTACAGACGTGATCAACTTATACGTTGTGGAAAGACATGTTATCGGTCTATAATTTTTCGGGTCGTCTGTTTCAGTTGTTTTTGGTATGAGGTATGTAATACCTTCAGTAACCCATTCCGGGATTTTATTGGGATTATTTACAAGCGTTGATAATGTTTTTGCAAGTATGCCATGGGTAGATGAGAGATGATACAGCCAGAAATTGGGCACCTTGTCATTTCCTGGGGATTTCCATTTTTGGGATTTCGTTAGTGCTTGCCTAACATCATCTGTGGATATATTTACCCATTCTTGCAGAGGTGTATCCAGCAGTCGTTCTTCTTCACGCCGTATCCATTCTGCATTTGGGTTACATTCCTTTGGTTTGCTCCAGATATTTTCCCAAAATGTCTGTACATTATCAATCGATGGTGGCGTTTCGACATGTATAGGCGTTTTTCCAATTTCCCTGTAAAATTTCTTAAGATCTGTTCGGAATGTTTTATTTTGGCGATAGAATCTACAACGTTTCTCGTATCGTCTTGTTCTCTGTGCTTTTAGCTGAAGTTTCTGTTTCAGCATTTCCTTGATCGATGGAATATCAATTAGGGATTTAATGCTATATTTCCGTTTGATCTTTTTGGATTTACGTGTGGAAATATTAGGGTTTCTGGTGAGCTCATCTAATATAGACAGCTCACATCTGATTTGTTCTATTTCTCGTATCAGTTTGGTTTTCCAAGCTGGTTCTCTGTGTCTGTTAATTCTATTTATTGTCTTGACACCAAGCTTCCGAGTCGCTGCTAGAGCTGTTGCGTATATGACGTTGTTAACTTCTGTTATGTTTCCCGGTGGTTTATCTGTTAACAGTGTTTCCAGTGCAGCATTGTATATTTTCACGATGTGCTTGTTGGGATTTGTCATATGGATTTTCGGGAGCTGGTCTCTGTCTGACAATTGTATGAAAGTTACTCTGCTGAGTACTTGGATGACGTCATTTTTCGCTTCGGTGATTTCAGCTTCGTGGTTTTCAAGGAATTCTAAATTAATGTACCTGGAGTCATCTTCAGTGACAATTTCTGGAGAACTAGAGGTTGTGTCTAAGGCAGAATCTTCGGTTTCATTTCCTGGGAGATGATTTCGTATTTCATTCGCTTTAGCGTCCACCTCATCCTCTGTCGCATTCTTTATTTCAACATTCGTCTCAACAGAGTTTGAGTGATGGGTCATAGTATTTTGCCTTATATCTAATTTTATCTTATCTATTTCTGCCTTTGAGAGTCTGTTGTTTCGCATGATATCTCTGCGGACATTGGCAAGCATGTTTGGATTGAGGTTAGGTCTTATATCATTTCCCACCATATTTCTCCATATTTGGTATGTTTGATTGGTGGTGTTCTTTGCTGGGTTTTCGAGTGCAGTGAAGAAGGATGTCATAACTTGTCGATACTCTTCGCGGCTCCATTTCGTTCGTTTCATTTTTACTAGTCGATTTGGCATTGAGACACTTGGTCCAAGGTTGGCGATAATCCGGGTTTGGTGACCTAGTGTCTCTTCGTGTGTGGAAGAGTTTGTTCCAGTGACAGACTTTTCGACCTCAGACTGGTTCCTCTCTGAGGGACGCGGCCCTTGTTGTCCCGGTTGACGGCCGATCCGGTATGAGATATTTTTCGTCTTCATAGAAATTGGTAGAGATGCGTTTTAACCTTGACCGCCAAGGGGTAATTTTGTTCAGATTACCAGCTGTAGGACGAGACTTTATTATTATTATTATTATTATTATTATTATTATTTCATTTGATTTCTGTTTTATGTACATTTAATTCAGGGTCCCAACCAGAGACGAAAGGTAAAAAATTGGCTTCATGAGATTTTTCACTCATCATTTGTGCAAAACAAAATAAATTTCTTTAAATAATGAAATTATATATTTATTATAACTCCTATGTGATCGCCTCCATAGCTCAGTGGTTTAGAGCGCTGGTCTCGTAAATCAGAAGTCGTGAGTTCGAATCTCCCTGGAGGCATTGTTGCTTTTTTGTGAATAAAGGAAGGGTCAAACGCTGACTTTGAAATGCACATCACAGTACTGTATTTACATATACTTGCATATTTTATTTTATTATTTATATTTAACTGTATATAGTAATTAATATTAGTTCGTCATCTATTATTATTATTATTATTATTATCAGTAGTAGTAGTAGTAATAGTATTTCTTTTGATTTCTGTTCTATAAGTATCTAAGATATAGAAACTGTTTCATAACATTTTTTATAAAAAAAATCTAGAAAATATAACGTATGAAATGTACTATTATCATTATTATTATTATTATCATCTTTTCCTTTGATTTCTGTTGTATGCAAATTTGATTGAGGGTCCCAACAAGAGACCTAAGTCCAGAAATGGCTTCCTGAGATTTTTCAATGATCATTTGTGTAAAAAAAAAGTAACTTTCTTTAAATACATATAATGAAATTATATATTTATTAATTTTTATATATGCACGAAACCACAAGTAATACTTGATTTCGTAGCTCAGAGATTTAGTGTACTGGTCTTATAAACCCGAAGGCTTGAGTTCGAAACTCACTGAATGTTTAGTCAATTTTTTTTTTTTTTTTGGTCAATAAAGAAAGATTCAAACGCTGACTTTGAAACGAACATCACAGTATTTTATTTACATATATTTGCATATTTTATTTTAATATTTTATTATTCACTTTTAACTGCAAAGATGATTTATTATTATTATTTATATTCATTCATTATTGATTATTATTATTATTAGTAGTAGTAGTAGAAGTAGAAGTAGTAGTAGTAGTAGTAGTAGTATTTCTTTTGATTTCTGTTGTATAAACATTTTCTTCCGGGTCCCAACCAAAGACCTAAAGTCAGAAATGTTTTTATGACATCTTCCTTTATACATTTTTATATAAAATAAAAATCTACCCCCACCAAGACCACAGCCATTTTCCATAGATAAAGGCTCTTTGTAATGTGTGAGCTGTACTTGTGAGTACAATTTTTTTGTATTTCTTTAACCCTTTAAGCCCTGACCACCGCTTTACCGGTGGTAGAGTAAAATGACTTTGTGCCCAGCTCCCGGTTGAACGGTGGGTAAACACTTGTAATTATTTTTATACCTACGGTGAAACATTACATACCAGTTATTTGTGAAATTTGACCCAGGAGCTCAGGCAGAAGGATTAAAATTGTTTAGGAACGCAGGGAACTACCAGAAATCATTTCAATAAGTCTATCGCAACATTTTTCAATACGCGGTGTTTACTCATTCCCCCACAAGAATGAGATGTGACACAAGGTCGGATTGATGTGGGGACCCGAGTGCGTACACTCGGGCAGGGACAAAAATTCCCCTCAGCCCCCGCAACCGTCGGTTGCGTTGGCCTCGGTGCGAGCACCGATCCATCCCTCTTGTGCAATGGAAGGGTGCGGCTTCGGACAGCAGGTCCCCAGGGCTGGGCACGTCTTCAGTATAATTGTCCTCAGTTGCCCCTCTGTCCTCAGACAGAGAAGCCCCTGAGCGCACTCTGTCCAAGGACAGAGACGCAACTGAGAGATGATAAATAATGCGAAATCCCCACCCAATTTTTCAATACGTCCGATGGCTCCAACTACAACTGGAATTATTGATGTCCTCATGTGCAACATTATTTTAGAGTTCTACTTCAAGATCTTTGTATTTTGATAGTTTTTGAAGATCTTCGAAGATATATTACAATCTGCCATGTCAATAAAAAAAGCACGTACTATTTTTTTTTTGTTCTTTGATCACGAGCAATTAACTTTGATTGTTCTGTCTGTGTATATTGTAAAGTGAAATAACAGGTTCTATCTCTGTAACCGACTCTGGGTATTGTTCATACCAGTTTCTTGCAGTTTTCTTCCCGTAAAAGTTGCAGATTTTCCAAAGTAGTTATTAGGCCCAATCTATCATGCAGAGTTTTATATTCAGTGGGTGCCAACACCGTGCAACCCGAAAAAATTTCGTCAAATGTTTCTGGATATTTATCAGAATATCTATATTTCGGGTTAAAACAGTTTTTCAGTATGTACTCTTGGTAATTTCTCGTTAGCAAGCATTCGGCCCGTGAAACCAGAATAAAACATTCGATTTCAGCTTGTAACCACTTAATCACTGATGGGTATCGGATGTGTTTACATTAGCTTCTTCTTCTTCTTCTTCTTCTTCTTCTTCTTCTTCTTCTTCTTCTTATTATTATTATTATTATTATTATTATTATTATTATTATCTGATAACCTCTCCGATGGGTACGGATGTTTACATCAGCTTGTTGTTGCTGTTGTTATTGTTATTATTATTTAATTTATTATTTTTTATATAAAGATGGGAAAAGGCAATATAGGCCGCCAAGATAGCTCTGGGGCTCAGAGCACTGACTTTGTAAACCAGGAGTGGTGAGTTCGTATCTCGCTAAAGTCTGTATGCATTTTTTTTTGTCAATAAAAAGAGATTCAAACGGGTAATGATGATCCTGTCACGATTCCTACCCACAGCTTAGAGACACAAATCTTTCCACACCACACAAACTCCTGCAAGCACTGTTGCCACCTGCGAAAGCCTCATGAAGTCAGCTTTGCTTTCGGATGCCTGTGTAGCAGAATTATTTTTTAGAAACTAGCCCACAGTGCAGCAACGACAAAATGGGCAACTTGAGCAACTGTTTGGAACATATTACCGATTCGCACGAACAGGTGGTGCCACCTTCGTATTTCTTGCCTGCTCCGCCTCCACGATGGGCTTGACCAATTCGTAAAAAAGGTAACACAACGACTATTGGGATCCACTCCTGATCGCTCTTGTGCACAGGGCGATTTCACTCCGAGCGCTTGTCAATCAAGATGGTCATATCACACATTCTCGATTACAGATTGTGGTTAATGCTCTTACCACTTCTCAGCACACACGAGGCTATATTTCCTGCATAGGTCCGATTGCATTCTAAGGGCTACCATGTGATGGCGTCGTCTGCACTCTTTTTGAGCAAGCTGAGTGCAACCACTTACAACGTGTTACACACCTTCAGTAGCTCTCCTACACAGCATGAACACGAGTACATCAGTTGTCTCTATCGATAGTGTACTTGACAGAATTTATTATCACTACTACTACTACTACTACTACTCGTGAGGTAATTGTAATATAATAAACAATACCATTTATTTAAAAATAATGATGATATTTTAATTTATATATGCGAATAATTTTTAAGCGATTTTCCTGAATAATTTTGATTTCCAAATCAAAACATGAAAATCTAGAATACCTCCAGCCAAATTATGGAATATATAAATTATACATTTTCATGAGGTAGACTGGTTGCCAACCGGTCTACAAGTCTGAGCGACTATACAACCCATAGCGGGAGGGAGTAGATATCGATTCATACCTTACCAAAGGTATTTGCGGGAAAGTAAATTTAACAAACCCGACTGAAATTCGAACTCAGCTCTCCGATTTCTCACTCAGATCCGTTAGCGATTGCATCCCGACTGACATTTACCAGTACGATTAAAATCAATAATTAGATATGCAACAATAATACAGATATTGCGCAGTTAAAAATAAGCATAATAGTAATGGTGGAGTTCTGTGATAAGAGTTTATAATCAATGTTCAGAATATTTTCTTACTTACAAAAGAAAATGACTAACACTGCCTACAGCGAGATTCGAACTCACGACTCCTGGTTTACGAGACCAGTGCTCTAAACCTCTGAGCTATGTAGGCATATACGTCTGTTTATTTCTTTATTTAAAGGGAGAGACAAGTAACTGTTTTTTCGTTATATATTGAGAAAAAATTGTGTTTGGTTTATTTAACGGCATATTAACCACTTATGTCTCATTTAATGTCGATATTTAATTTTTGAACTAATGAAAATAAGATAAATGTTATTCTGCTTTCACAATGAAATACAGGGTAGATAATACTCAGCTTTTGTATATAGACATGTTTGTTGACTTCCAAATCAAAACATGGAAAATCTAGAATACTTCTAGTCAAATTATGAAATATATAAATAATGAATAATACATATATGTGTTACACGCGATACACGTTTGGGTGGTCATATCTTTCGATTCATGGTTTACTAGGGAGAAAATTTTTCACCGCAGCAGGTTACCATTTCTTTATGAGGTAGACTGGTTGCCAAACAAGGCTATAGGACACAGTCTGAGCAGCTATTCAACCCATAGCGGGAGGGAGTAGATATGGATACATATCTTTCCAAAAGTATTTGCACGTAAGTTAATATAACAAACCAGACTGAAAATCGAACTCGGCTCTCCGATTTCTCGAAACCAATTGCATCCCAACGGACATTCGATTAAAAGTGCGGTTAAAATCAATAATTACGTATGCAATAATAATATAGATCTTGCGCAGTAATGAATGAGAATACTATTGATGGTGCAGTGCAGTGATGAGATTTTATAATCAAAGTTCAGAATATTTTCTTACTTCAAAACAAAAGAAAAATTGCGCTGCCTATAGTGAAATTCGAACACACGTCTCCTGGTGTACGAGACCAGTGCTCTAAACCTCTGAGCTATATAGGCATACACGAAAACCTTTTTCATTATTTAAAGTAAGGGAGAGAGACAGAAAAAATAGCTGTTTTGTTTAATGGTATATTAATTACTTATAGGTAATTTAATGTGGATATTATTATTTGAACTAATAAAAATACGATATATGTTATTCTGCTTTAACAATTGAATAAATGGTAGATAGTACTCAGCTTTTGAGCATAGACATGTTTGTGTAGACATAATTACTAGAGGCGGTAAAGTATTGTAAAGGATATTCAGTTTTTGGAGGAGGAGAAGAAGGAGGAGAAGAAGGAGGAGAAGAAGGAGGAGGAGATGGCGACAAAGACGAGGACAATAGTCCGAATAATGTAAATAGTGTACATAATACCTCATCTCAGAAATGTAGACAGATACTGAAGGGCCGAAACTTTGTGATAAATATGGCGACAAAGATGAGGACAATAGTCCGAATAATGTAAATAGTTTACATAATACCTCATCTCAGAAATATAAACAGATACTGAAGGGCCGAAACGTTGTAATAAATATGCCGACAAAGATGAGGACAATAGTCCGAATAATGTAAATAGTGTACATAATACCTCATCTCAGAAATATAAACAGATACTGAAGGGCCGAAACGTTGTAATAAATATGGGGACAAAGATGAGGAAAATAGTCCGAAGAATGTAAATAGTGTACATAATACCTCATCTCAGAAATATAGACAGATACTGAAGGGCCGAAACTTTGTGATAAATATGGCGACAAAGACGAGGACAGTAGTTTGAATAATGTAAATAGTTTACATAATACTTCATCTCAGAAATATAGGCAGATACTGAAGGGCCGAAACGTTGTAATAAATATGGCGACAAATATGAGGACAATAGTCCGAATAATGTAAATAGTTTACATAATACCTAATCTCAGAAATATAGACAGAACAATTAAGGAGTGGTTACAAAAAAAGGCTCCTGAAAATCTCCAATCTCTTGATCAGAGGCCTTTCTTGCAGATGTACTTTATTATCATACTCATGGTACGTGGAACTAGAACAATCTACAAACAAGGGGTTTGGTTCAAAATTCTAATCACCTGAAGAAGGCCTGGGCGTACAACGGCCTAAACGTTCTGAATATACCAATGAAGATGAGGACAAGAGTCCGAATAATGTAAATAATCTAAGTAATCATAATACCTCATTTCAGGGATATAGACAGATATTGAACAATCATAAATATAAATGTTCATCTTTATTTCAAGAAGTATTTATTTTTACAGATGGTAATATGAGAAACTAGCAGCATGTTCCGGCGTTGCCCAGGCTTGATTCAAAAATCGTACGACTCATATAGCAATCGCTATCACTTGACTTAAAATATTTTTGCCCTTCCTTGCCTTTAAAGGAGTGCCCTTTGCCGTGCTGATGTTGCTACATGCCTTACTTCTTGCCTATCTCACACTTCGAATTTTTTCTAAGCTCTATACTAAACATTAAATCTGTTACGAAAAAAGAACTAAACAAAATGAATACAAAATGATCAGCTTTAAAAAAGGACTCGTAACTGGAAAAACCGAATGAAAAAAGAATGTTAACAACAGATACTTTTTCACTCCCAATCCAGTTCTGCGGAATCAGAATCAATGTTGAGTTTAAGCAAGCGAATGAGCCAATTGGAGTAAAGTGCCATGCAGATTTAAATTTTTCCTACTTGTAACAAATGCAGCTATCGATTTTTTTTTTTTGCATGCTAGTTAACATTTGTGTCAGTCAGCTGTTGACTCTCACGCTGGCCAATAGAATATTCCTGCCTATTCGTGGCAGCCAGCTCTAGACTCTCTGGCCAGTAGAAAATGGCCGCAAACTACATGAAAAGTGCCGTAGAAGCATGAAAAAATCGATTATTTTCATTATCGATGGGAGTTGGGAAATGCAAAGTCGGTCTTGGCCTTCCTGCTAACTTGGAGCATGTGCATGTAAATGTTGTTGCAAATCCGTCGAAAATTGCGGCCGTGCATTCGTTACACACACACACACATCCTGCCTTTTATAGATAGAGATTGGCAACTTTTTCCATTTCAATGAAACATTCGATAAACACTTCTATTTTCCATTCTTTCTTGCTTGCTTTTTTCTTTCTTTCTTTTTTCTACCAAGTAGCGTATGTTTTTTGTCTTTCCACGCAATCAAAACGGAATAGTTCATTATTTCGTAGGTATTGGCAGTAGACATTAAACATTTCTATCTTCCCTTCTTTCTTTCTTCCTTCCTTTATTGCTTTCATGTTTTCCCTGAAACCAAGTGGCGTCTTTTCCCCCTCTTTCCACGTGATCAAAAAGGAATAGTCCATTAATGAGGTATTAGCAGGGCGTAACGGTCGTGCGAGCTAATGAAGGCGGCGGGGATGGGGTAAGCACAATTATAATAGGATTATTTGCGTGGTAATAAAGTTAGTGACAAATATTACTCATCAGTTAGAAGTATCAATAGCATGTCGGTTGAATAAGCTGGGCGAATATTCTCCAGACATTTTGACAATAGCCTCCAGTAAGAATTGAACTTAAGCCCCGTGTTTTAAAGAACCATTTCTCTAAAACGGTAAGCTATGAAGGCTTATTGAAAATCAGGTTTTCATTCTATATTAAAATATAGTCGATACTCTCCAAAACAATTGATATAATTTAAAATGTGAATATCTGACTAAGTCCCAGGCAAACATAATTAAATAGGCTTTATGTTGAACAATAAAAGATCTATTTATCAAAATTCGATCAAGCTGTTCAAAGGGATGTAACCGATTTCACAAATCTTCACAAATGTTCAATATGCGTACCTCCTGTGACACGACACACGTCAAATCTGTAGTCCAGCTTCTGTCAAATACGCTGTAGCATGTCTTGCGTAACATTCTCCAACGACTCAGTGATTCTTCCTTTGTTTCTTTCATTTTATCACTGAAACCAAGCAGTGTCTTTTCTCTTCTTTCCAAGTGATCAAAAAAAAAAAAAGTCCATTATTGATGCAATATTGGTAGGTATGCACTAAAGAAGATGGTGTTTGGGGAGGCAAACACAATTATAATAGCATTATTTGAGTGGTAATAATCTTGGTGACAAATAGCACACACTAGTTAAAAGTATCAATAGCATGTCGGTTGATTAAGCTGATGAATTAGTGACTGAGCTAATATTTGGCAGGAGCTTTCCTGGCATTAGTTAAAACTGAAGACCTCTTCTCTTCTTTTGCAAGCACTTGGATTAAAGTTAGAATGCTGGTCTCCGTTGGTATTAGGTTGTTGCAAAAATAATGTCGTTTTCTCATATAGTAAAATATGTGAGAAAACGACATTATTTTTGCAACAACCTAATAGTTGCATAATTAAAAGAAAGAAAGAAAAAACTTGTAATTCCAACGAATGATTTATTTTTTTATGGAAATATTTCGGCTAGCAGTTGCCAGACTTGGTCACTCTTTAATTTTTGTTTTTTTAATGCCTCGACATGCTATTACGTTGTAAACGTCCTTAACCTCGTTTTGTTTTCCTTGATTTAAATTCTTAAGCGTTTCGAACATTTGGATTAAAGTTCATATTTTTATAAATTTTGTCTGGTGGGCTGTTTTTTTTTTTTTTTTTTTTTTTAGCGGCATATCAACACCTCTATGTTTTTTTTTAAATATCGAAATTTAAATATGCAAATTCAAACTTTAAAATTAATTCAAGTGAACGACATTATTTCACAATTGAATTATAATTACTTAAATGCATTTTTTTTTTTTTTTATCAAATGATCTTACAAAATCAAACCGGAAGTTGGCTGGCTGGTTGTTTTTTGGTTTTTATTTTTTTTACGACTTATCAATCCCTCGTGGGTGATTTAATCCTTTCATCCGCGTATACATGTATATACGTTTTTACCAATAAACACGTCCAACACATACCTTTCGAAAAACATCTACAGACATGTTTATACGTCGAACTTGATTCTTTTTATGCCTTTCTTGAAACAAGTCAAATTGTCTAGTCATACATCTGGTAGATGTGGTAGTCACCGCTCGGGTACTTCAAGGTACCTCAGTTTCTGCTCTTCTTCTTCTTTTAAGTGCCGTGTCCCTTCAGGCTCTCCACTTCTTCCTGTCCCTTGTAACTATCAATAATTTTTGTCTTTTTGTTATTTTTCCCAGACCCTGTTCTGTCATCCACTTGCTTAAGCCCGTTAAGTATGTCACGTGTTGCTTCCCCTTGTCCGTCTTTCTCTCTATCCGCCCTGTGAGTATCAGATTTTCCAAGCCCTTCTTTCTCATTACATGTCCTAGAAATTTCAGCTGCCTCTTCCTGATGTTAAGTATAAGCTTCCTCCTTGTTTGCATTCTCTCCCAGACCTCATCGTTGCTCACACACTCGGTCTATGATATCCTTAGCATCCTTCTGTAGAACCATACCTCCGTTGCCTCGAGTCTCTTCTTCATCTTTGAGGAGACCGTCCAACATTCACTGCCGTAAAGGAGGACAGATATCACCTAGCAGTTCAGTACTCTTTTCTTTGTTACCAAAGAAATCCTCCTGTCTCGTAATACTCTGCTTGGATTTTGGAAGGCGTCTTTGGCCATCCCAATATGTCTTCGGATCTCTGGGCACCTTCGTTAGCAATCTTGTCTCGCTAAAACAGTTACAATTGGAGAGTGAGTTCGATCCTCAGGACAGGGGGTCCATACTTTCGGCCTTGTGCCACATCTAAGCTACGCTTAGAAAATCAGTATGTCTTCGGATCTCAGCGTCGTACTTATCATCCTGTGTCAAAACACTTCCCAGATATTAAAATTTCTGTACCTGCTTGATTCTAATGTCCCCGACCTTTAAATTACCTTTTGGACTCATCGTTTTGTTGATGACCATGCATTCTGTCTTCTTGTAGTTTATGCTTAGTCCTTTCTTCTCGCTCTCCTTCGCTACCTTATGTAGGAGGATTTGTAGTTTCTTTTCTGTGTCTGCTATCAGCACACTGTCATCTGCGTATCTTATGTTGGTAAGATTGTGGCCGCCAATGATGAATCCTGGAAGTTATTGTATTAAAAACTAATATAAAATTTGTCTGAAAATGAAACGTTCTTCCCAAACTAAATGGCGGGAGAGGGGTTAATGCCGAAAATCCAGATAAGAAATGAGATTTTTTAAAAAGTTTTTTTGACTGTATATCGTGTCTATAATTTTTACTATAAAATGTATTGTTGGTCATTTTGCTATAAATCCATTGCTCGGTCCATGACATCCTGAGCATCCTTCTGTAGAACCATACTTCTGTTGCCTCGAATCTCTTCTTCATCTTTGAGGAGACCGTCCAACATTTGCTGTCGTAAAGGAGGACAGATATCATGTAGCTGTTCACTACTCTTTTCTTTGTTACCAACGAAACCCTCCTGTCTGATAGTACCCAGCCTAGCATCTTTGGCCATCCATCTTCGGATCTCAGCGTTGCACTTACCGTCCTCTGTCAGAACATTTCCCAGATATTTAAATTTCCGCACCTGCTTGATTTTAGTGTCCCCGTCCTGTAAATCGCATTTCGGGCTCATCTTTTTGCTGATGACCGTGCATTCTGTCTTCTTATAGTTCATGCTTAGTCCTTTCTTCATGCTCTCCTTCGTTTCTTTCTGTAGTTGGCTTTGTAGTCTCCTTTCCGTGTCTGCTATCACTACGGTGTCATCTGCATATCTTATGTTGGTAAGATTGTGGCCGCCAATGATGAATCCTGTATATCGTGTCTTTAATTTGACTGTAAAATGTATTGTTGGTCTCTTTGCTATAAATGCATCGCTCGGTCCATGTTCGGTCCATGACATCCTTAGCATCCTTCTGTAGAACCATATTTCTGTTGCCTCGAATCTCTTCTTCATCTTTGAGGAGACCGTCCAACATTCGCTGTCGTAAACGAGGACAGATATCACATAGCAGTTTCTAGCGTTATCGGGTATAGCTGCTATTAAAAATTGTCAAGTTTAAAACTGTGCGTGCAACATTGATATCAAGATGTATTTTTTTTTTAAATTTTCTGAATTTTAAAAACTATTTTTATTTATTTATTTATTTATTTATTTTTTGGCTAAAATTGTAACTTTTTTTTTAATTCCGGAAACAAATGCACACACTTTGAGGAGGGATAACTTGACGTTGCTCACAAAATAAAAACGAAAACAAACATAGACATTGCGTTCACAAACTCCATTCTTTTTTAACTGACTCGGAATAGTGTCAAAACATGACAAGGTGTAGCTATCCGTGCAAATAGGTCTTATTCGTGCTCCACATATTGCTTTTCAGAGTTCCAGAGTTGCTGGGATGAACTGCCCACAAATATTTATCAACCATACTACATTAAATATCTTTGATGGCGGGAGTGTACAGACATTGTGGATCCAAATTATGTATTTTAAATGATGAATATGTATAAACGGATATATATATATATATATATATATATATATATATATATACCTGTATTAGTTTATATAAAATTTCCTAAAAAAAAAAAAAACCCAAAAAACAAAAAAAAACCCAAAAACAAAAGGTCTGTTTTCGTACGCAGAACGCCCATGACCAGACATCATCTTTTTACTGTAAGGTTCACCCTGTACAAGACCAGGGAGCCACTCGAGGTAGAGGGCTACGATAAGGGGTAGTTTATATGGATGGGTGGGGAAGATTGAATAGGTTAAGACTGTAGTGATCGGGGTAACATTTACTTGGGCAGGGGGTCGGCAAACAATGGCACGCGTGTCACACGTGGCACGCCAAGCAATTTCAAATGGCACAGCTGCAAATGACATCACGAAGTCCGGACCAATAACCGCTACAACGCAAAGAATACAGTGCTGTTCGATAAAAGTAACAGTATTTAGTCACCCCCCACAACCACGAGGGCATCATGTGGCACAAGGCCGGTTTAACGTGGGATCTCCGAGCCCGTGAGCTCGGCCAAAAATATGCCCTTTGAACCCGTATAAACGGGTTCAGGGTCGATTTACCTCTCCGAAAGAAACTCCCCGCTTCGGCGAAGCCTCGTTCTGGTTCCTCCCCGCCCGAAGGCAGAGAGTTCAACTGATCAGCCGGTCGTCCGACTTCAGACTGAACAAAAAGATAAAAGTAACTCAACTGATTTTTTTTTACTAAATGTTCTCTTCTTCGATGAAACGAAAGTTGAGCTAAATTCAAATGATAAGCGATCTAAAATCCGAAGAAGCTTTGAAAGCTCTTTGAATTTAGCAGTAAGTACTGTCAAGCATCCGTTCAGTATAATGTTCTGGGGATGATTTTCTTTTCATGGAACTGGTTTCTTAAAACCTATTGAAAAGACCCTCAGGAGCGAGCAGTACATGAGAATTTTAGAATCTTGACTGCTCCCTTCTGCTGAAAGGGTGCAAATCGAACCCACCAAGCTCATTTTTATGCAGGATAATGCTCCCAGTCACAAATCAAAATTGATGAAGGAATACTTTGATCAGAAGCAGGTGAGTGTTATAACATGGCCGCCCCAATCTCCTGACCTCAACCCCATAGAAAACTTATGGAGTATTATAAAGTACAGACTCTCGAGAAAGCAGTTGAGCAACAAAGAGGATTTGATTGTGAATATTATACCTGAATGGAATTCAATGCTTGAAGATGATATTTGCCAGAACCTAATCAAGTCAATGCCAAAAAGGGTTGAAAAGGTTATTCAAAATAAAGGAAGACCCATAGATTATTAAATATTTCGAACTATATTACCTATTATAAATAAATTATACCTCTATCATTCTTTATTTAAAGCTGTTCGCTTATGTTTCTATTGATTACTAGTTGCAGGAAATAAATGAGTCACATTTTTTTGCACAGATTTTTTTCCCTAAATCTCATTTATATCCAAAATTATAATTATCAATAGAATACCTTAGGGTGAATAAACTTTTTTACTAGGTGGTCAGGAAGGGGTCTTTATATTAGTAAGATTAAAAAATTAGTTTGAGCACAAAAATAAATTTTTAAGTAAAAAAAAACAGGTGAGTCACTTTTATCGAACAGCACTGTATATTTAGCTGTTTCAATTTTAATATATACTAAAGTATGTGTGTATATATATATATATATATATATATATATATATATATATATATATATATATATCACTATATATATATCACTATATATATCACTATATAAAATATATTGTAGAACAGGTATATTGACCTTGACTTGTATAAAAATACGTATGCTGTTGGCACACTGAATAATTTTAAGTCGGCACATAGCAAAAGGTTGCCGACTCCTGCTCTAGAGAGTCTGTTCCATAGGCAGTGCTTTGCGGAAAGAAGCTGTTTGATTGGAACTTACTTCTCGCCGATGGAATACTGGGGGAATATGGGTGGTTTGGTGCTATGTAAGTGGCATGACGGGTCCTAGATGTGAAGATCAGATCTGGTTGAACTAGAAGATGCAGTTCGTTCGAGCTTTCCATGTTAGTACTGATAGAGCAGTGAGAGAGTAGCCATACCTTCGCCTGTGGGAAAGAGGTTGGAGAAGGGAAAATAATTATTCTCCCGATATGACTTGGTTTTTTGAACTCTCTCGCGACTGGAAAGTGACGCCTGGTTAGCTCCTGCTCAAATATGGCAACAATACGCCATTTTCGTTCTGATCTGACTCTTATAAATGTAGAGGAGAGTGTGTATCAGTGTAAAAAATCAGGGATCAATTTTATCCTGTAGCAATATTATAAATGGGAAGCCAATCTAAAATGAACAGAAAATAAGTAATATTTTTCGATTCTTACAAACATCGTGGCTTGAGGAAGGTATTTATGAATGGTAATCTAAAGAAAATTTTGCCCCCCCCCCTCAAAAAATTCCCTATTCTTTTTGTTTTCTAGAAGTGGACCAGTCGCCTTAAGTAAGACAAAATTAGCGATGAAAGGAACAAAGAAAAAAAATATTAATGAAAGAAAGAAATGACTAAAGGTTAGCAACGAAAGAAAGAAAGAAAGAAAGAAAGAAAGAAAGAAAGAAAGAGAATAACAATTAAAAAAGGAAGAAGGCAGGAAAAAGAGTAGCAAAGAAAAAAGGAAGGGATGAGAAAAGCGACGAAAGAAAGAAGCAAGGAAAGAAATGTAGTAAAAAAAATAGAAAGAAAAGAAAGAAAGACGAAGAATTGCACCCCCCCCCCAAAAAAAAAGAAAGAAAATGAGGGAGAGAGAAAAAAGCAAGCAAAGAAAGAATGAGGTAAGAATAGAATATTGAAAAGAAAGAAAGAAAGAAAGAAAGAAGTAAAAATGCAATAGGATTTCAAAAAGAAAGAAAGAAAGAAATAATGGAGAGAAATAATGGAATAGGATAACGAAAAGAAAGAAAGAAAGAAAGAATGGATGAAAGAAAGAAAGAACGAAAGAATACTATGTTGAAAACAAGAAAGAAAGAAAGAAAGGAATGGAATATCGAAAAGAAAAAAGAATGGGATAGAAAGGCATAATGAAAAAATGAAGAATAGAATATCGAAAAGAAAGAAAGAAGAAAAAATAGAATAAAACATCGAAAGAAATAATAGAATATTGAAAAGAAAGAAAGATGCAGTGGAATAGAGTATCAAAAAAGAAAGAAAAAGAAAGAAAAAAGAAAGAATGGTATAGAATATGGAAAAGAAAGAAAGAAGGAAAGAATAGAAAATAATAAAGGAATAGGATATTGAAAAGAGAGAAAAAAGAAAGAAGGAAAGAATGGAATAGAATATTGAAAAGAAAAAAAGAATAAAGAAAGAAAAAAGAAAGAAAGAAAGAATCGAATACAATATCGAAAGGAAATGAATAATGGAATAGAATATGAAAAAGGAAAAAAAAAGAAAGAAATAATATAATTGAATAGCGAAAAGAATTACAAAAAGAAATAAAGAAGGGAATATTGAAAAGAAAAAAAGAAAGAAAGAATAGATTAGACTATGAAAAAGGAAGAAAGAAAGAATGGAAAGAAATAATGAAGTAGAATATCGAAATGAAATAAAGAAAGAAAGAAAATCAGCAAAGATTAGGTTGAAAGGAAAAGAAAAAAAAAAAGGAAAAAAAGAAAAGGGAGATCAAGCGACAAAGTGGAAGAAAGTGAAAGGAATAAGAAAAACAGGAAGTATTAAATGACACTCATTCCATACAAGCAGAATTCAGCCATAATAGAAAATGGCGACCGTGTTGTGGCGATGCATTGATTAGTAGACAATCGGTGACCCATTTCATTCCTTACTTCAGTGATGAGTCACAAATCCTCCTCATCAGGCATCGATCAATTTTCGACCGCAACACACCTACACACACACGAATACATACATACATACATATATATATATATATATATATATATATATATATATATATAGATAGATAGATAGATAGATAGAGAGAGAGAGAGAGAGAGAGATAATATTTCTAACGGTTTTCTCTTCTCCTATATCTGTTTTTTACGCAGACGACTTGTTAGTACTTGTTGAACCTTTGCGCAATCAGCTGAAACGTTTGAAACGGATGGGTTTCAGCACAAGCCATCAGTTCGACATTCTCAATGCTTATTAGGCTTACAGTCATATCATGTTGAAAACACCGCCTCTCGTACGATCAGTGTCGGTGCAAGTGTCTCGTGTCCCTCCCGAATCTATGATACACCCTCCCGAATCTATGATACACCCTCCCGAATCTGACATCCACTCACGAATCTATAATACACCCACCCCAACCACCTTTACTATTAGGTTGGTGCAAAAATAATGACGTAATAATGTCGTTTTTGACGTATTTTTTAACGTCAAAAACGACATTATTACGTCATTATTTTTGCACCAACCTAATAGATCTCAATTTTCATAAGGTAGTATTCACATGAAATATATGTACAATAATTTATAATGCAGTGGCCGGCAACCTAAGGCACGGGTGCCACACGTGGCCGGCAACCTAAGGCACGGGTGCCACACGTGGCCGGCAACCTAAGGCACGGGTGCCACACGTGGCACGCCAAGCAATTTCCAATAGCATGCAAATGACATCACGAAGTCCGAACCAAAAACTACTACAACTCAAAGAAGGTATTTATTTTATGTTTCAACTTTAATATATACTAACTTATCTATATATTACTATATAAAATATATTGTAGAACAGGTATATTGACTTTGACTTGTATAAAAATACGTGTGCTGTTGGCCCACGGAATGATTTTAAGTCGGCACATAGCAAAAGGTTGCCGACTCCTTAATGGATCATACGCAATATAAGTGAAGAATTCAATTAGAAAGAATTTAGAGACATGTCATAATAGGTCGTTTCACTTTAAATAAATCAACAATGTTTTTGGCAGTTTTTAACATTAACTTGAGATTTTTCTTGTTAAAAAGTTGGAAAATTTTAACACATTCAACATTATAGATAAAAAATAGTGAAATTTATATAGTGCTTTTTTTTTTTTTTTAAGACTTAGTATGAGCAAAAGAAATTCACGAAATTGGAAGGGAAAAATAACAAAATCCGCGAGAATTTTTCATTCTTTAATAATTAGTTGTGCTTAGATTAATTTGTAACTTATCTAAATGTAGGTAGAAAAAAGCAAATGTTGCTTATATAGCGAGGGTTACAAAGAACTGCTCGGGGCCCCAAACCATACTTCCCCACTCAGGTCGGGAGTTCTATACAATATAGGTGAAAAATTCTACTCCAAAAATTCTGGAGAGCCGAGTTCCAATTCCGGTCGAGTTCGTTATATTGAAATCCACCTTTTCTCCCCCCAGCTATGGGTTGATTAGTAGGACTTGTATCAGTAAATCATTATTATCACTAAACAGTTATTAAAATCGAAAAAATATTTTCTAGCTTTACATAAGCCGCAAAGTGTTGATAAGTCGTAAAAAACCCAAATCAATCAATAAATTAATGCTTATTGTTTTACGCGAGGTGCAGATGAAAGCTTCCTCATCCACATTCGAGCAGCACAGCCAGTCGTTAAATTAATTTTCCACAGACGCTTCACAGTCTTCCAATCACTTCTACCGCCTCAAACCCATGCTTAAATTTGTATAGCGAACTATCTCCTCTTTTGAATACACCTTTTGAACCGACATATCGATTTCCCTCGTTACACTTATAGGTATATTCATCTCAAGTTTCTTTGCTAGTAAATCGCCTTGATTCCAATCTCCAAAAATGGAGAGCAGACACAGAAATTCCTTTCCGTGTTTGCTGTCAAGTATTCCCAGAGAAGGCAGTGAAGGAAAGCGAGAAGAAAGGACTAATTTAATAATTAAAGGACGACCGAATTGCAAAGTTGTTAGCAAAAGAGTCAGCCCAACATGCAAATTACAAATTGGGGATACCTAAATGAAATAAGTACAACCATTTAACTATCTGGGAAGTGCTTTAACAGAGGACGAGAGGTGCGACATTGAAATCCGGAGGCGCACTGTGATAGCGAATGATGCCTTTCAAAAGCTAAGCAAAGTATCATGAAACAGGAACAATTCGATAAAAACAAAGAAAAAACTACTGAACTGTCATGTAATATCAGTCCTCCTTTATGGCAGCTGGACAATCCTCTCACAGACGAAGAAGACACTTGAATCAACAGAAATGTGGTTCTACAGAAGGATGCTGAGAATGCAGTGGGCCGAAACGTTAGTATCGACGAAGTTTTAGAGTAAATGGAAACAAAAAGGTCATTTGTAATTAACATCTGGAAGAGAGAGTTGAAATTTCTAGGGCACATATTGAGGAAAGGGGACTTAGAAAACTTCATCCTCAGAGGACAGATTGAATGCAAGAAAGACAGCGTATAATCTACCGAGCGAGCTTGAGTAAATGGATTGGGGAACAAGGTTTAGAATAAAAAAAATTATTAAGAACTAAAAAAGGACAGGAAAGTGTATATATATATATATATATATATATATATATATATATATATATATATATATATATATATATAAGTGAACATTGAACTCAACACTTAGAGGCGACAGGCAGTTTCATGCTAAACTTTATATATATATATATATATACATGTGTGTGTGTGTGTGTGAAGAAATATAGTTTTAAGGTGTACTATATTTATGGGATAAAGTGCTCAATATCAGAGACAGAACGTATGTAAATATAAATATGTAAATATAAAAGTGAACATTGAAGTCAACACTCGCGTCTGAGTGTTGACTTCAATGTTCACTTTGATATATATATATATATATATATATATATATATATATTATATATATATATGTATATATATATACATATATATATATATATGTACTGGTATATATACTTGCATATATATACTTATATATATATATATATATATATATATATATATATATATATATATATATATATATATATACGTACTGGTATATATACTTGTATATATATGTATGTATGTATATATATATATTCTTCTTTTCTTTTGTCTTTTTTCAGAGAATACACCCGGCAGAAAGGCCTTTAATCGGGAGATTGGAGGTTTTGGGAAGCACAGACACCCTCCTCACACACATACATACACATTAATTACTGTTGTTACTCTGACGCGGGTTCGTAGCACCTTTTAGTGTCCCAACTATAATCAAAATCAAAACTCTATGATAGTATAAAAATACATTTTTTATAGTAAAAAAACCAGCAATACATATTCATAGTAAAGCTATCAGCAATACAATTTTAAAGCAAAATGATTAGCAATAAATTTTATAATAGAATTCCAAACAATACATTTTATAGAAAAATGATCAACAATAGATTTTATCTGTAGTTGGAGGGATAAAACTACATTCAAAATATATTTACTTGAAGCTATAAAATTGTGTTTAAAATATCTAGATTCCGGCATTAAATAACGCCTGAAACTTGATATGCTGCCAAACAAAAACAATCAACCAACCAACCAACATAAAAGAACTCTTTCATGACAATATTGTACAATTTCTTGAAGAAAACAAAATTAAACTTCAACAAAACTAGAACATAAATCACACATATCACCGCCTCTAGTAATCATGTCCACGCAAACATGTATATGGACAAAAGCTGAGTACCATCTACCATGTATTCAACTGCGAAAGCAGAATAACATATATAACATTTTTATTACTTCAATCCTTCCAAGAAAATTAACAACACATTTTTATAGTAAAATTACCAACAGTACATTTTATGGTCTATAAAATATATATCTAAAAGTCATTGAAACCTTGAAAGTATAAAATTATGTACACCCTAAAACAAAATTAGATAAGCTTCCGCCTGTCAGTCAAGCTGTCAACACCTTAAATAAACAGCTACCGCCGTGTTAAAAATGCATTTCTGCTATATTTTGAACAAAAGATTAGTAATATCTGTTTCAAATCAGACAAATTAAACTTAAAATCAGTTAATATTCCTCAAATAAAGTTTCAGAAAAGTATATTTTATTTTTGAAAGATTTTTTAATAAAGAGTGATTCAATAAAGAGCCATTGTGATGACTACAAATGGCGCTAAAATCAGCAACTTTAGAAATTTCAAAATGAAAACCCTTCCAGTAAATTTAAAGTACAAAATTATGTACAAAATATGTAAATTTCGGCATTAAAAAATTCATACAGGTTGATATGTCGCCAAACAAAATCAAACAAAAAAGCAACCATGAAAGATCTCTTGCATGACATTAGTCCATATAATATCTTAAAATATTAAATTGTCTTCTAAAATATAACTCCAACAAAGCTACAACATAAAAAAAGCATATCACTGCCTCTAGTAATCATGTCCATGCGAAGATGGCTATGTAAAAAAGCTGAGTATCATCTACCATGTATTCAACTGCGAAAGCGGAATAACATATATCATATTTTTAATACTCCCTAGAAAGTTAAATTTCGGCATGAGATGACCCATAAAGTAGTTGATTTGCCGTTAAAAAAAACCCCAAAAAACAAAACAAATCATTTTCTAAAGAAAGGAAGGAATTTTTTTTTTTTCGTTTCTTTTCTTGTCTTTATTTTCTGGTTTCTTGCGTTCAGTCACATTCGGCTCCTCACACAACCGTCTCCTTAACATCCGGGTTTCACACGATTTGTAAAAACTCCAAAATTTCGCCGACAGTTTTCCATTTCGGAAAGTTTGTTCCCTCCCGTCCTGAAAAGAATATGTCAGCTCCAATTAGGGAAAAGAACATTGCACGATATACTAAAAAAAAAAAAAATGTCTTATTTAGGTCTGTCAGTAAATGTGCAGAAAAAGTGACTTTAAACTATTATTATAAAAAAACCCTGAACAATATATATATATATATATATATATATATATATATATATATATATATATATATATATATAAATATATATATATATATATATATATATATATATATATATATATATATATATATATATATATATATATATATATATATATATATGGAAGCAAACACAGTGAAATGAATAGAAAATTATGCGCAGGAGGTGAACATGAAACTCTTTGTGAAAAATATATACCCTATTAGCAAAGACCATATGAAAACAAAAATAAATTAAAAAAAAAAACGCCCTCGAAACAATAAAAAAAGAAGACAATTTCGTAAAATTTCCATCAAATAATCACCTAGCCAGAAATAACGGATTAGAATAACTGCTTGCATTTCAGTGAAACAATGTAGGTAAAATGCAGGGGGAAAAGAAAGAAAAGGAGGAAGAAAGAAAGAAAGAAAGAAAGAAAGAAAGAAAGAAAGAAGTTTAGTATAAAATAAAGAAAGAAAGAAGGTTAGTGTAAATGAAAGGAACAAAGAAAAATGAAGAAAGTATATGAGAAAAAAGAAAGAAAAAATGAAAAGAAGAAATGAGGCAAGTTTGTATAAAAGTTAGAAAGAAAGAAAGAGAGTGAGAAAGAAAGAAAGAAAAGAAGGAAGAAAGAAAAGTTTAGTATAAAACAGAGAAAGTATAAAAGAGAAAGAAAGAAAAAGAAAGAAAGAATGTGAGTATAAAAGGAAGAATGAATTAAAGAAAGAAGGTTAGTATAAAAGAAAGAAACAATGAAAGAAACAAGGAAAAGAAGGAAGAAGAAAAGAAACAAAGTTTAGTATAAAACAAGAAGGTTTGTATGCAAGAAAAAGAAAGAAAGCATTTGAATATGAAAGAAAGAAAGAAAAAAGAATGTTTAGTATGAAGGAAAAAAAGAAGAATGTGAGTATAAAAGAAAGATATAAATAAACAAAGAAAGAAAAAAGAAAGAAAGAAGGAAAAAAGAAAGAAAGAAGAAGAAAGAAAGAATGTGAATTTAAAAAAGACTGAATGAAAAAAGAAAAAAAAAGAAAGAATGTGAGTATGAAAGATTCAAATAAAAGAAAGAAAAAGGAATGGTTAGTATAAAAGAAAAAAAGAAAAAAGGACGAATGTCAGTATAAAATAAAGAAAGAAAGAAAAAAGCAAGAAAAAAGGATAAACTTTGATATAAAAGTAAGGTTAGTATAAAATAAAGAAACAAAGAGAAAAAAGCATTTAATTGTAAAAGAAAGAAAGAAAAAAGAA
>OZ010575.1:19654791-19714791 GCA_963932145.1 Acanthosepion lycidas
AAAATTTTTTTCCACCTTATCAAGGGACACCTGCTTCTGTTTTTTTTTATTTTAAATTGCACACATGGTAAACGAGTTTGGTAGAGTATCTAAGATTTGCTAGCTTAAAAGACGACCTATGATTGTACTATCTACATTTAAAAGTACCCTCCGTACATCCTATGTACGTTTTATCCATTGTCCATTAATATCTGTGATATATATATATATATATATATATATATATATATATATATATATGATGGGACAAAGTGGAAATTTTTAATCAAAGACAAGTTTCACCGGAGAAAAGCTTAGCGTAAGTTCTCATTGTCGCCAGCAGTTCAACTAAGGTTTGTTTCATCATCTTCATATTTGTTTCGGATACTATTACATATTCAACACACACACACATATATATGTATATAAGTATCAGTCTGCTTATGTCTGTCTGTTCAAATCTATCTATCTATCTATCTATCTATCTATCTATCTATCGCAACATGTTCTTATCTTTCTCACCCTCTCCCCTCTCCCTACCTCTCTCTCTTTCTCTCTCTCTCTCTCTCTCTCTCTCTCTCTATATATATATATATATATATATATATATATATATATATATATATTTATTAGGTTGGTGCAAAAATAATGACGTAATAATGTCGTTTTTTGACGTTAAAAAATACGTCATTATTTTTGCACCAACCTAATAAATATATATTGTATTTGATAGTTATCTATCTATCTATCTATCTATCTATCTATCTATCTATCTATCTAAGCCTGTTAATTATCTATCTGTTCTTATCTATTTGTCCCTCACTCTCTCCACTCTCTCTCTCTCTCTCTGTGTATATATATATATATATATATATATATATATATATATATATATATATATATATATATATATATATATATAACAATTTGTGTGTGACTAGTTATTTGGCAGATATCTATCTATCTATCTATCTATCTATCTATCTATCTATCTAAGCGTGTTAATTCTCTATCGATCTATCTGTTCATATCTACTATATAAGTCTCAGTTTCTTTAAATGATCTGTATAGCTGTCGTAATTTATCCATATCTATCTATCTATCTATCTATCTATCTATCTATCTTTGTTGCTATCTATCTTAATCTGTTCTTATCTATTTTCCCTTCCTCTCTCTCTCTACTTACACACACACACACACACACATATATATATATAACAATTTGTATTTCACCAGTTATTTGGCACAAAGTGACATTAATGAAGCAGCGCCCTGCGAGAGACGGTCTCAGCAGAGATCAGCTAGTCATTATAAGGCACGCATGCTCACTTCTCCGATCCTCTTCATGTTCGGCGTGCATAAATAACATCTATGCCTGAAGAGGTATATAATGTACAAAGACACAGCCGCACACATTTGCGTACACGCATATAGATCCCAGCATGAATATATTCGAGCAGAGACAGGGAAAACACCGAAGTCAAAGTCGAAATATCTCTTTCGCATCGCACAAGCCATTATTGACAGCTCTCGGCGAGGTCTCGCAATGTCACGCGTGTTGCGACTGAGATGAATTCCCAAGGTACTTCCCGGCATGCACCAAAAGGAACACAAAGCAATCGGCAAACGGAACAAGTATTCCGGTTGGACCTAGCAAGAAAAAAGGCAGTCACCGCTGTCATAAACGGACATGACTAGCGACCAATCAGACCCTCTACCCGCCGCCGCCGGCGTCACTCCACTGGTCGGCATTCAAGTCAGGCGGACACACAGACGAGATCACACGCTAGCTTCTGACCTCCGAAGGTTAGCGAGATCTCGCGTACGGGAAATTTCCAAACTTTGAAAAACAAACAAATAGATAAAAGAAGTGTATTTGTAATGCGTCCTGAGGTATGGTGGGGCTGCAGTTAAGGGTACGGACTTATGTCTACGTGAAGATCGGCGTGCTTAAGACTTCGAAAATTCAAGATTTCGCATACAAATGGCTGACGTATTTGTACATGTGCGCAGAACGAACCGATTTTCAACCTAGCTGCGCATATCGATATTGCTATCTTGCATCAGCTAAACCTTCAGACTTCAATAAGTATTCCTTTTAACCCCCCCCCCGCCTGCACCGCGGGAGATTGCATCTCCAACGTTAACAATAATAATAAAAAAACAGAATTAAATAATTACATCAGGCAGACATGCATCATACACTCTCGTACGTAGACTGATCAGTTATTTGTTGAATAGAAACACACATTGACCAACGCAACATGGACGACTAAAATACAACTATAACCATGAGACCATACTAGTGGATAATACCAAAATATCAGGGATCTGCAACCTTTTGTTAACTATGTGACGACTTAGGATTTTAAAATCATTAAGCATACGTATTTTTATACGAGTCAAGGTCAATATATATTAGGTTGGTGCAAAAATAATGTCGTTTTCTCACATATGTTACTATGTGAGAAAACGAGATTATTTTTGCACTAACCTAATATATATATATATATATATATATATATATATATATATATATATATAAAAGTGAACATAGAAGTCAACACTTAAAGGCGACTCTAAGTGTTGACTTCTATGTTCACTTTTATATTTACACACGCTGTATCTCTGATATTGAGCACTTTATTCCATAAATATAGCACACCTTAAGACTATATTTCTTTATATATATATATATATATATATATATATATATATATATATATGTATATATATATATATATATGTCTGTCTATATTTCTGAGATGAGGTATTATGTACAGTATTTACATTATGCGGACTATTGTCCTCATCTTTGTCGACATATTTATCACAACGTTTCGGCCGTTGTACGCTCCGGCATTCTTCACGTGGTTGGAATGTCGAACTGAACCCTGTATTTCACTCACTGGGGTAGACTGTTCTAGTTCCACGTGCCATGTTTGATGGATGTCAGTTATCAGTTACCTCCTGTTAATTTTCCCTCTGAAAGTTCTCCACTGCCTTAACCGGGTATTGAACTCACACTCTTTCGTCCTGTCACCCAAGGAGTGTGAGTTCAATACCCGGTTAAGGCAGTGGAGAACTTTCAGCAGGAGATGACTGATAACTGACATCCATCAAGCATGGCACGTGGAACTAGAACAGTCTACCCCAGTGATCGAAATAAAGGGTTCAGTT
Source organism: Acanthosepion lycidas (assembly GCA_963932145.1). Classification (NCBI taxonomy): domain Eukaryota; kingdom Metazoa; phylum Mollusca; class Cephalopoda; order Sepiida; family Sepiidae; genus Acanthosepion; species Acanthosepion lycidas. The sequence continues at coordinate 19,657,951 of OZ010575.1, forward strand.
CGAAATTCCAACCACCTGATGAAGGCCGGAGCGTACAACGGCCGAAACGTTGTGATAAATATGGCGACAAATATGAGGACAATAGTCCGCATAATGTAAATACTGTATATATATATATATATATATATATATATATATATATATATATATATATATGTATATATAGTAATATATAGTATATTTACGTTAGTATCATTATGAAATGGACAAAGTCCGACAATTATTTTAAGACATTTTTTATGTTTATACATTCTTTTTATAGATACAAATATTTAAGTAAATGCTCTGTTTATAATAAACAGTATTAACGACATTTACCGAGAAATTCTCATAGAAAATATGCGTCCTATTCAATAAAATGTGCATATATATATATATATATATATATATATATATATATATATATATATATATATATATATCATTATTATTATTATTACTCTTTCAGTCGATTTAAACGTAGTCGAGATCATTGAGTCAATATGAACAATCCTTTCCTTATTTGCGTATTTTGTGCTTCACCAGGACTATATAGAATTTTCCTTCTCAGATCAGTTGCCACCCAAGGCTATAGAACCCACTCTGTCCTACTATTTATCATTAGCTGGGGGAGAGAGTTAGATTCATACCTTTTCCAAGGGTATTAACACGTAAGTGAATGTAATACCTTTCTATTCATGGGGATATATTTTGACGATTTTTGACGAATAAAACTTTTCACCATCCTTGTATTGACGTGTTCCACCTACAATTTACGACATATGTTTATACAACAAATTTATTATAATTTTCATTTCAATAAATAATTATATCTTCACTTCAAGTTTTGATTTTATATAAATGTCAAATCAACTTTGTTACAGCGCCATTTGTAAAAAGAAAAAAAAAGCCCAAAGAATTGGCAAAGTTTAACAAGCATAACCACAAACATAGTGTTTGAAAAGAACTCGTTTTTTTTATCTTTACACCGCTTCCAATGTCTGCGATCTCTTTTTGTAGGTACATTTGGTAAACTTTTTCAAATTATTATTGCAAATAAACAATCTAATAAATAGTGCTGTTGTTACTCAGGAAAAAAATGCATATTTTTGTGAATTTATTTGTCAAAAGCAAATGAAAGAAATGCCGGCAAAATGAATTTAGGTGTTTATTTAAATTTTCTTGTTCTCTTGTCCAGAGATATTTCTGCAAAAATTTATGATTCAAAAAGTGTTCCAATATTTATTTCTTGATAAGATGGTAGATAATGAATAATATTTTATTAGGTTGTTGCAAAAATAATGACGTCTTTTGAGGTATTTTTTAACGTCAAAAAACGTCATTATTTTTGCGACAACCTAATAGTTGGTTCACACATTTCTATAAACTTGTAAATATAAAATTTCTTGTAAATAAATTGTGTTTAACATTTTTGTTTTCAGTTCTTGAGAAAATAAAAGTGAATAGGTGCATCAATCCAGATTCGTATGTTTAGGTTTTATTAAAATTCTAAAGATGGATTTATTTTTAAACAACAACAGGTTATACAGTAATAGCGGTGTAAATAGAAAAACAGTCCCTTTTTTTTACGATTATAAAGCTTTGCCCCCGACAAATTTCACTCTCACAGAATTTCAACGTTTATTTCACTTCAACTATACGCCATTCGCGATACACACTTATATATATATATATATATATATATATATATATATATATATATATATATATATATTATTATTATTATTATTATTATTATTATTTCAGTCTGTTATGGTCCAGATTAGGACCAAGGAAGAACTGCACGGACATCAAAATGTGGAAGGTCTTAGTATGACTGTCAGTCTGGTTTGGAGTGAACTACTATCGGCTCGACTCGATTCGTTATTTACTTCCCCCCACCCCACGAGGGAAAGATATGACACAAGGCCGAGTTTTACGTGGGTTTTCCGAGCCCGTAAGCTCGGCCAAAAAAGGCCCGTAGAAACTGTAAAAACAGAATCGGGTTGGTCAACCTCCCCAAACGAGACTCTACCCTTCAGCGGAGCCTCGTCCGTGTTCCTCTCTGCTCAGAGGCAGAGTTCGACTGTCAAGCCGAGAACCTCGGCTTGATTCGGTATCTAGCTACCTCCCACGCGGGTTGCATGTGGCACAAGGCCGAGTTTAACGTTGGTTTCCCGAGCCCGTAGGCTCGGCCAAAAAATGCCCGTAGAACCCGTATAAACGAGATCGGGTTGGTCAACCTCCCCGAACGAGACTCTAACCTTCGGCGGAGCCTCGTCCGGGTTCCTCTCTGCTCAGAGGCAGAGAGTTCGACCGTCAAGCCGAGAAGCTCGGCTAGAATCGACCCTCTCTCTTGAGAGGCGTAGTATTCACAGTGTTAGGAAGAGTTCATTCTGTAGTCCTGTAATTATAAGTTTAGCTTATTTCGAGTCAACCCTAGTCGGGATCATTTAATCAATTTAATCAATGCGAACAATCCTTTTCTTAGCTGCATATTATGTGCTTCGCCAGGGCTATATAGAATTTTCCTTCACCTAGATCAGTTGCGACCCAAGGCTATAGAACCCACTCTCTCCTACTATTTACCCTTAGCTGGGGGGGGAGAGAAGAGTTGGATTCATGCCTTTCTCAAGGGTATTAGCATGTAAGTAAATGTAATACCTTTCTATTTATGGGGATATATTTTTTTTATTATTTTGACGAATAAAACTTTTCTCTATTTTTGGCGCGTTTCACCTACAAGGCAGATTTTTTTCGTTTTGCACCTACGAGGCAGATTTTTTCCCGCAGTAGGTTGCGATTTTTTCTGTGGTAGACCAGTTGCCATCCAAGCCTGTACAACCCGGTTTGTCCTACGCAGTAGGTTGCGATTTTTTCTGTGGTAGACCAGTTGCCATCCAAGCCTGTACAACCCGGTTTGTCCTACGAATTTACCCATAGCTTGCGCGGGGAGAAGAAGAGTATTAGCACGTAAGTGAATGTAATGGATTCGACTGGAATTCGAACTCGTCTCTCCGATTCTTCAATCCGAGTCGCTATCCATTACTCCACCACAATTATTTCGCTTTCAAATTTCTTGTTTATGTAAATAAATTTATTTTCACCATTTTTTTCTTTTCTTATTTATTTTTTTCCTAAACCATCCGGCAAACAAAATGACTCCCGACAACTGGTTTGACTATTATTGCTCTACGAACTCGAATAGGTCTGTAGGTTTATGTAGAAAGTGTACCTCGTTTGTACTGACAGTGATAAATCCTTTCCGGATATGTTGCGGCTTACTTATATGTAAATGCTTTTATGACCTTATGGTGTTGCCGCCATAATAGACATATGGTAAAACGAAGCTTCAAGTACCAACAGATCGCCAGTTAATCAAGAACAAAAATATTAGCGCATTAGGTGATCAAGCAAATATGAAATAGGCATTCATTCACATGCCACTACAATATATAGGAAAGATGCTAGTTGCCTTTTGCAATCGCATGTCGACGGGCTACCAACATTAATGTATTAATCCAGTTAATGTAAAAGTTTTTTTTATTTCACGTGAATGTATTTACGTGTCTATCAACCATTAGTGATTTCTTTCTTTCTTTCATACTCGGTTCCTTATCTATCTATCTATCTATCTATCTATCTATCTATCTATCTATCTATCTATCTAATTATAATAACATCTATTTATCTAATTACATTCACACCTATCTATCTATCTATCTATCTATCTATCTCATTCTGTTCATATCTATCTATTTCGTTTAGTTCATATCTCTCAATTTCTCTCTCTCTCTCTCTCTCTCTCTATATATATATATATATATATATATATATATATATATATATGTATATATATATATATATATGTATATATATATATATAATTATGTTCATATCTATCTATCTATCTATCTGTATATATACACACACATATATATATGTATATTTCAATAAAGGTGCAATTAATTTATAAATTCATGAATCATTCATACAAAAAACAAATACAGAGGTTAATGATTTAATTGGCGAGAATCCATCATCGCAAACAATTCAAATAAGATACATAAACCCCGAACCTGTACATGAATGATATGATCTTTGTTTACAAATTTCAGTTGCATAAGGTCTTTTTATTTTTACAAGCTTTTGTCTGTTCCTACAGACATCCTCAGGTATGGAAATAGATTTTGTTCTTGTTTTTACTCTCAGTAATAAGAGGACAACGAAAATAGAGATGTAATCCGAAAAAATGCTATGAGAAATGTGTTATTGTTTTGGAACGTGCAGTCGCAACGCTGAGTTTGAATTTAAATTTTAAGGTTGTGCGTTTTTGTACAAATATAGCAATAAGAGAATTCTTTTTTACTGGTAGATTTTCCGTCAAAGTGGCATGAACTATATTGTTCAATAATTACAGTAATGTCGGACTTATTATCCGAAAGTTGCACTTGGATCAGTTATTTTAATTTCAATAAAGGTGCAATTAATTTATAAATTCCTGAATCATTCATACAAAAAACATGAATTTATATATGTTTATATATATAATTATGTTCGTTCATATCTATCTATCTATCTATCTATCTATCTATCTATCTATCTCATTCTGTTCATATCTATCTATTTCGTTTAGTTAATGTCTATCTATCTATCTATCTCATTCTGTTCAAGACGATTATTTTAAGACATTTTTATGTTTAGACATTCTTTTTTATAGATACAATATTTAAGTAAATGCTCTCTCTCTCTCTCTCTCTCTATATATATATATATATATATATATATATATATATAGAGAGAGAGAGAGAGAGCGATAGAGATAAAGAGAGAGAGACGATAGATAGATAGATAGATAGATAGATAGATATTATGGCAGAAAAATGGTGTTTTATGATTCTTCATATAGCGAATGGTTATAGTTATTGTAAATCTGGGTGCAGTAAAATATGTTGATGTTTTGTTGTGTGCTATTTTTATTACTGGTGTCGTGTATTTTTTTAAAGAATAATTTTGTTTTGTTTATCAGTGATGCACTTGGGAAAATTATTCTTGACTAATATCTGCTTATGTGTTTTGGGAAAAGGAATCTAAGTTTGCTCTATTTGGGGAGATTTTTTCTTTTCTTTTTTTTAGCCCTGTCATTTTATATATTGCCGGGCATTGACTGTCATAGCTTAGAAATCATATATTATAGGATGAGATAGGTAAATTTGAAACGTCTCCCCCCTCTCTCTCTCTCTCTTTCTCTCTCCATATATATATATATATATATTAGGTTGGTGAAAAAATAATGACGTAATAATGTCGTTTTCTGACGTATATTTTAACGTCAAAAACGACATTATTACGTCATTATTTTTGCACCAACCTAATATATATATATATATATATATATATATATATATATATATATATTTTTAAGCGTTTCACCTCAGGCAAGGCGAAAAGCCACTAGGACGCAAGGGGTTGCAGAAGATCAGATAGGAGTGATAGAAGAAAGGATGAAGAGAAGGATAGTGGATAGATCAAGGCAACTGGAGATGTCGATTGACATTACATTTGAATAGCTGGAGATTATAGCTCTCAGGGAAACTGGAATAGGGAAGGGAGTTCCACAGGCGAGAGGTGCGAGACATGAAGCTATTGGAGTAGAAGAGACGGCTACATTTAGGAGTTTCGATAGTGAAAGGGTGAGAGCGGGATGCCAGGCTCGCAGGGCGCTTGAACTCAGGAAGTCTGGGAACCAGCGAAAGCAGCTCCTCGGAGCAATTGCCATGAAAGTATTTGTAAAAAAGACAGAGAGAGGCGACAGCGATATATATATAGGATAATACTCGTTTGGAAAACCTCGGATAGCTCATCTTGCATTAGAAGAAAATCGGTACCCGAGGAAAAAAAATTGGAAATAAATAAATAAATAAAAACCAAGAACATTAACACAATACGAAACCAATCGTCAAGTGTTTAAAGTCCAAAGAAAAAAAAATCTCAAACGAGTACAAAGAGTGCTCAATACGCTAAGCAGAGCGATAAACTTGAATAATCCTAAGGAGCCAGGCAAACCTGGCTCCCTAAGATTATTCAAGTATATATATATATATATATATATATATATATATATATATATATATATACTTACACACATCATACTCACTCACTCCCTAATGTGCCAAATTGATAACACACACCCACAGCAATACACAAGCTTACACATATCATACTCACTCACTCCCTTAGAACCAAATAACACACACAAACACTAAACAGAAACACATCCCCTCACCAAGTCCAATAAAACTATCAAACTGACCAGAGAATTCATAGCAGCATGTATCTATCCAGCTCTTATCTCAAATAACAACTTAAAAGAGACTGTTTGACCAACACAAGGAATGTTAAAAGATTCATGTTAAAAAAATAAAAGAATAAAAAAACAAATGAAAACTACAGACAAAAGTTCATTTTCTCCATCAAGACATTCATTTCTGTAGTTCACTGCTAGCAGCAAGCAGAAATAATTCTTCTCCTGATGATGGCCATGTTGGACGAAACTAGTCGAGGAATCTAAATGAAATAATAATAATAAAAATGAAAGAATATTAATCTACAACCCAGTGTGTCTAAAGATTTTTATTTTTTTATTGCTCAATATATATATATATATATATATATATATATATATATATATATATATATATATATAACGACTTTTTATGTTTATACATTCTTTTTATAGATACAAACATTTAAGTAAATGGTCTGTTTTATAATAAACAGCATTAATAACATTTACTGGCCTGAATGTCCGAGAAATTTTCATAGAAATGGAAGGATATTGTAGAAGACCGTGGCAGCGGTGAGTATGTAAAACACACATGGGTAGAATTTCCTGCTAGCCGGTCCAATTACATAAGAAAAACAAACAAGACCGATAAATATATGTAAACAAATATATGTATATGTATTAACAAGTACAAGTTACAGGCACATAGACAGTTAAATTGAGTGCGTGTGGTGAATATTATGTGTGTGTGTTGTGGTGAGTGTTCGTACGTACGTGTATTGTTCTTAGCGTGTTCCTAGAATTTGGGAAACGCTGTATCTGTGAGAGCTCACATATGCGAGGTGGTATAAGGCAGAAGGCCTGAGGAAAAAAAGAGGTCGCGGCGAAGGGTCAGCCAGTATTTATAGCCAGGGGAGAATGACCCCTGGTGAAGGCTAAGCATTTAAGAAGGAGCTAACTCGGACAATATAATTTTTGCCGTCAAGTTAATGCAAACTAAATTATTTCAGTACCAAAATGGGTAATACATGGTAAAAACTGAATATTTTTAATAATGTATTTATGACACATGGGGTGTCAGTTTTGATTTTGAGTTGATTGATGCAAATTTTCATCGGAATGCTGCTAACCACTACAATTGAAAGACTAATGGAGCAGCAAGGTGTTCATCGGTCATCTTGGGGGCTTCTTATGTAGTTTTCAAAATCTGATAATCGTTTTTGATTCATTTTAAGGTTGTAACATACATGCAAAATTCCGTCGAAATCGAAGTAATTTGAAAATTTGGGGGTCATTTAGCCTGACGTGCTCTTAACCGATCGAGCCACGGCGGATCGTTCGATTAGGTAGGTCGAATTTACTGCCTTTAAACTTCAATCTTCTATGATTTTCTCTCGTACATTCATATCTACTCAAAGCGTATCCAAATATAAACAAATGACGTCACACATTGTGAAATGGACAAATTCCGACAATTACTTTACGACATATATGTATATATATATAGTCTCCCAATAAATTGACATAATTTTAAATGCATTTCTCTTGAAAACTACTAAGTCTAGCTCAATGGAATTGAACAGTTTAGGTGTTGAACATCATAAGTTTATTATGGGACCGATTTCGTAAGTGTTCAATATGTGCACCGCTTGTGAAGTGACACAAGTCAAGTCGTTAGTTAAGCTCTTGCCAAATACGCTGTATCATGTCCTATAGGTAAGGGAAACTCGGATGAGTTACACCTTGGAATCTGTGAAGAACAGCGCTATATCGAGTCTAATTCGTTACCTCTTGTCTATCTTTGCTTGAATCGGCTTCTAATGCTCTGGTTGGAACGGCTTGGGGATAGTAGTTGTGGCTCATAGGGACTCAGTCCTATGGGTAATGGAAACTCGAATGAGTTACACTACGAAATTTGTGAAGACCAGCGCTATATCAAGTTTAGTTACTCTCTGTCACCGAGGACCATTGGTACAGTGGGTATGACGCTTGCATCGTATCGTAACGGTCCAGGTTCAATTCTCCGTAGTTGTTGAGGTTTTTTTCTAGACTCGATGAATGAGTTAATTATATATTATATATTATTAATCTCAATACCTCCTAATAATTTCTATCACATGCATACTTATCTAGTAAATGAGAGGTAGATGCGTGAGATAAATGGATAGCTATGAACCAACATTTATATATATATATATATGTATATATATGTGTGTGTGTGTGTGTATGTGTGATAAACCTAAGGAGCCAGGCAAACCTACCTAAGTTTCACCTAAACGGATCGTCAGGGTAATGCTGGCTAAAAAGGAAACAAAGTCGAACAGTATATATAGCTTAAACAAAAAACAACCATGACCACGTGACAAAAACAAAAAAAACAAACAAACAAAAAAAAAAAACTAGTAAAAACTCAACAAAAGGGGGTTAGGGACTACGTTCTTTATTCAACAACGAAAAGAAAAAAAGAAAAAAACAATGTTACTTTTTTTTTTCTTATCCCCGGTCTTTTCAATAGAAATAGAGATTTATCCCTAAACTGCAAATTTATTTTTTTTCTCAATAGGAATAGATAGCTTCTCCTATCGTTCTGTTCACACTTCTCCCCGGTTTTTTGACCAAGATTAGAGGTTTACCCTTTGTATTCAGTTTAGGACTGAGGTTCCGTTCTTTTTAATTCAACTGTATACTTTTAACGTCTCTGTCTAAAATACGATATATTTACGGTGTATTTATTTATTTTTCCACAATAGGAGTAGATACACTGATCTATCGTTCAGTTTAGGCTCCTCTCTGGTTTTTGAATTGTAGTACAACTTTAACCCTTGTTTCTTGTTTAAGTTTGGATTTCTAACGTAGGATTATTATTATTATTATTATTATTATTATTATTATTATATTTACTTTGATTTCTGGTGTGTACACATTTCGTTCCGGGTCCCACCAAGAGACCTAAGGTTAGAAATGGCATCATGACATTTTCCACTGACCAATTAAAAAAAAAAAAAAATAAAATAAAACATATATTTTACATAGATAAAACCCTTCGTAAGATGTGGGCTGTACTTGTGAGAACATTTTTTTGTATTTCTTTAAGGCATGGGCTTCGAGGAACACTTTCAATTAGTCTACTGGAATCTTTCACCTACAACAGGGGTTGTTGATGTTCCCATGTGCCACATTTTTTGAGATTTTGATTTCAAGGTCCTTGTATTTTGACAGGTTTTTGAAGATCTTCAAAGATACATTGCAGTCAGCAGTGACTGCCATATCAATAAGGAGGCACCTTTTTTGTGTGCGATCTCTAATATCAATGTCTGGGCGGTTAGCTCTGATTGTTCTGTCTGTGTGTATTGTGTAGACCCATAAAATTGTAACAGGTCCTATCGCCGTAACTGGGTCTGGGTGGTGTTCATACCAATTTCTTTCAGTTTCTTTCCAGTGCAGATATTGGCCCACTCTGTCATGCCGGGTTTTATATTCAGTGGGTGCCAATACCGTGCAACCTGATACAAGATGATCATTTGTTTCTGGATATTTATCACAGAATCTGCATTTGGGGCTAACACAATATTTTAGTATGTGTGCTTGATAATTTCTACTTAACAAGCATTGGTCCTGTTCAGCTTTTAACCCTGCACTGCGTAGCCACTGATGCTTACGGGGTTTGTCTACGTCAGCTTGTTTGGTACAGGCAGAGTATTGGCCATGAAGCGGTTTATCTTGCCACTTTTCTTTATCTGGTTGGTTGCATTTGTCTTTGCATTCTTTCTTAAATATTTTTCAGCTTCATTCAGTGTATTGTGCTTTACTTGTATTTCTGCGCCCATTTGAAACTCCATTTTGAACTTGGCTTCTTTTATTACGGAATAAAGACGCTTACTACTTTCATGTTCTTTGACACATATGTCCAATCTTCTGTATTTTTCCGGTATGTTTGAAGGTCAATTGCTGTAGTTTTGCAAGAGAGTTCTAGTTGAACTAATCCTCTGCCTCCTTCGGATCTGGGCACATACAGATGATCAACATCAGCTTTGGGATGATGCATGCGGTAGAAAGTGAGAAGCTTTCTCATTTTGGCGTCCATTGGCTTAATGTCAGCTATGGTCAAGTCAAGGATGTTAAAGCTGTATTACACTACAGGGACAGCCAAGGTGTTTATGGCCGATATTCTGTTTTTTGAATTCAGCTCGGTATTCACTACCAGACACACATGCCTGTAGTACCCCTTTCTTACCTTCTCCTTCATTTGGGGATTTGTATACCATCTAATTTGCTAATTCCTTGGTACTTATAGGCTTCATCTTGTTCCAATTCCCTAATCTTTGTGACAAAGTCTAAATCTATTGAGGTTGTTTCTATAATTCTCTTTTTCTTGAATGTTACTTTTGCACATTTATCTAATCCGAAGTCCATACCTATGTCATCACTGAAGCATTTTACAATATTGAGGGAGCCCTTCAACTCATTGTCGTTTTTGGCAAAGAGTTTGAGATCATCCATGTAGAGTAGGTGATTGAATGTTTTCTTATTTAGATTGTAACCATAGCTACTGTTGTTTAATTCACGCGTAAGGAGGATTAAGGACAAACAAAACAGACGAGATGACAGTGAGTCTCCTTGAAAGATTCCACGTCGGATATTCAGACGGTTGGATATGGCAGTGCCTCTGGTGTGATTTAGGTATAGTGTAGTGTTCCACATTCCCATGCTGTGCTTAAAGAAATTTACTATCATAGGGGAGAATTTGTACATTTCCAAAGTCTTAAGGATCCAAGAGTGTGGCACATTATCAAAGGCTTTACAATAATCAATCCACGCTGCGCTAAGATTTCTACATCATCTCCTGCAATTTTCCAGGATCAACTCCTGCAATTTTCCAGGATCATTTTGTTTATCACTAGTTGATCTTTGCAACCATATGAACCTCTCCTGCATCTCTTCTGTTCCAGTGGAAAAATGTTGTTTGCTTCAAAAAAAGAGTACGGTTCATCAGGACAGACGTGATCAATTTATATGTGGTGGAGAGACATGTTGTTGGATCACTGAAGGTATTATATATATAATGCCAAAAATGACAAACAGATGATCCGAATAAATTATAATTTATTCGGATCATCTGTTTGTCATTTTTGGCATTATATATATAATACCTTCAGTGATCCATTCTGGTACTTCATTCGCATTATTTACAAGCATTGATAGTTTTTACAAGGGTTTTATGGATTAATGAGAGATGATAGCCAGAAATTGGGCACTTTGTCATTTCCTGGGGATTTCCATTTTAGGGATTTTGTTAGAGTTTGCCTAACATTATTTGTGGTTATATTTTCCCACTCTTGCATAGGTGTATCCAGCATTCGTTTTTCTTCACGTTGGATCCATTCTGCATTTGGGTTCTATTCCTTTGGGCTGCTCCAAATATTATCCCAAAATGTCTGCACATTGTCAATAGATGGTGGCTTTTCGACATGTATAGGGGCTTTTGAGTTTCCCTGTAAAATTTCCTACGGTCCTTTTAGAATATTTTATTTTGGCAATAGAACCTAACCGTTTTTCGTATTGTCTTGTTCTCTGTGTCTTTAACTGACAGCATTTCCTTGACTGATGGAATTTCAATTTTTTTTAATTATTATTATTATTATTATTATTATTATAAATAAATAAAAATAAAATATAAAATAATAATAATGAAAATTATAAATAAAATAAAAATAAGACAGTAACATAAAACATTGTATGAAATAAATTAAATAAAAATTAAAAATAATAAAAACTCACCCCACATGCAATAAAAACTGTTCTTGCCAGAAATACTAACATCCCGCCAAAAGACGGTAAGTTCAGTCTCTTCACTACGAACCTTGGTACGGGCAACACGTGTCCAACTTTTCTCTATGATATGGTATGTAAAACTACGGAGTAAATTTTTCACTTTTATCACATGAACCATAAAATTGCAACCTGAAAATTACACACACCAATACACACAAAAATATAAATAAATTGTATGAAATTAACATACAATTTACTGAGCTTTTCCTGTTATTTATATACGTTTTATTTTCTGTCAAGTATGCTTTTATCTCTGTGAACTCGAAGCTAAATTCTGATGTGAGTAACCCCCCCACAACAACAACAACATTTTGATGACCGCTGACGTCTGAGTGGTGTTACGGCCTTGCTTATGTTGAATTGATTAAAAAAAAGAAAACATTTGGTCAGAGGTTAAGTTCATTGCAGCTTCTTTTTTCTCCCGAGAACTACTACTCTTTGGAAGAAACTCCCGCAAGGATTTCTTCCCAGAACGCTCAAATCTTAACCTCTTCAAGTCAAGAGACAATCACTATTTATCCTCCTTATCGTTACAAGAAGGAAGTATTCTACTTATATCTACATTCAGTAACCCTCTAGTACGAATGACTCCTGAGCCTTGTATTAAGTGAACATTATTATTAATAAAAAAAAAAGAAGAAAATACCAGCGCGTGTGCGTGCAGGACTTCCTGACGTGTACGCAAATAAGTCACGAAATCTCATTTGTCATTGTCTACATTGCATCAAAATGTTTTGTCTAGGCCACTGAGTAGTCGACAAGGAAGTGGCGCCTAATGCCGTTCCTTGTTGACCCATTCTGATTTTAGAACGACCCCAATTTATTTTTTTTTTATTACCGAGCGATAGAACAATTTCCGTTAGTGGCAGGATTGTATTAAAAAAAATTAAGAATCTAATATATTCCAAGTTAGCTGGAAAATCCGAAATGGAGAAACGAAAAGTATTAAAAATAAGATATAATGAAAAAGAAGGTTTCAAATAGAAGCAAATAAATAAAAACAGCGAGAATCCTAATTTTAAAATGGCAGAAGCATGCAGTCATTTCTTACCGACAGTTTCTCGAAGAATGAAAACCAGACGAACAGAAAAAAAATTACAATATAAATGAAAATGAATATACAACACGATATCATATCTTCTTATTTAATGAACACTTTCATGGCGGTATATTCATACTGTCGTTGCCTGGCTATGCTGGCCCATTTTGGAAAAATTACCATTTACTGAGATTATTTCTTGATATAAACATTTTTGACAATAAGGTTCACCCTGTACAAGGCCCGGGGGACAATCAAGGTAGAGGGTTACGATAAGGAGTAGTTTATATGGACTGGAGGGGAAGATAAAGTTAACTCTAGAACAGTTTAAGATTGTAGCGATCGGGGAAATATCCTCTTGGGAGTCTATTTCATAGGGCAGTGGTTCGCGGGAAGAAGTTGTTCGAGTGGAACTTACTTCTCACCGATGGAATGCGGAGTGAATGTGGGTGGTTTGCTACTATGTGGTCTAGAGTCTAGATTGCTGATGTTTCCAGATGCAATCACCTCATGGCATTTGCGAGGTATGTCCATGATGGCGTCATAATGGAAGATTTCCTGTTTTATGATGATCTGAAAACAACCACAAATGGAAAAGATATCTTCCAGCGTGTAAAGGACTTCTTTTCAAAATATGACTAAAATAACCAAATTATTGGTTCTGTGTCTCCCTGCGATGTCCTTGCGATGTCCCTGCGATGTCCCTGCTATGCTAGGAAATTAATCAGGATTTCTTGCACTGATGAAACAAAAGATTCCGTACTTTCAAGGTACCCACTGTTTTCTTCATCGACATGCTTTGGTATCAAAAACATTGCCTCAAAAGTTGTAAAAGGTTCTCCAAACTTCTGTAAATGTTTTTTTGGTTTTGTTCTTTGATTTTCTGCGCAACTTAGTTCTCACCGATGGAATACGGAGTAAATGTGTGTGGTTTTCTACTATGTAAGTGGTATGGTGGGTCCTAGCCATGAAGGTCAGACTTGGTGGAACCAGGAGATGCAGTTCGCCCGCTCACTTTCAATGATAGTAGCGATAGAGAGGCTCGCTACATCCTGCCTGTGAGGGAGAGTTTGGGAGGTGGAAAATAATTTGTCACCCACAAGGACTCGATGATGTTTTTGAATTCTCCCCAGACTGGAAAGTGAGGTCTTGGCAGCTCCTTACTAAATGTGGCCAGATTACTCCATTTTCGACCTGATCTGGCGCTTATAAACATAGAGGATAGCATGAGGAGTCAGGTACTTGCTGGAGTGGTACAGAGAGCCGATCATTTTACCTGCATCTTTTAGCGATGGATTGTATATAGTAGTTCCACTTGAGGTCGGGTGTGAGTTTCAGGCCCAGTATTCTCTCAATGCACGGGGCCGCCCCCAAGGGACATCCGCTCATCGTGACTGACGGTAGTTTGGGATCTGATCGGCAGTGATGGAATGTGACCAGTTCCGATTTTGAGACATTGAATGTAACCAGCTAATTGTTTCCACCACTAGGAAGTTAGTGTTAGATTGAAAGAAAGGCCAGCCGCGGAAGAAGCTGTTTAAGTGGAATTTACTTCTCACTGATGGAATACGAAGAGAACGTTAGTAGCTTGCTACTATGTAAGTCGCATGTCGGGTCCTAGCTGTGAAGGTCAAACCTGGTGGAACCAGTAGGTGCTATTCGTCCGAGCACTTTCAATGATAGCAGCGATAGAGTAGTGAGAGACTCGCCACACCCTGCTTGTGAGAGAGAGGTTGGAATGTAGGAAAGAATTCTTCTCCCACAAGCATTCGGAGACGATTTAAAACTCTATCTAGACTGGGAAGTGAGGTCTGGGCAGCTCCTGACCAAATATGGCAACTCGAGGAAATAAAGAAAAATCCAGACAGAAAGAGGGCGCGAATAAAGTAAGACAAATAAAAACAAATAAATACAGAAAAATAAATTATATAAACATTTCACTGCTTTATATGCCTTGTCCCTTCAGGACGTGGCCGATCATATGTCTCCACATCTTCCTGTTCTGTGTAGGTCTTAATAGATTTTGTTCTCTTATGTCTCCTGAAAGCATCGATTTGGGCAAGGTCACTGTGGGTTTTTTTTTTTTTGCACTGTCCCCCTTGCCTTCAATTTGCCCTGTGAGTATCTAATTTTTCAAGCCCTCTTTCCTCATTATGTGCCCTAGAAATTTCAACTGTCTCTTTCTGATGTTAAGCAAAAATTTCTTTTTTGTTTCCATGTTCTCTAAAACTTCGTTGTTGCTTACACGCTCGGTCCATGGTATCATTTATACTGATTTTCGTAAAATTCCAGAGATACCGTAGCCCTTGACTTTGTGAAAAAGGCTAGCATGCTAAACGTCGTCGAAGGTCATCGAGATATCTTAAGCCACAACCCGAGCCTCGATGGACCGAGAGAAAACGCAGTGGACCTAGAGAAAGGAAAAGACATTCTGTTTATCCGAAGGAAGGCTGTTTGATGTGAGATCTTTAAACAATTTGGTGTTGATTACAGTCTATAGTTTTCTTTTTTTATATGCCATGTCCCTTCAGGACGTTGGCGATAATGGCCCACCACATCTTCCTTGTAGCTATTAATAACTTTTCTAATTTTTTTTATTTCTCCCCAACTCTGTTCTACCATCCACTTTCTCAAGCTCTTCAATTATGTTATCTCTCCTTCTTTTTCTGAATATGCCCTGTGAGCATCAGATTTTCTAAGCCCTCCTTCCTCATTACTCGCCACAGAAGTTTCGACTGCTTCTTCCTGATGTTAAGTATAAGTATTTTTGTTATCATTTTCTGTCGTTGCTCACATATTCGGTCCATGATATCGTCAGCATCTTTCCGCAGAACCAAATTTCTCTTGCTTCAAGTCTCTTTTTCATCTTTGAGTAGATTATCCAGCATTCAGTGCCATTTAGGAGGACAGATATCAGTGTACTTTTCTTTGATTCTAACGAAATGGCTCTGTTATTTTTATACTTTGGTTTCCTCTTGAAGTGCACCTCCGCGCATTTCAGTGTCGCATTTTCCGCTCTCTGTTAAAACACGCCCCAGATATTTGAATTTTTTATTGTTTGATTTTGGTAAATAGGATTGTTTTACTCATCTTTAGCACAACTTAAAGTTAATGCTGAATCTTACGTATTTATGGTAAAAATGATCAATAATACATCTTATAGCAAAATGAGCAAAAATGCATCTTATAGCAAAATGACCAACAATGCATCTTATTGCAAAATGAACAAAAATGCATCTTATAGCAAAATGACCAACAATGCATCTTATAGCAAAATGATCAACAATACATCTTATAGTAAAATGACCAAGAATGTATCTTCTAGCAAAATGGCCACCAATACATCTTACAGCAAAATGGCCAACAATGCATCTTATAGCAAAATGACCAACAATAAATTTTAACAGTCGTTGAAGGCATACAATTGCGTTCAAAATATATTTTGTTGTGTTCAGAATATTTAGATTTCGGCATTAGATAACCCATAGAGGTGTTGATATGCCGCTATCAAATCCACTATCAGAAAGAGACCGTTGACATTTTCGGGGCAAATAATGATGAAAGTGGGTTTGGAAAACTTGAAACTCACAGGGCATATCGAAGTCAATAGGAAAAAGTGAGTAACCTACTCACGGATCTTGAGTAAATGTATGGAAGGACAGGGACTCAGTGGGACAGTAAACAGACAGATATTGATAAGACCGACAAAGAAGAATAAGAAGTTGTGGAGAGCCAAACTCGCTCACATCTTGAAGAGACGCACCACATAAAAAAAGGATTTACATTGAAATGTCTTTCTTTTCTATTTCGGCCCCAGCATGAAAAATTGGAAGCAGTACATACATAACTCGAATACTAATAATTGATGCAAAAATTTATCAACCTGCATCTAAATGTTTATTATTATTTTCTTTGATTTCAGATGTATACACATTTCCTTCCGAGACCCAACCAGACACCTAATGTTATATACCGTATCTATGAACACTAATGGGTATGTTTAATTCCTCATAAATACGTTGAACACTACTGTAAGTAGTGGAAATATGGTGTCTAAGTAGTTCACCACTAGAAGTGGTTTACCTACTTAACGCCGCTGGCGAGTATTGTATTTTGATTTTATAAAGATTAGCATTTCATTTCCAACCCCCGTTTTTGTTATTCCTCATTCAGTAACCTTTCCAAGGTTACAACACCTAAGGTTAGAAATATCACTATGTTATTTTCCACTGATCATTTAAAAAAAAAAAGATCACACAAATTTACATAGATAAAGTTCTTATATGTGAACTGTACCTGTGAATACAATTTTTTGTATTTCTTTAAGGCATAGACTACCAGGAATTCCTTCATTGAATCTATAGGAACCTTTTCCAATCAATCCGAGTGCTCTAACTACAACTGCAATTATTGATGTCCTCATGTGGCACGTTTTTGGTATTCCCACGTCAAGATCCTTGTATTTTTGTTAGTGTTTTAAGATATTCAAATATTATTATTATTATTATTATTATTATTATTATTATTATTATTATTATTTCCTTTCATTTCAGATGTATACGCATTCCCTTTCGGGTCCCAACCAGGGACCTAAGGCCAGAAATGTCACCACAAAATTTTCCACTGATCATTAAAATAAAAAAATACGTAGAGCTTTAAAATAGCTCTTCGTAATTTGTGAGCTATACTTGTGAGCACAATGTTTTGTATTTGTTTAAGGCATGGGCGACTAGGAATCCTTTCAATGAGTCTATCGGAACCTTTTCCAATCAGTCCGAGTGCTCTAACTACAACTGGAATTATGGATGTCCTCATATGCCACATTTTTAGATTTCCATTTTCAAGATCCTTGTATTTTTATCATTTTTTTAAAAAGATCTTCTAATCTACATTACAATTTGCAGGGATTATCATATCTGTAAGAAGGTTTATGTTGTCTCTGATCACGATGTCTTGGCGACTAGCTTTGATTGTTCTGTCTCTGTGTTATTATTATTATTATTATTATTATTAATTGGGTAATGTTCCACGTCGGCGGTTTTAAATAGTCCATCTTTGGCGAGGAACAGGATTCAGTTGCATTATTATTATTATTATTATTATTATTATTATTATTATTATTATTATTATTATTCTTTGATTTCTGTTGTATACACATTTCCTTCCGGATCCCAACTAGAGACCTAAGGTCAGAAATGGCTTCTTGATATTTTCCGCTGGACATTTTTTTGTATAAAAAGGAAACCTAAGATCACTCACATTTTACACAGATAAAGTTCTTTGTAATTTGTGAGCTGTACCTGCGAGTACAATTTTTTGTATTTCTTTAAGATATGGGCTGCCATGTATCCCTTCAATGAGTCTATTATTATTATTATTATTATTATTATTATTATTATTATTAATATTATTATTATTTTCGCACTTCATATGGCTAGAGGAAATAAAAGGAAGCAAATTAAGTCAATATACAAAAATATTTCCATTGTAGACAAACCAGTAAAAAAAACAAAAAAAAAAAACAAAAAAAGACGTGACAATGCACACAGTCCATTGCCGATTTTTAAGACCCGTGGGATAGGATGGCATTCAAATGATTGATTAAATGCATCACGGAAATCAAACATATGAAACCAAAGTTGCAAAAGGTTAGAGAACTCTTATTCTTGGAGAATCTATTTCTTTACACACACACACACACACACACACACACACACACACACACACACACACGCGCTTTCTCTCTCTTTCTCTCTCTCTCTCTCTTATATGAAAACATACACATGCTCGGGCGCTTACACCCACGGCGCATATCTTAATTTGCTTGCCGTAGATCTCGAAATCAATATTTCGCTTAGTTCAAGGCAAAAGGAAAATACCATTTGACACAAAGAAATGAGTACGGAACTGCTACATAATATATACCGTAATTCCCCATATATAATACGCCTTCATCCATAATACGCACACCTAAAAAAGTATGGGAAAATGCTTCTACTCATGCATAATACGCACCCCTTTTTTGGTAATCAAACCCTATAAATTGTACCTCTCCAATTTCATTACGGCCATCGTTTCCTACTCTTATTTAAAAAAAATGGTTTTAAACATAGAATAATATTATTCTAATTTAGTTTTATGATAATTCTTATTTTATTTTACGGCAATTTTTAAAGAGTTTTTGTATCTGTGTATATTACGCACCCCTGATTTTGCTTATTATTTTTTTTAGACAAAAATGCGTATTATACATGGGGAATAACGGTAATCTCCGATATTACAGAGAATTCCAGACAGTCTCTTCACAGATTATTAAAAGAATTGAAGTGAAAGAAAAGAGGTTTTAACAACGAAACCTGAGCATGGACAGAACACATGATCAACTTTCTTTATATTAATTTCACTGTTTGTAAAAGGGATGCGTATTCAAACAAGTGTACCCACTAATTATAACGTTTATCGTCACTATATATATATATATATATATATATATATATATATATATATATATATATATAAAGAAAGAACAGTAAGATATATAATCCGGTTTTCTTATAGATATTTTTATTTTTACAAAATAGCGCTCAATATATATATATATATGTGTGTATATATATATATATATATATATATATATATATATATATATATATATATATATATGTACCTAGTGTAACAGCAAAATTGTCGAAATCGTGTTACAGCATAATTGTCCATCCCACAAAATGTTAAATATAAAAAAAAACACTAAACTAATTGAGTTTCTTTTTCTAGGTTTCCAGATAAGACGTTTAGCCAGCTTGACACCATTTGTCGTAAGAATCACTGAAAAGCTCTTTGAGTTATTCAGTTAGAAAGAGAACAGGTTAAAATCCATTTTGTGTCAGCTCGACTGTCTTCCCAAATCAGCAATGGTGAGAGGAAAAAGATCATCCAGGCCTTCAGTAATGGTACCAACATTCATACCCTGGCTTCCGTCTTCAAATTCCATTCAAGAACCATGAAAAGAACGGTAAATAAGTTTATTAAAGCGGGGACAGTAGAGAGAAAAACTGGACCAGGAGGTCACAACAGGAATAGGGATAGTCATTTTGACTGGATCCAACTCGATACTTAAGACGCTTGAGATGAGTTTCAGCTATGACAGTCCAAAGAGAAGTGAAAAAAAAAGTCTTCAATATGAAATCGTACGTGAAATATGTGAGGTGCTTTCTTAGTCCAGAGCAGAAAGAAGCTCACGGAGGGCGAAGATCATCTTGAATGTGTTGGAAAATGATCCTGGAATAATATATATATATATATATATATATATATATATATATATATATATATATATATATATATTTAAACTTTATGAGCTTCTGATCCTTAGCTATGATTAATTAATGATGAACAAGTCATTTTCGATTATGATCGATTTTATCGCAATTCTTCTGTTAAGCTTGGAGAATAATTATACATTCTTATTGCTCAAAGTAGAGTCCAATAGTGTTATAAAAGCCTCAGAGAATTCCAGTAAGATATCTTTAATCATTTCTAAGATACATATCATATATAAACTAAGCTCATGTAATTTACAGGCCTATGGGTTTTGTTGGGTGATAACGAACGGTATGATAAAACACACACATATCTATCTATCTATATATTAAGACATTTTTATGTTTATACATTCTTTTTATAGATACAAATATTTAAGTAAATACTCTGTTTATAATAAACAGTATTAAACAACATTTATCGGCCTGAATGTCCGAGAAATTTTCATACAAAATATTCGTCCTCCGACGGGATTCGAACCTGCATCCTATACGGAACTATCATTTAGCTTGACGTGCCTTTACCGATTAGGTCACAGAGGAGCATTCGGCCGGCAAGGTCGAATTTACTGTATATTTACAGAAAATGTTTATACGTTATTTTTATAGATATAATTTATTTAATTAAATGCTCTGATTTTTTTTTAATTAAACAGTATTAATTTAATATGGGACTGAATGTCCCAGTAATTTTCAAAGAAAATATGCGTCCTCCGATAGGAACCGAACCTTTAACCCTAAGATATGTTTCGTGAATAGAAATGATCGATTTCGAAAAATCATCGAAGGTGCATGTTTATAAACAGTAATTCGGGCTTTGCTCACCAACCGCTTCTTTGTGGCTGAATGTCAGATTAAATAATAGTACCCAATGGATTTCGGGAGGAGAGCGCTTATTTTCTATGAAATTTCTAGAACATTCAGGCCGGTAAATGTAAATAATATTATTTAAATAAAAAAAATAAATAAAAAAAAAATCCCAGAGCATTTACTTAAATAAATCACATATATAAAAATAACGTATCCACAGAATATATATATATATATATATATATATATATATATATATATATATATATATATATATATATATATATATATATATATTATGTGTGTGTGTGTGTTTATCTAAGTCGGATGTATCTATCCCATTCTGTCAATATCTATGTATAACATTCTGTACATATCTATCTATCTATCTATCTATCTATCTATCTATCTATCTATCTATAACGCCCTGTACATATCTATGTATCTATCCAATTGTGTCAATATCCATCTATAACATTCTGTATATATATATATATATATATATATATATATATATATATATATATATATATATATATATATATATATATATCAGTCTGTTCATTTCTTATCTATCTATCTATCTATCTATCTATCTATCTATCTATCTATCCCATGCTACCAAGCTATTTAATTTTAGAAAAATCATAGTCGGGGTGACTTCCAAATTTCAGGATAAGATTTGGTGCAGACCCCCTCCCTCCGTGAATTGTTTTATTTTGTAATTGTTCAGTGGATATGAAAGTAAGGGCACGTCAATTTTTATGCCCTTTAATTTGAGTAAATAAATCTAGCGTTAACCTTTGGGTGGCCCGCTGATATTAATTAGGAATGAATGTTTGTTCATTCACTGCAGATTTTTAGCGGCAAATCTATCTCTTCATATCTATCTCAGTTTGTTCATTATCTATCTATCTATCTATCTATCTATCTATCTATCTATCTATCTATCTATCTATTTGGCGAAGGGTATTATCTATCTATCTATCTATCTATCTATCTATCTATCTCGATTTGTTCGTAACTATAGTTTTACATCCGTTGTAGTAATGAAAACTTCTTGACCCAACGCACTTCCCAAAATGTGACAAAAATGAGTCAAGAACATTTCAAAATATTTCCTATCTTAGTTGATATATATATATATATATATATATATATATATATATATATATATATATATATATCGGTACCGCCAATAAAAGCGATAATATTTAAAATGAATTTTAAAACATAAAGGCTTTTTAGAAGCTTTTGTTTTAGTTTTAATTCAAAGCTAGTTGATAGAGAGATATATAGATAGATAAATATGAAAATACATAGATAGTTCATTATCTATTTATCTATCTCTTTTCATATCTATCTAGCTAGCTAGCTAGCTAGCTAGCTAGCTATCCCCCTATATATATATATATATATATATATATATATATATATATATATATATATATATATATATATATATGTACCGCCAATAAAAGCAATAATTTTTAAAATGAATTTTAAGATAAAGGCTTTTTTGAAGCTTTTATTTTAGTTTTAATTCAAAGCTAGTTGATATATATATATATATAAATAGATATGAAAATAAATAGATAGAGTGTTCTTTCTCTATTTTATCTATCTCTTTTCATATCTATCTATCTAGATAGATAGATCTATATATATATATATATATATATATATATATATATATATATATATATATGTACCGTCAATAAAAGCAATAATTTTTAAAATGAATTTTAAAAGAGGTACCGTCAATAAAAGCAATAATTTTTAAAATGAATTTTAAAAGATCAAGGCTTTTTTCAAGCTTTTTTTGTAGTTTTAATTCAAAGCTAGTTGATAGATAGATATGAAAATAGATAGATAGTTCATTATCTATCTACCTATGTCTTTTCATATCTATCTATCTATCGAGCTGCAAATCGCATTTTGGGTTCATCCTTTTACCGATGACCATGCATTCTGTCTTCTTATAGTTTATGCTTAGTCCTTTCTTCTCGCTCTCCTTCGCTACCTTCTGTAGGAGATTTTGTCGTTTCTTTTCCGTGTCTGCTACCAGCACTGTGTCATCTGCGTATCTTATGTTGTTAAGATTATGACCGCCAATGCGAAATCCAGGTAGGATTTTCTCAGGATTGCCTCGCTCTATAGTCTGGACGGGTCAGTTGAGGACACAACCTTGCCTTACGCCATTTTCTATTTTTGTTTCTTGTACATGAACTCATTTTCTATGCGCATGCGCGCTGTTTGCTGCCAGTATAGTTTCTTGTTTTTACTCATATCTTTCCCGACTACATCAAGGTTGCTGAGCAGTTCCAGCAGATCTTTGTGGCGTACTTTGTCAAAGAGCTTTGCATAATCTATGAAATATAGATACACGTCCTCCTGCATTCGTATCGTTTAGCACACACGAAATGGAAACTACAGAATGTAGTGAAGGAAAGGGAGAAGAAAGGACTAAAGCTCAATTGTAAGAAAACAGAATGCATATTTGTTAGCAAAAGGGGGAACCCGACATGCAAATTATAAATTGAAGATATGTGTTGTGACCAAGTAATTGGTTAAGAAATAGCAAAACAACACGTTGCAGATAAATAATGTATTCAACAGTAAATACAACAGAAGTGTGTTACCCGACTTGGGAGTGTGTATCGGTTGAACAGCGTTCAATCTATATCACCGTTATATTCAGTGACCCTCCCATGAGGGCACATGTGGCACAAGGACGAGTTTAACGTGGGTCATCCGAAACCGTAGGCTCGGCCAATAAATCCCCGTAGAACCTGCATTAACAGGTTCGGGTTTGTCTACCTCCCCGGACGAAACTCAGCCTCATCCGGGTTCCTTTCTGCCCAAGGCAGAGATTTCGACAGGAGCTGCGAACAGTTACAGCCTCGGTAGAACAGTCTATATCACGGTTAATATCTAACAGCACCCTTATGAGAGATGTATGTGGCACAAGGCCGAGTTTAATGTGGGTTCTCCGAGCCCGTAGGCTCGGCCAAAAATATTCCTTTAGAACCCGTAAAAAAGGGTTCAGGGTCTGTCTATCTCTCCGGACGAAACTTTGCCCTTCGGCAAAGCCTCGTCTGGGTTCCTCTCTGCCGAGGCCGGGAGTTTGACATTCGAATATTGACGAGTTTGGGTCGAATGTGGCACAAGGACGGTTTTTCGTGGGTGCTCCGAACCCGTAGACTAGGTCAAAAATATTCCCTTTGAATCCGTATAAATGGGTTCAGGGCTTATCTACCTCCCCTGACGAAACCTTGCCCTTCTGCAAAGCCTCGTCCGGTTCCTCTCTGCCGAAGCAGAGAGTTTGACAGCAATGAACGTTTTGGTAACGTTCCCCCCGTGCCTTTCTTTTCTTACTACTTTATAGTAAGTGGAAGAGTTCACAATAGCCTCATTAGAAAGACACCACAACAATATGAAAATCGTGCAATAATTTAAATATCTGGGAAGTGTTTTAACAGAGGACAGAAAGTGCTACACTGAAATCCGAAGGCGCATTTGGGACCGTAAAAGATGCCTTCTAAAAGCTAAGCAAAGTATCAAGAAATACATAAATTTCGTTAGAAACAAAGAAAAGTGTATTGAACTGAAACACAACACCAGTCCTCCTATATAGTAGTGAATGCTGAACAATCCCCTGACAGATGAAGAAGAGACTTCAAGCAGCAGAACTGTCTACAGGATGATGCTGAGAATACCATGGATAGAACGTGTGGCCAGCGACGAAGTTTTAAAGAAAACTAGACTAATCGTGACCTGTCGAGTCACTGACGGCTCAGGTTATAAAACATTGAAGTTGATTTTAATATTCCATTGAAATGGAAGTTAATTCTATTATCATTCAGTTAAATATTTCAATTAGTTCGTGTCATGATTGGTCCGATTTCATGTTTAACGTTCTAGTGATCGTTTACAGCAATTAATAGGATTAGAACTTCCGGGATAAACTTTTAATTATAATTTTTAATTATTTAAAATATTGTTTGTTTAAAGAAAGCTGAAATAATAAAATAATTACTCTACAAGCAACTGGACGAAACAGCAAAGCGGCATCTCTTTGTGTATATCTTTAATTTAAAAGAATAATTGAATTAAAAACATTGTTTAAAGAAAATGTAAATAATTACTCAAATGTAAATAATTACTCTCCAAACAACTGGACGAAACAGCAAAGCGGCATCTCTTTGTGCCTGTCTTTAACTTAAAAATATTTTAATTAAAAAATTGTCTGTTTAAAAAAAGTTAAAATAAAAATACTTACTGTATAAACAACTCGTATTTTTAAATCTTATTCAATTAAATCATCATCTGCCGGACAGACGACGCACACAAGCACACACGCATTATAGACATCTAGTATTATATAGAGAGAAACAAAAAGGACATTTAGAATTAACATCAGGAGGAGACAACTGAAATTCCTATAACACATAATAAGGAAAAAGGGTTTGGAAAGTTTGATACCCACATGACAGATTGAAGGAAAGAGGGACAGAGAAAAATTTGGGGTAATCTACCTGGTGATCTATAGTGAATGGTTGTCGGAAAATGGTTTAGAAGTGATAACAGAAAGACAAAATTTATTAAGAGTTACAACGGACAGGAAAATGTGGAGAGCTATGATCGCCAATGTTCTGAAGGAACACTGCACATAGAAGAAAAAGAAGAAGACAGTTCCCAGTTGGACCAACTGATTCACTACCGATTGCACCACCCGCACTTCCGTCATGACTTAGGTACCAAATTCTGCGAGGATGAAATCCTGAAGCTGCCTCAGTGATGGCAAAAGGTACTGGAACAAAATGGCGTACCCGGGGTTGAATAAATCTATGTACGAATATGTAAATATTATCTTGGAATTTTACTTTAAAAGAGCAAACGTTACGGACTTTCGTTCCTACACAATATATCCACTTAATACGAGCCCTGGAAGTTTATATCTTTCATGTCTACACTCTTGACTTATTTATGAAAACAGAAGACGCTTGCTGTACCAGATAGTTTGAACCCAGCCTCTAATACAGTGTTTTTCAAACTGTGGGTCCATACCCGTCAGCGGGTCGCAAGGTAAATAAAATGGGTCGCGACAAAAAAAAAGAAGAAAAAATAGGCAAGTGAAAAGTGCAGAATATAAGCAACTCTAAATGTTGCACAGCATTCATAAATCATTGCTAGCTTTTCACCGAACTATGCTTGTATTATATATATATATATATATATATATATATATATATATATATATATATACACGAGCAGAGTGTTTCGCTGTATTACAGTTCCTCTGTGTGGCTAAACGTCCGATTACTTCAATTTAGGATCGACACCAGACTGATTTGGTATCAGTCAGATCTCTTACCTCTAGGCCATCGTCGCAAGGCAGGGAAGGAATGGAATTTTAACGTCTTTCTCTATACGAAACACGCCAGCAGCTCAGAGAACTCAATTCAATTTTACTTGAAGAGTAATGCTTAATAACAGTAGGAGCCGCTGTTTTTTTAAAAAACCTTTTTCCCATATATATATATATATATATATATATATATATATATATATATATATATATATATATATTCTGTTCTCTTTGTGTTTATATATCTTGTTCGTAAAACTCGTGGGGGACTGAGTGACGTCAATTCTCTTTCACAAAGCTCCATTGCGCCAAAACCTAGCTCTAAATGTAATCATTTTAGACTCATACGAATAGATAATGCAAATAGATACATGCTAAACTTTTGACATATTTATGAAAGCAGAAGATGCTAGCTGCACCAGATAGTTTGAACCCAGCCTCTAAAACAGTGTTTTTCAAATTGTGGATCCTACCCTTCAGTGGGTCATAAAATAAATAAAATGGGTCGCGAACAAAAAAAAAAAAAAGCAAAAATAGGCGAGAGCAAAGTGCAGAATATAAGCAACTCTAAATGTTGCATAGCATTCATAAATCATCGCTAGTTTTTCACCGGACTAAGCTTGTATATATATATATATATATATATATATATATATATATATATATATATATATATATATATACGATAAGACTGTTCCACTGTATCACAGTTCCTCAGTGTGGCTAAACGTTCGATTGCTTCAATTCGGGATTAACACCCGACTGATTTGGTATCAGTCAGATCTCTTACCTCTAGGCCATCGTCGCAAGGCAGGGAAGGAATGGAATTTTAACGTCTTTCTCTATACGAAACACGCCTGCAGCTCATAGAACTCAATTCAATTTTTCTTGAAGATTAATGCTTAATAGCAATAGGAGCCGCTGTTTTTTAAAACCACATTTTCCCATATATATATATATATATATATATATATATATATATATATATTCTGTTCTCATTGTGTTTATCTATCTTGTTCGTCACACTCGTTGCGGACTGAGTGACATCAATACTCTCTCACAAAGATCCCTTGCGCCAAAACCTAGCTCTAAAAGTAATCATTTTAGATTCATACAAATAGATAATACAAATAGATATATTCTACAATCTTGACATATTTATGAAAACAGTAGACGCTAACTCTACCCGCCTCTAAAACAATGTTTTTCAAACTGTGGGTCCATATACTACAGTGGGTCGTGATATAAATAGAATGGGTCGCGACAAAAAAAAAAAAAAAAAAAAGAAAAAATAGTGCAGAATATAAGCTATTATAAATGTTGCACTGCATTCATAAATCATCGCTAGTTTTTTCACCGAACTAAGCTCGTATTATATATATATATATATATATATATATATATATATATATATATATATATATATATATTCTGTTCTCATTGAGTTTATCTGTCTTGTTTTTCAAACTCGTTGCAGACTGAGTGACGTCAATTCTCTCTCACAAAGATCACGTGCGCCAAAACCTAGCTCTAAAAGTAATAATTTTAGATTCACACAGATAGAAACATAAATAGATATATACAATTCCAAAATGTGCGGATCATATG
Organism: Acanthosepion lycidas; assembly: GCA_963932145.1. Lineage (NCBI taxonomy): Eukaryota > Metazoa > Mollusca > Cephalopoda > Sepiida > Sepiidae > Acanthosepion > Acanthosepion lycidas. Next base: position 19,686,195 of record OZ010575.1, read on the forward strand.
AGATATGCATATAAATTTTCGATGCTAAATACATGAACCTTTTCAACAGAGTTTGTCTTTCATTTGTTACACATATGTATAATCTATCACAATGCAAAACGTGGTTCTTGCTGTAAGTCGCAGAAAAAAAAAGTTTGTTAAACCCTGCCCTAAAATATGAAATCGAAAGAAATTTATGCTCCCCTCCTGTTGTTAGACTCCCCCAACTTATTCGGCGCGGGAGAGTAGTAAGAAGTTGTTCATACAAAAACAAACAAAAAGATGTCGATATAAGTATCTCCAGATGTCTGTGAACTGCGTTCGTATTTTGGGTTTGCCCTTTCCGGGTCAATCTTGCTATGTTTACAAACATATGGCAGTAAAGAGTAATTTCTGGAACAAACTTGAAACTGGACGATAAAATACATTCCTACAAAGAAGCGGTAAAAAAAAAAAAAAAAGAAACATGATGTACTAATTACTGAAGGTGATTATGTCAAAACCGTTTACCAGCACACCAATGTACAGATCTGAAAAAAGCAGATGAAAGAAACTTATTTCAAATCTATTATATTCTTCAGGTGTAGACTAAATTCGGGCACAAGCGAACTGGAATTACGGCTGAGGTGCTTCAAGTTCGCATAAAAATAATATCATTGGAAAAGGCATGAACCCACTTCTTCTTGTACCACGCTCTATCACCGGAAAGGTATGCACTTTGAATAGATATTTACGAGCAATGAATCTTTCTGAAGCATTCATTTGTTTTTTGTTTTTTAATCATTTCACCTGAAGCAAGGCGATAATGCGACTAAGACGCAAGAGGACCATTGTAAATGAAAGAGAATGAGAAGACTTTAGAAGGAGCGGGAAACACAATTCTAAACAGGAAACAAGGGATAAACCCTTACTCCTGTTAAAAAAAAAACAAAACAAAACAAAAAAAAAAACTGACAGTAAGTTTATTTTGTCTGGCACAAAACTGAAATCCACTTGCTTGATTCCATTCGCATTCACGGCAGCTGCTGACCTGTCACTATCGGACCTGTCACTTGACTCCATAATTCTCTCTAATTCCAGTCATTATATTCAATTTCATGTAAATACAATTGCGAATAGAAATGGCTGTATCTCTTCACCCACCACCTATGGGTTAAATAGTAACACAAATTGGTCTCTTAAGCTTGAGTTGACAACCAGTCTAGGAGAAGGAATACTCTGAATTCCCAAACCCGGATATAAAGAAAGCTTGTCTGTGATGGTAGAACTTTCACCAATTGCGATGAACAGATGTTACCTCAGGGAGTTCCCGTGTCTTTAGCGTCTATTTGGGATTTCAACTCAGCCCAGACGCCGTGGTGCATACGATCCATCAATAAAGATGCTGGATAAATGGAAGGATCACTGTACCGCTCCAGCAAGTACCTAACTCCTCCTGCTATCCTCTACCTTTCTAAGAGCCAGCCCAGGACAAAAATGGACTACTGCTATTATAGATGGGCTGGAGCTGCACAGTCTTAACTTTCTAGTCTTGATAGGTCGAAACAGTTGTCAAGTGCTTTCTGTATTCTGTTGAGGATGAATTACTATAATGATTATTCTAATCCCCTAAAAGTCTATCACTTGCATATCCTTGCATGACTCAATTAATGCTCTGCGATGGAGCAGCTAAAGGGAAGGAAGACGTTGCTCTTGGGGCACAACACGTCGGTTTTGAATAATTGGACGAGTATCACCACGGAATTTGTGAGCAGCGGCGCTATATCGAGTCTAGACTATTTCTTCTCCGTCATCGAGGCCTATTGGTCCAGTGGTATGACGCTTTGATTCTCGGTAGTGGATTCACATTGCTGATGAGTCCCAAATAGCACGAAATTGCTGTCCAGTGCTTTCTGCATTCTGTTGAGAATTCTTTTAGATTCGATGAATTACTATAATGAATATATATATTCATATTCATACTATAATGAATATATATATATATATATATATATATATATATATATATATAAAAGTGAACATAGAAGTCAACACTTAGAGGCGACAGTCTGTTTCATGCTATATGCAATCGTCAGGCCACGATTGCATATAGCATGAAACAGACTGTCGCCTCTAAGTGTTGACTTCTATGTTCACTTTTATATTTACACACGCTCTATCTCTGATATTGAGCACATTATTCCATAAATATAGCACACCTTAAGACTATATTTCTTTATATATATATATATATATATATATATATATATATATAAATTCGATGAATTGCTATAATATTAATGATAGTTTTTTGATGAATTACTATAATGAATATATATATTCCGACGGTTCAGCTTATAAAACATTGAAGTTGATTTCAACGTTCCATTGAAATGAAAGTTAATTTTATGATGATTCAGTTAAATATTTCAGTTCGTTTGTGTCATCCTTGGTCTGGTTTACAAGTTCATGTTTAACGTTTTACTGATTGTTTACAGCATTTAATAGGAATAGAACTTCCGGGATAAACTTGAACTGCAAATCAGATTAACTTAAAAATATTATTTTAATATCCCAAAATTATTCACTTGGAAATATTGCTTTTAAATATGCACAAAAATAATTCTTATTTAATATTTTTTTGTTTAAATAAAGCTGAAACATCAATAATTGCATTACAAACAACTGGACGAAACAGCAAAGCTGAATCTCTTTGTGTATGTGTTTAACTTAAAAAATAATTTAATTAAAAATATTGTTTGTTTAAAGAAAGCACAAATGTAAATAATTACTCTACAAACAACTGGGCGAGGCAGCAAATCTGGATCTCTTTCTGTCTGTCTTTAACGTAAAAAATAATTTAATTAAAAACAGTCTGTTTGAAGAAAGTTAAAATAAAAATACTTACACTATAAACAACTTGTAAATCATTATACACCGGACGGAAGCACCATATAAGCATGCCCGCAATCTCAGACTTTTAATATCATATATATATATATATATATATATATATATATATATATATATATATATACATATATATATATATATATATATATATATATATATATATATATATATATATATATAGTTTTAAGGTGTGCTATATTTATGGGATAAAGTGCTTAATATCAGAGACAGAGCGTGTGTAAATATAAAAGTGAACATTGAAGTCAACACTTAGAGGTGACAGGCTGTTTCATGCTAGACGTCAGTTGGCCTGACGATTGTGTTTAGCATGAAACAGCCTGTCGCCTGTAAGTGATGACTTCAATGTTCACTTTTATATATATATATATATATATATATATATATATATATATATATAAATTTTATATGTGTGTGTGTTGTGTGTGCTATAAAATGGTTGCAATATTCGGTAGGTTATCAATAGACTTTCAACTGCATTCGAGGCATTTATCTTAAGAATTAGTATCAAGAAGACTGAAGTGGCACACCAACCAAAGTCAATGGCGAAATCTGTAGGTGGTGTTCAGCACCTCCTCTAGCACTCATTCTACCCTCCATGTCAATTACCGTTGGGCACAAAGAAAATAAATATACAAAAGCCCTTAGACAAGCCACTCTCCCATAATTACCACCTAGGTGGAAATACCTGGCCAAAAATGATTACAGCCGCTGTCAACCTTGACACAAACACACACGCAGGCAGGCAGGTGCCCCCCCCATATATATATATATATATATATATATATATATATATATATATATATATATACATACATATATTTATATATATATATATATATACATATATATATATATGTATATATGTGCAGGTATGTAGAAAAATAGGAAAGAACACGTTAGGTAAATAATCCGGTGTTCTTTAGTATTTTTGTTTTTATTTTTTAAAAAACAGTGCTCCATACAGAAGTAATTACTTTAATTACTTTTTAAAAAAATAAGATTCCTTCGCTACATAAGAGTTCTCATGTTTCAAAAACGAGAGTCGAAAACCATCAATATAATTATTAAAATTAAATTGAATTAAAGTAACAAGCCCTGTTTCATCCTCAAGCGAAAATTTAGGAAACAGGGCTTGTTACTTTAATTCAATTTAATTTTAATAATTATATTGATGGTTTTCGGCTCTCGTTTTTGAAACATGAGAACTCTTATGTAACGAAGGAATCATATATAAAAAAATAATTATGATATATATATATATATATATATATATATATATATATATATATATATATAGGTATATGCCCGTGTGTGTGTTTATAGCGGAAACTATTGCCCTGGAGGCAGTACTAAACGGTATTCAACGAAGCTAGAATTTACATTAAGGTTACCTGATGTCTTTAATTTGTATTGACTTCCCTATGTTTCCAAACTGTTTTCTTTTCGTTCCTATTCTTCGTTTATTTTTATTCATTTTTTTTTTGTCTTTCTATCCGTCTTTCTCCTCGCGACGTTTTCATCATGGAGAATTTTTTTTTTTTTTGGCCTTTCAAGATTTTGTCTTTATTTATTCTACCGGTTTTGTTTGCCGTCCTCAGTAATTTTTCTCTCCTTCAATCTGATCTTCCTTTCTTTTCTTTTCGAATTACACCACGAACGGTTTTATCTCTCTCGCTTTTTGTTTTCGAAGTCCGTCACGAATTGTTTTCTTTCTTTTATTTTCGAAGTCCGTCACGAACCGTTTTATTTGGCTCTCTTTTCTTTTCGAATTCCGCCACGAATTTTTTTTTGTTTTTGCTTTTATTTTCGAATTGGTAACGTACAATTTTATTTTTCTTTCTTCGAATATCGTTATGAATTGATTTCTTTCTAGTATTTTCGAATTATGTCAGGAAGAGTTTTATTTTTCTCTCTTTTCTTTTCGAATTACTTCACAAAGCATTTTATATGTCTTTCTTTTTTCATTGAATTCACTCACGAGCCGCTTAATTTATCTTTCTTTTCTTTTCGCATTCGTGACGAACAGTTTTATTTTTCGCTTTTTTGTTTCTTTTCTAATTCGACCACGAACAGTTTTATCATTCGCTCTTTTCTTTTAGAATATGTCCAGAAACTGTTTCTTTTTTTCTTTTCGAATTCGTCACGGACAGTTTTACGTTTCTCTCTTTTATTTTCGAATTCCGTCACGAACAGCTTTGTTTCCGTCTTTTCTTTTCGAATTCCGTCACGAACAGTTTTATTTTTATATCTTCATCGAACATATCTTTACGAGGAAAGTCGGTTTTGGTTTTCTCTACTGCATCCACTAGTTGTTAATTTCTTTGTGTATGTCTTTGATGTTCTTTTACTATTCTCTGATTGCTATCAATTTCTCTTCAAGTTTAATTCCATCTTCTTTTCCTTTCTTTCTCCCTTTACATTGACGTCTGCTTCATTCAATTATCCACCTCTTTTTTGCCCAAATCTTTATTTAATAATTCCTTCACTATAGTCTTCCTCTTTCCTTTAGTTCCCATCACAATTTACATTTTTCCACTAGGCCGATATTCCTTCTTTCGTTCTTTCTTTCTTTCTACTTTCCTTCTTTTTTGTTTATTTTCTTCTTCTTTTTCTTTCGTTCTCCTTGCTTTCTTTCTTTCTATTTTTCTTTCTTTCTTTCTTTCTTCTTCCAACCTACTTTTTTTCATTCTTACTTTTTCTTCTTCTTTTTCCTTCCTGTCTTTCTTGGTACGTATATTCTCCCTAATTATTCTTTTTTCTTCATCTTGATTTCTTTCTACATTATTTCTTTCTTTCTTTCTTTCTTTCTTTCTACTTTTTCTTTCTTTCTTTCTTTTTCTTTCTCTCATTTTCTTTTTTCTTACTACTTTTTCTTTCTTTCTTTTTTATCCCTTCATTCAAATTTTTTCTTTCTTTCTTCCTACTTTTTCTTTCCTTCTTTTTTCTTTTTCTTTCTTTTGTCTTCTTGCTTTCTTTTTTCTTCTTCCTTTCTCTTTTCATTCTTACTTTTTCTTTCTTTCATTTAATTTTTCCTTCTTTCATTTTGTTTCCACCTTTTATAGTTTTTTCTCTCATTCTTTTTCTTTCTTCTTTTCTTTCTACTTATTTTTCCTTTCTTTCTTTCTTTTTTTCTTGCTTCCTTTCTTTATACTGTACTTCTTTCTTTCTTCATACTCTTTCTTTCGACTCTTTCATTGATTCTTTTTTATTTTCTTCTTCTTGCTTTCTTTCGTTCTACTTTTCCTTCATTCATTCTTACTTTTTCTTTCTTTTTCTTTCTTCCTTTCTACTTTTTCCTTCTTACTTTCTCTCTTCATTCTTACTTTTCGCCCTTTCCTTCTACTTATTTTTCTTTATTTTTCCTTTCTTTCTTTTTTCATTCTTACTTTCTCTATCTTTCTTTTTCTTTCTTTCTACTATTTTCTTTCTCTCCTCTTTTTTACTTTTTTCCCTTTCTTTCTAGTTAATTTTCTGTCTTTCTTTTTTCTGAAAGAAGGCAACAAACCCTGAAGAGTGAACATATTTTGATGTGCTCACGAAACTACGTAGCAGACATGACTTAACCAACACCACTCAGCTAAGTGATAAACTTCTCCAAATTAATTCAATTAACACTCTATCCTAACCTTTTGATATCGAGCACTTTATGACAAAAACTTACCTTCCCAAAGGCTATTCCATCCGGAAAAAAAACCAGTCGAGGTGCAATTCCAATACACCGAAACGAAGTTGCATCTTTGTAGCGAGTAAACTGTTTTTGTCGATATGAAAAAATTATAATGTATATATATATATATATATATATATATATATATATATATTTCTGTGAGAGGTATTATAATTATTTACACTATTTACATTGTTCGGACTGTTGTTCACATCTTTGTTGCCATGCCATATTCACGACGTTTCGGCCGTTTTACGCATCGGCCTTCTTCAGGTGATTAGAATTTCAAACTGAAACCTTTATTTCGTCCACCAGGGTAGATTGTTCTAATTCCACGTGACATGCCTCTTCCGGATGTCTCCGTATCAGTTATCTTCCTTTAATTCAACATTCCAAGATTTTTTTTCACATTTAGCTGTAGCCAAGTATTTAATTAACAACACTTTGGTTCAAGTCGCTGGATTCAACCAAGACTTTTATCCATGTGCCCTCAAATTCTAGTTCCACGTGTCATGCCTCTTTCGGAAGTGACAGTATCAGTTATCTCCCTTTAACTTCAAATCTCCAAGCTTCATTTTTGTACACGTCAACTGTAGCCAGGTATTGAACTCACAACACTTTGGGTCAAGTCCCTGGATACAACCAACTCTGGATTCAACCAAAGAAAATCACTGGTCGGCTCATTTTATCGATTCATTCACTTTGAACAGCTGCACTGTCAACGAGGCTCTGTACTTTGGACGCCTGCTTGGTCACAAGCTCTTTGTAGACCTCAAATAGGATTCATATACTCGATCCATTGCTAAAGATGCTGGGATAATGATCGGTTTCTTTTATCGCTTCATTTACGATAAACGGCTGTACTGTCAATGAGCCGATGTTGCTTTGAATGCCTGCTGGTTCATAAGTTCACTCCAAACATCAAATGGGACTCATCCATGGTAAAGATGTTGGGCAAATGGTCGGCCTATTCTTTTGCTCCGGCAAGTATTCGATTACTTTTGCCATACTTTATCTTTACAAGAATCAGATTAAGCCTGAAATGGAGTATTGCTGGCATATCGAGGATGAGGCTGCTCAATCCTCCCTTTCCCAGCCTTGGGTTTTAAATCTTTCAATGTGGTCTTGTGGTCGGGACTGAGAGGCTCAATGTGGTAGACTTATGGCTAGTCTGTCGTTACTTTCACGGCCCAGATCAGCTCCATTCTTTAGTTCCTGTTCAGACCTTTACAGCTCGGACACGCTGTGCTATTTCCACCTTCACTTCATCTCTATTCCAGATGCAAAAGGAAAGTTTCACTGAGACAGCTTCTTTTTCTTTCCAAGAGCAGCTACTTTGTGGAATTGACTCCCGTGTGGGTGCTTCCCTAATGCTAACATTCTTAGCCTCTTTATGCCAAAGGTTAGTTGTTATCTATCCTCATAATATTCACGTACTATCTCCTACTTCTCTTTCGTTCCAATCACACAACTTCATCATTATTTTAACTCGCCGGTGTCGATCATTCAAATCTACAAATCAACCATTCGCCCTCGCATGGAGTATTGCTGCCATATATGGTCTGGAGCCCCTTCTGTTTCTCTCAAGGTCCTTGATAAAATCCAGTGATGGATATGCAGTGTAATTGGCCCTGATCTAGCATCTATCTGCAGTCGCTCTCTCACAAATGTGCTGTCGCCTCCCTCTGTCTTTTTTACAAATACTTTCATGGTAACTGCTCCGATGAGCTGCTTTCGCTGGTTCCCAGACTTCATGAATTTAAGCGTTCTACTAGGCTGGCATCTCGCTCATACCCTTTCACTGTCGAAAGTGTTAAATGTAGCCGTCTCTTCTACTCCAATAGCTTCATGTCTCGCACCTCTTGCCTGTAGAACTCCCTCCCCTTTTCCTTTTTCCCTGATAGCTATAATCTCTAACTATTCAAATGTAATGTCAATCGACGTCTCCAGATGCCTTCTATCCTTCTCTTCATCCTCTCCCCTATCACTCCTCTTTGCTCTCACTCAAACTCTCTGTAACTCTTTGCGTGATAGTGGCTTCCCGCCTTGCTTGGGGTAGAATGCTTAAAAAAAAAAAAAAATTCTTTCGGTCGAGTTAGCTCGGACATTAATGCGGCTGTAACGCCAACCATCACGCTCTTGCATGAAAGCCATAAGGGTGATATTCTGTGTCTTAATATAGCTAGTCAATGTAGGTGGATGCTGGGCAAACAATCCGTCTCGCTCAATGGTAAGGTGTCCAGCGCAGTAGGTACTTGTTTTGCTCGCCAACAGTGACCCGAGAAGCGCATTCCCCATTCGCGTAAGATCGTAAGGATGGGTCGATAGAGCTGTGATTTAGTTGGATGTTGTCGCCAAGAGATGTTAAGTATATCTCTCAGCATCCGAGTTTAGGTTGAGCTTAAACTCAAGGGTTTTAGCTAAGGTCCAAGCAGTGGCACCAGACATTAACACCGCCTTCTATAGTGGCTCGAAAGAATCTTCTCTTGAGGTTGTCTGCTAGATCGGATTTCCAGAAAACTCAAACACTACTGTGTTGGGAAAGGCTGGGTCTTCATCTCAGCTGCGACTTGGAAAAATACCACGGGTGTTGACATGTTACTCAGTCCATTAGCTCATAAAGCACACATTGAAACCAGAATCCTCACTGCTAGCTGCAACGGCAACCCTATAACGACCATCATCTATTCGCTAACAAACTCGACGAAGAAACGGTTACACATTTAATTGCTCTCGTGCCTAGTACTAAGTAAACTTTAGTAGTAAGCAAAATGCCTGAACTGCGAGTGACTTGAATGGGGCACGATAGTGGCCCTACAATATCAGAAGGTTAGTTTATCTTTAATGACATATCAACTTCTTGTTGGGTTATAAATGGTGTTTCATTAAGACGGATTATATATAAGGGTGTTTCATTAAGACGGATCAAAGTCAGCAAGAAATAAATCAGTGTTATTGATGAAAATTCATTTATTTCTCTATTGGATATTTAAGTCATAGCAATTATGTGTGGAAAATAGTATCGCCCAAATATCCGCCAAATCTGAAAGAAAAAAAATCATTGGACGCTTAAACTTAACTCACATTTAAGATCGGTCCAAGTTATTGGAACACACTTTATAATGTCGTATATAAGGCATACAATGAGGAAATTAATTGGCAGGTAGACAGAAGTCGTTTATATATTCCAGTCATGAAGCAGACATTCGGGATATCTGAAGGAGTAATTTAATGGACCTAGTAGTAGCAATTCTCGCTTTTTTTTCCAGGCCCACACGTGCGATACAGGGATCGGAGTCGATTTTTTTTATAGAAAATTAGTGTAAACAGAGAGTAAATGGAAATAAAACCTATTAATCAAATTTTTCGTTTAACAGAAGATCAGATTGTTTTCTTTCATTCAATCATTTTCTCAGTTTGTTTATATCTATCGATTCATATATATATATATATATATATATATATATATATATATATATATATATATTTATATCTATCTATAACTCTCTAGCTATCCCCCTCTCTCATTCTCTGTCTCTCTCTACATATATATCAATCTATTCATATTTATCTCAATCTATTCATACCTGCCTATCTATCTAGCCATCTCAGCCTGTTCATATCTATCTATCTAGCTATTTATCATTCTCTCTCTGTCTCTCTCTCGATATATATATATATATATATATATATATATATATATATATATATCAATCTGTTCATATCTATTTATCTATCACAATATGTTCATTATCTATCTATCTCTGTATATATATTCGTATCTATCTACATATATTTAGGTCTGTCTCTGTCTCTCTCTATATATATATCAATCTGTATATATCTATCAAAATATGTTCATTATCTATCTATCTATCTATCTATCTATCTATCTATCTATCTATCTATCTCAATCCGTTCATATCTATCACTATATGTTCATTATCTATCTCAGTCCGTTCATATCTATCTATCTATCTATCTATCTATCTATCTATCTATTTATTACCTGAACTCTATCTATATCTACCTTTCTACAATTTTCTTTTATCCTAACCTTCATTCTGTCTCTCCACATATATCCATCCTACCTTTATTATCATTACCCCCTCCCGCACCGCCCCACTCGCCCTCTAGCTTACAATTTGCTTGACGTCGGGGTTGCTGTTTTTGTGGATGTCAAAATATTTGCACAGTTGGATAAATAAGCCATTTCGTGCGCCCTTCCCTTTCTTTTCCTCTCCTCTTCAATCCAACCACCCACCCACACCCGGGGGCAGCGTTCCCACTTCCAGGATTCCCTTTCAGACTCTCCTGAGTAACACGCAAAAATCTGCTTTTAATGTAGAGACACGCGCGAGCGGGCGCCACACGAACGCCTATTGGTATGGCGTCGGTCCTGCTACAGAACGGAACGCCAGCATTTTCTGTTGCAGGTCCGCAAGCAAGCGGGCCGAATAGTCCATAGCGTGAGCCTTAACAATAAACAGATCCCAAGCATACAGACACGCGTTCGTATTTACAAGCAAAAACAGACGGAGAGAGAGAGCGGCATAGAAGACTTACGGCCACATCACGTTGAAACACCAGCTTCCGTGAGATCACTGAAGTTAAGCAACTTAAATTTTATATATATATATATATATATATTTTAAATTTAGGCTCTACTTCTGTATGGAGCAGTGTTTTTTTTAAAAATAAAAACAAAAATACTAAAGAACTCCGGATTATTTACCTAACGTGTTCTTTACTATCTGCACAGACACATATATATAATGAACTGGACAAAGACAGATAATTATTTTAAGACATTTTTATGCTCATACATTCTTTTTATAGATACAAATTATAATAAGCAGTATTAAACAACATTTACCGGCCGGAATATCCGAGAAATTTTCATAGAACATATTCGCTCTGCGACAGGAATCGAACCTGTATCCTATACGGAACCATCATATAGCCTGACGTGCCTTAACCGATTGGGCCACAGAGGATCTTTCGGTTAGCATGGTCGATTTTACTGCTTTTAAACAACAATCTTCCACGATTTTCTCACGTACATTCATATCTGCTCAAAGCGCTTCCAAATGTAAACAAATGACGTCACACATTATGAAATGTACAAAGTCCGACAATTATTTTAAGACATTTTTATGTTTATACATTCTTTTTATAGATAGAAATATTTAAGTAAAAGCTCTGTTTATAATAAACAGTATTAAACAACATTTACCGGCCTGCATTTAGATTTTACACTTGGATACACCATAAGCAGATATAAATGTAAGATCGACCTTGCTAACCGAACGATCCTCTGTGGCCAAATCGGTTAAAGGCACGTTAGGCTATATGACGTTTCCGTATAGAATACAGCTTCGATTCCTGTCGGAGGACGAATATTTTCTATGAAAGTCACTCGGACATTCAGGCCGATAAATGTTGTTTAATACCGTTTATTATAAACAGAGCATTTACTTAAATATTTGTATCTATAAAAAGAATGTATAAACATAAAAATGTCTTAATATATATATATATATATATATATATATATATATATATAGGGTGTCCCAAAAAATTTGTCGTCATTTTAAAAGCAATTACCTTGAAAACTACAAAGTCTAGCCCAATGAAATTGAATAGATTAGGTGTTGAACATCATAAGTTTATTATGGCAGCGATTTCATAAGAGCTCAACATATGCACCGCCTGTGACACAGCACACGTCAAGTCGGTAGTTAAGCTCTCGTCAAACACGCTGTAGCATGTCTCCGGTAACATTATCCAGTGCGGAAGTGATTCTCTACTTGAGTTTATCAATGCTAGCAGGAAGAGTGGGGACATAGACCAATCCCTTTGATATCACCAGAAAAAGAAATCACACGGGGACAAGCCCGGTGATAGGCCATTTCATCAGAAATCTGTCTTCATCTCCACCACGCCCGATCCGTCTCTCTGGTAGATTCTTATTGAAATATGCATGTACCGTCTTCGTCCATTAAATATAAAATCTTGATCAGTTTCTATACATTCTGTGAAACTTTGAGGTTATTTCAACAAGAATTGCCAAAATTATTCGCCTGCAAAATGATCATTCTTTCAATTTCTTTCTTGCTTTCTCGCAAGTTGTATTTGGGTTTAAGTTGTTGAAAAAAGAACCCAGGCTTTTGAGTTTCACTAGGTAGCTTTTTATTTTTATAAATAATGTTTTGCGGCATTAAAGTCGTGTTGTTGGATTAGTTAATTACAATTCAGGAGGAGGTTGATATTTATTATTTATAGGATTTAAAATGTTTGTGCCGGTATTGCATTCTATTTTATTAATGTTTTTTAATTGTGAAGGCTTCGAGAATTTGTAAGCGTTTTTTTATATTTGTCTTTGTAGATGAATTTGGTATTTGCTAATTAGCATTTGTCTTATTTCTGAGGATTTGAATCTGTTATTAGGGGTACAGTGTGTTGTTATAAGGTGATTTCTTTATGGCACTGGTGTCATTAAGATGGTACATAAGCCTACGGGACAGAGTTGTAGTTGTGTGTCCGATGTATGTGTTAGGGTTATGCATGAAACACTCTCAAAACGTGCATGTAATATATATATATATATATATATATATATATATATATATATATATATATATATATATATAATCTAGATTAATATAGTCTAGTCAGACGCGGGGACCACATATAAATGTGTTCTAATAACTTGGACCGATATATATATATATATATATATATATATATATATGAAGAAATATACTGTTAAGGTGTGCTATATTTATTGGATAAAATACTCAATATCAGATATAGAGCGTGTGTAAATATAAAAGTGAACTTTGAGTCAACACTTAGAGGCGATAGGCTGTTCATGCTAGACGCAATCGTCAGGCCACGAGTATTGTTTTTTTTTTCGCGGCTATTTATATATATATATGGGTCAGTGGTGCATTGTGGGTAGTATATTTAAGCGGTTAGACTACCCACAATGCACTACTGACTCGTATATATAAATAGCCGAGAAAAAAACACTCGTGGCCTGACGATTGCGTCTAGCATGAAACAGCCTCTCGCCTCTGAGTGTTGTCATTAATCTTTACTTTTATATATATATATATATATATATATATATATATATATATATATATATATACACACACACACACACACGCACACACACACACACACACACACACACACATATATATATATATATATATATATATATATATATATATATATATATATATATATAAGGGTGTTCCAATAACTTAGACCGATTTTAAAATGTGAATTAAGTTTAAGCGTCTAATGATTTTTTTTCTTTTTCTTCCAGATTTAACAACTTAAGTCTTTGGCAATTTCAACCCCGGAAAGATTAACAATCAAACAACATGTTGAAGTTATCTATGCCTATTATGAAAATGGACGTTCAAACATAAATGCATTTCGTGCACTTCAAGATTTTTTGTGTCAACCTAATCGACCAACCGAGAATGCAATTGGAAACGATGTACCGTTGTTGTGGAGAGGTTCAGCTCTTGCGCGCGATGACGAACAGAGGGGTCTGGATTTTCGGCGTAAACGAGCAAGCAATGATGTTTTCACATCTGATACTGACCCAGTTTGTTTGAATTTACGAACAATTTCTCCAATTGCACTCTTGAAACTTTAACACGTTGTTTGATTGTTAATCTTTCCTGCCACCAAAACAAGATAAAATATCTATATATACATATGTCTAAAAGACAACGCATAACAAAGGTTCAAAATGTCCTCTGCAATTAAGCTTTTTATTTATTTTTTATTGTGTTCGAACAAGTGCTTTCTTTTTTGGACATAAAGTTTGTAGAGACTGTCCAAAATTTCTGTAATTCATACGGCTTTCGGAATCTGCTCCTAATCGTAAAATAAAAAAAGGCAATAGAAATATGACATTATTTAATAAGGAAAGCTTTTAATTGCTGTTATAAATAAGATATATTAAGGAATTTATTGTCTTAAGAAAAAAAAAAAAAAAGATGAATAATGGATTTTCGCAAGAACTGTTTTCATTATGTAAATATTAATTAATAAAATCTTTAAATCTCTTAAATTTCTGCATTAATTTTAGCCATTTACCTAATATTATTGAAAACTATATTTATTAATCATAAATGGAAAGTCTTAATACGAATCATCAAATGCCCATATTTTTAAAATAAATTTGGATTGTTTTTGCATGTGTATAAATGCGCCGATTTTTGTAGATACGGAAGACCATTCACGACAATATCAGAAAATAATATCGATAACTATAGTAAATGTAAAGCCAAAATATGTAAAACTCAATAAAACACTCTTCAGGTGATTGGAATTTCGGACTGAGCCTTTTTAACGACATATTTTAACCAGTGGATAAAAGCGTTAGTTGGATCCAGTGACTTGACCGAAAGAGTTGTGAGTTCAATACATGGCTACTGCAGTGATGAACAAAGAAACTTGGACAATTGAGTTAAAGGGAAACAACGGAGACATCTGGAAGAGGCATGGCACGTGGAACTAGAACAAACTACCCAGAAGGCCGGGTGAAACGTCGTGAATATGGCAACAAAGATGAGAACACAAGTCCGAACAATGTAATAATACATCAGCATATATATATATAGAGAGAGAGAGACTTAAAAACTCTATTTTGACGTCCCTTACAATGCCTTGTTTTTGTGTTGCTCAATCCGTCTATATTTCTGAGATGAGGTATTATGTACACTATTTACATTATTCGAACTATTGTCCTCATCTTGTCGCCATTATCGCCATATTTATTACACATTTCGTTGTACGCCCCGGCCTTCACCATGTCGAACTGAACGCTTTATTTCGCTCACTAGTTTAATGGATGTCAGTTATCAGTTATCCCCTGTTAATTCTCCTCTCCAAGTTCTCCACTGCCTTAACCAGGTATTGAACTCACACTCTTTGGGTCCTGTCACTGGATCTAACCAACGCCTTTATCCACTGTACCATGTGTCCTTGAGGACATCTGCGTATGAATTTCTGGGTACTATAAACCTAATGTCTTCAGCATCATTTTTACCAGTGCTCATATTGCAATTTTTTGCTATCATTTCATGTTCTTACCAGAGCTCATATTGCAATTTTTGTGGTTATTATCGCTTTTCTCTGGCACTCCTTATTACTGGTTCCCATATTGTATTTAATTCTATGCTTGGCCGGCTCAGGAGATTTTTGTGGACTAGCATATGTGCTGATTCCTTAAGTTTACAACTTTTCCAATGGTGTTCTTTGTCTATGATCTCAACCTGATCCCACAGAGAGCGATGATATCCCTTCTCTCTCCAAATGTGGTCAGCCACGCCTGATTTTTCCACTTTCCCTCGTATTACAGCTTTCTGGTGTTCTTGAAGCCTTTTTTTAAGGGGGGGGGCCTGTCTCCCCTTTATATTTCTTTCTGCAGCTGCACGGGATAGCGTACACACAGTTATTAGTCATGTTCTCCTCTATGGAGTGTCTTACTGGAGAGAGATGTCTGTTGGCGGTAACATCTTTTTTCAATCCGATGTTTCTGTTCTAAGGAGAAAGAAAGAAAGAACGAAAGAAAAGACAGAAAGAAAGAAAGAAAGAAAGAAAGAAATGTAGAAATAAATTAAAAAAAAAAGAAAGAAAAAGTTAGAAAAAAATTAGAAAATAAGGAAGACAGTAAAAGAAAGAAAGAAAGAAAGAAAGAAAGAAAAAGAAAGCAAGCAGAAGAAGAAAGAAAGAGGGAAAGAAATAAGTAGAAAGAAAGGAAGTACGAAATAAAAAGAAGGAAAAAATAAAAATGAAGAAAGAAAGAACGAAAGAAAGAAAAAAAGAAAGAAAGAAGCAACAAAGTAGTAAGAAAGAAAGAAAGAAAGTAAACAAAAAAAAGAAGTGAGAATGAAAAAAACCAGTAGTCATGTATTGAACTCATAACACTTTGGCTCAAGTTACTGGATCCAACAATCGCTTTTATCCACTGGGCCACGTGCCATTAAAAGAAATATTCCAATCACCTGAAGAAGATTGGGGCGTATAACGGCCGAAACATCGTGAACATGACAATAAAGAAGAGGACAGCAGTCCGAACAATGTAAATAAGTTTAATCAAATTTCCATAATTAGTCAAGTATCTTTCTGAATACCTCTGCCAAGTAACTACCAGGAGTTTTTCGTTTTAGTCATGATATTTACAGGAATTAGAAACACTTTGCCGTCAATAGAGTTAGTCTGACATAATATCTCTCCTTATTAATCCAGTGTGATTACTATGAGATGTTTAAAGACCCACACAAAATATCTTACACGGTCAGGTGTCAATTATTGCAAAACGCTACAGACTTTTTTTTCAACCCAATATTTTTCTATATAAACCACCCTACCTGGTGTAGGTCAAGTAAGACGTGTCCCGTGGCTGCCACTGAACGAATGATTTTTAGTCTGACATTAAATATTCAACACTAAATCATATGCTAACTTTCAACGGCAACAGACTGTCAATGTCGAATGTTGCCAGCAACAGTTTTTTGTTGACCTAGATGCTAAGTGTTTGTGATTGAATAATCTGCTTCAGTCAAAGCAAGGAAGGTTCAGTTTCGGGCCTAACATGCACCTTCCACAGTTCCTTGCTTCCACTCGTCTTCTCACAAGTGCAATAACATCAATGCACTTGGTGCAACGATGCTTAAGCACTGCAGTCCCATCACGGAAGAAGGTCGAACCCTGGTCCTCCAAAAACTCCTCTACTGCACACATGAACTTATCATTGTTTCCAAGATGGTGATCACGTAGGTGGGATTCTTTCTTAGGAGGAGATTGTGTGACCTAACACTACAAGAGTTCGCTTGGAGATGGCACCAGATTCCGGGGATTCCAACCATGTGGCAGCACCTCCCTCATTGAATCAAGAGAGGTGTGACTCGATGTAATATCGATGCAGGGATAATTGTGCGGCCTAACACTGCAAGGGATCGCTTTTGACAGGATGTGGAATCAAGTGTTCTCTCCTCATTTTCGATGGGAGAAGGCGTCTCATTCCGAGGATTTCAACTCTGTGACAGCACCTCCCTCATTGAATCAAAAGAGGTGGGTGTCGATGTAATATCGATGCCAACATGACAGCTGTTTCGGGAACTGGCAATCTTTTGTGCTTTGCCCGTATGCAGACGTATGTGTATGGCGATCTACACGTAGAAATGACCTTGTGTCATATTCTGACTTGCTAGAGAGGCCGAGTAAATATATGTAGCACTGGTGAGTGTGGGGAAAGAGGAAACGAGAAATCCTATCTTCATATAGATTTTTATCTTCCTCTTCTCTTATTGTTCCCATTAGTTAATAGTGCCCCCTCCTCACGATCATTGATCCTTTGCATCTTAGTGGCTTTATTACCTTGTCGGGAGTGAAATGACTGTTTGAAAAATGTTGATTTTGAAGCCGTAATTGAGAAATCTACATCAGTGAAAGTAAGGAAGTTTCAGTTTCGGTCCCAACCGACGCCTTCATCAGTTCTTTGTTTCCACTTGTCTTCTTGCAAGTAAAGTTATTAAATGACTTTATAATATCTCGAGGAAAGATTTTAAAAGATTATTAAAAAATAATTGTCTTGTCAGGAATTATTTTATAGTTACTGAAACGCTAACAGAAGATTTTAGTGTCATAACGTCTTAAAAGATTTTTCTTTGTGCTACTGCGATTCTGATTGGCTGGAAAATCAATAGTCAAAAAATTAAACAAATCCTGATTGTACACTATTTACATTATTCGGACGATTGTCCTCATCTTTTTCGCCATGTTTATTACAACGTTTCGGCCTTTCAGTATCTGTCTATATTTCTGAGATGAGGTATTATGTACACTATTTACATTATTCGGACTATTGTCCTCATTATTGTCGCCATATTTATTACAACGTTTCGGCCCTTCAGTATCTGTCTATATTTCTGAGATAATGGTATTATGTGCACAATTTACATTATTCGGACAATTGTCCTCATCTTTGTTGCCATATTTATTACAATTGTTTCAGCCGTTGTACGCTCTGGCCTTCTTCAGGTGGTTGGAATGTCGAACTGAATCCTTTATTTCGTTCACTGGGGTAGACTGTTCTAGTTCCACGTGCCATGTTTAATGGATGTCAGTTATCAGTTATAACCTGTTAATTCCCCTCTCCAAGTTCTCCACAAGTTGTATATTACTATTTGTGTATATAATAGCTCATCTCAGAAATATAGACAGACACTGAAAGGCCGAAACGTTGTAATAAATATGGCGACAAAGATGAGGACAATAGTCCGAATAATGTAAATAGTGTACATCATACCTCATCTCAGAAATATAGACAGATACTGATTGGTCACAATTGCTACATAAAATTAAATAAAAGGATTTCCTATGCATTGGCACAAATATTGTTTACAATTCTTGCAATCATGTGGAAGCTATGCCAAAAAGCTAGTCGAGAAATAAT
The DNA here is from genome assembly GCA_963932145.1 of Acanthosepion lycidas. Taxonomy (NCBI): domain Eukaryota; kingdom Metazoa; phylum Mollusca; class Cephalopoda; order Sepiida; family Sepiidae; genus Acanthosepion; species Acanthosepion lycidas. The sequence continues at coordinate 19,705,244 of OZ010575.1, forward strand.
CGCTCTCAGCTGGGCCCATGGGGGACAAAGTCTGATGTTATGGAGGCCCGAAACTTTCTATGATTCCAAAATAGACATCACTGAAGAAGCATTCTAGTGTGCAATATATGATTTTGAAATGTCATAATGTGTTAAAAGATTGTTTTCTTCTTGTGCTAATATAAAATCATATTTTATTATTATTTTTCTCAATTAAAAGCATAAAGGACAATTAAAGTGAATTTCCCTTTAGTTTGAAGTTGCATACGTTAAAAGATTTTGTTTTTCTGATAATTATGATAGCATAATTTCATAAAAGAATATGTTCATGTAGTAACATTATATCATCAAAATTTAAATTCACTTCAAATAAAATATAACAATAATGTTCTTGCTTTTAATTGATTGTGTTTTTTTAATGGTTTATCAACTTTTTGCAGGTTGTTTGCCACGACAGCCAATTTCCCCTCGGTCTTGGACATATGGCCATTGATTCCATGGGAGGAACTTTCTACCAAGGCTGTTGACTCCAGTGTAAGAAGCCCTCTGTCCAGCAATGCCATATCATCGCCACTTTAAAAGTTTTAATTTTTGTGATACTTGTATTCTATAATTTTAACTGTGTTGACATTATTTCATTAAGAATATGTTTATGTGGTACCATTATGATGTCAAAATTTAAATTCCTTTCAAATAAAAAATAACAAATAAAAGATGTTGAAGTACCAAAATCTATTATATATTCTTCTTCTTTATGTGCCATATCCCCTCAGGACGTAGGCCATTATGGCTCTCCACAACTTCCTGTCCCCTGTAGCTCTTAATAAACTTTGTATTGCGCTCATTTCTCCAAAGCTCTGTTCCGCCATCCATTTACTCAAGCTATGTTTTCCTTTGTCCCGCTTGCCCTCAATCTGTCCTGTGAGTGTCAGATTTTCCAACCCCTCCTTCCTCATTATGTGCCCCGGAAAACTCAGCTGTCTCTTCCTTTTTGTTTCTATTTTCTCTTTATTTCATTAAGAATATGTTCATGTAGTACCATTACGACGTCAAAATTTAAATTCCTTTCTTTTCAAGACTAACCGACTCCTTCCTCAGTTCTTTCCTTGCATCACTTATCTTCTCGCAAGTGCAATAACTTGTTAAAATATGTCTTTTTGTAGCGCCAGTATGCTTCCATAATTTCTAGAGGAAAAATTTAAAAGGTTATTAAAATATTTGATATTCTGATTGGTCGAAAAATCAATAGTCAAAAAATTAAACAAATCCCGATTGGTCAGAATTCCTACACAGGATTGAATGAAAAGGTCTCATTAGCACAGGCACAAATATTGTTTACAATTCTTGCAATCATGCGGAAGCTATGCCAGTATAGTGAGTACGAAATAATAATTCCTTCACCTACTCCCTTCAAATTCGGACGGCTGAGGAAGAGGGAAAGGAATGTGGACGTTTCTTTGTGCCAATGAAAACCTTGCCTTCACAGAAATTAACCAGTCAGACAAGAAGATAAGGAAAGAAATTAGCGAGCCCATGCAAAATTCTTTCTGGTATAAAAACTGATATAAAACGATGAGGAACATTAAATAAGTAAGAGGAGAGTGTCTGAAGTCATGCACACATTTTTGTTTCAATTCCTCGCAATCAGCGTTGAAGTGCTCGCCAGTGTAAAATTACTCGCCAATTATATCATCGGCTTCTAGCCAGCAATTCCTTCAAAGAATTCTCTGTCAGCAATCTAAGAACGCTATGTATTTTAAAATGTCTCTCTTCATCTACTTTTGAAGGTATGCAACAGTTTATCCCCTCGATGAACAACGAACTCTCTTACCTTTTAAGCATTTTCGAATATTATTTTGTGTTAGATCATTTAACCTGTTGTATGAACGTTTCCTCTTCATGACAACTACGGACTTTAAGAATTCTGATTTATTTTGCTGAAAACGAACTACTAACACTACTTCAAGCGTGTAAATTCTTGAATCCTTATCTTGTTTTGTTTTTTTAAATACCCGTATGTTTCCTCGCTATCATCATCCTTCATTAATCTTCTTGTCAAGGATAAATCCTAAGCCCTACGTTAATGTACCAAAATGCTAATCGAGGAATGATTGCTCTCGGCTGAAACGACGGAAACTTTCTATAACCACAGAATAGACATCACTGAGAAGAATTCTGGCGCGCATTATATGTGTATAAAACGAATATTTCTTTTTCTTAATTAAAAATGTAAAAAGCTAGTCCGCGGTTCATTAGTTTAAAAGATTTTTTTTTTCTGATAATTGCATTTCGTTAATTCTTTTTTAAAAACATGTCTTCATGTTGAAACTGTCTTGTTAAAGTACCATAATTTATTATCTCTATTTCCACTCGAGGCAGCTTCTTCCCCAAAACTGTTGCATTCTGAAACGGACTCCCGCGTGGATACTTACCCGATCACTACAACCTTAACCTCTTCCAGTTAAGGCTCAATCTTTATCTATCCTACATAATGCGCACTTCTTGTTCCCTCGCTGTTTTAAGTCTTACAACAAACTCATTTAATAACTGTCTACCTTGAGTTTGTGTTGGGCCTCATATTAAGGGAACAACAGTAAAACAAAACCTTGAGTGTCTGTTGGGCCTTATATTAAGGGAACAACAGTAAAGCAAAATGATGTACCCGTGAAGAGATATCTTTGTTAGTTGGTAATTAGTCTATTCTGTCACAAGACTCGAATAGAATAAAATCATATTTGAACAATGGAGACATTTGAACAATGCAGACAATGGCAAGTGTCCCCAAATATATTAACGTCGGAGCAAGTCTCCAAATCGAGGCTACTAAACAGAGTCCAGCATTCTTCAGACTGAAGAACTACCTGGCAGTTATTGCTTTATGGTCGACTGATCTTTTATTTTTATTTTGTAGGTTATTTAAAGCCAGAAAATATTTTTTGATTGTAAGATTTTTGTTCTATGGGATAATATTTTTCTGATCCCACAGCTGGAAGGAGAAGAGGTGAATGGTACATTTCCCCACGTCTAATGGGTATTGGTGTTGCAGTTTTTTGTGTATATATATATATGTACTAGTGAGCTAGCCCAAATGACTTGACTCACTTCATAGCCCACCAAGAGAAGGGTTAACCAATCAGAAGACGTAAAATATTCAATCCGTCGTGTATAAAGGCGGCCATTTTGTTTACTCTCTCCGAATGTCCAGTGCCAGCTTGTCAGGGGAAAGAACAGAAGGAAGAACTACTGAACTACGCTCTGCTACTTTACCGGGATATCCACTGCTAACCTGAACTACACTTCCCTACTGTCTTCGAAATATTCACTGCTAACCTCTGGATTTTATACTCAAAGACGACCGTCATCATGAACAACAATTGGTGCGTAAGTGAATATAACGAACTCAACAGGAATTCGAAATCCGCTCTCTGAATAACAATTCCGAGCCATTATCCATTACACCAACTGCACACCTAAGCTTAAATCACCTGAAATTTCTAAGCGGTCGCTCATCTAGGTACTGATCAGACTCGACGTCAGTTCACTTCGGTGATCGGAAAGGAAACCGACGTTTCGACGAGATATGGCCTTATATGTGAAGGACGTTTTAAAATATAGCATCGTTCCAATAGTTTTCTATGATGCATTTTTTGAGGGAAAATTTTGAGTAAAAATACTTTGTCTATGGAAATCATGTCTATAAGTTTACCATTCGTCCATGCTTAGAATACTGCTGCCACATATGGTCCGGTGCCCCTGCTGTTTACCTTGAGCTCCTTGATAAAATCCAAATAAGAATCAGCAATATTATTAATCCTGATCTGGCGGCTCGTATTCTCACATTCACATTCCCACCGCCGAAAGGTTGCCTCTCTATGTTTTTTCAATAAATACTGTTGTAGTAGTTATTCGGATGAGCTTTTCGCTATGGTACAGATATTAATTGTACATATGGGGACTATTTAAGATCTTCATAGAGACAATGGGGTATTATGGTGACTGTGGTAAGAATGGCAAGAAAGATTGCGAGGTTTTGGTGAAAGGAATATTGTGATATGTTTGGGTCAGTGATCGTGCCTAGGTAAGCTTAATGTTAAAACAGAACAAGACCGTCTTTTCCTCCTATCCCCCTACTTTTTGGCCTGGTGCCATATTTCTGTATTTCACAGAATAAATATCGCTCTTCGCTATAGTACCTAAACTTTTTTAATTTAAGCACACTACTGGACTGGCGTCGAGATCTCATCGATTTACAATTGAACTGGTTAGATGTAGCTGTAAGACCTGTGCTAACAGTTTTTCTCGCACTTCTCGGTTGTGGAACTGCCTTCCAGCTCCATGCTTTCCAGCCACCTTTAATCTGCAAAAATTTAAATGCAATGTCAATCGCTATCTAATGTTCTGTTGATTACGCTTTCCTCTTCTCGCTCATTATTAATGTTTCTCTTCCTAATTCTTCCACACCCTCTTGCCCCTTATGTCTTAGTGGCTTTAATACCTTGCTTGTGGAACTCCCTTCCGGCTCCATGTTTTCCAGCCAACTTTATGTGCAAAAACTTAAATGCAATATCAATCGCTATCTACTATCCTCCTGATTACTCTTTTCTCTTCCCGCTCATTATTAATGTTTCTGTTTCTAATTCTTCCACACACTGTAACCCCTTATGTCTTAGTGGCTTTACTGCCTTGCTAGTAGAACTCCCTTCCCACTCCATGCTTTCCAGTCAAATTTAATCTGTAAAAATTTAAATGCAATGTCAATCGCTATCTACTGTCCTCCTGATTACTCTTTTCTCTTCCTGCTCATTATTAATGTTTCTGTTCCTAATTCTTCCATACCCAGTAACCCCTTGCATCTTAGTGGCTTTACTGTTTTGCTTGGGGTGAAATTGATTAAAAATGTTCCTCGCGCATCAAAGAAAAAACAAATAAATAAAATAAAATAAAATGGATATTAACAAACAAATGCTTTTCAAATGTTCACACTTTTCAACTGTAATGCCTGGAGCATTTTATATACATACCTCATAAAAAATAAATAATTAGAACGATATAAAATGTCCTTGGGTAAGCGCCCGGGAAATATCTCAAGTGCTTTAAGAGCTCTTTAGCTAAGGATAGTAATGGGCCATTTTATTCTGATGAAATATTGAGTGTTATCGGATTTCCTACTGCGAGTTCTAAAAAGAGCCACATGTTGTTCTCCCCTCCCAACACACACACACACACACACACACAATTATATATATATATATATATATATATATATATATATATATATATATGTGTCTGTGTGTCTGTGTGTGTATATATATATATATATATATATATATATATATAGAGAGAGAGAGAGAGAGAGAGAGAGATAAAGAAAGAAACAGAGACAGACCTGGGGGGGGAGATCCTTTGCACAACGACGTGTGCGGCCACACAGAAGCACATCTGTGTTCTTATATGTCAATCTATAATTTGTGTTTAACATATATTACCGCTAAGTTTACCGTTTGACGGTGAAAAAGACGCATGGTTACATTAGACACACGATATGCCATATTGAAAAAAAAGCTCTCCGACCATTACATCACTTACAGCCACGTCGCATTGAAACACCGGCTCCTGTACCATCACTGAGTCTGTTCACTACCTAGATGGGTGACCGCTTGGGAATACCACGTGCTATAGACTTGGACGTGCGGGTGGTGTGATGGATAATGGCTCAGAAATGTTTATCGTAGAGCCGTGTTCGAATTCCCGTTGTGCTCGTTATATTTACTTACGCGAAAAAGGCATGAAACCAATTCTTCTCCTACCCAGCTATGGGTTATTTTTATTTTTATTTTTTTAAGCATTTTACCCCAAACAAGGTGGGAAGCCACTAGCACGGAAGGGGTGTATTATTAAAACTTGTATCACTTAAAGCTTTATTGTTTAAAAAAAAAAACTGTCTAAAACTCATTTTCTGGCTTTAAATAACCTGCAAAAGGTTAATAAACCGTAAAAACGAATCAACCAATCAAAAACCGCTCATTACAAAAGCACTTCAGCTATTGCATTTTTCTTTTATATGCCGTGTCCCTACAGGACGTAGGTGATCATGGCCTTCCACCTCCTCCTGTCCCTTGTAGCTTTTAATAAGTTTTGCCTTTTGGTTATTTCTCCCAGACCCTGTCCCAACATCCACTTGCTCAAGTCCATTAAATACGTCACGTGTTTCTTTTCCATGTCCCTATATCCGTCTTGTGATTATCAGATTTTCCAAGCCCTCCTTTCTCATTACGTGTTCCAGAAATTTCAACTGCCTCATTCTGGTGTTAAGTATAAGTTTCTACTTTGTTTCCATTCTCTCCAAATCCTCTTCGCCCATCATATTTTCGGTCCATGGTATCCTCAGCATCTTTCTGTAGAGTCACATTTCTTTTGCTTCGAGTCTCTTCTTCATATTTGAGGAGATTGACCAGCATTCGCTGCCATACAGGCGGACAGATATCACGAAACAGTTCAGCACCTTTGTCTTTCTTTTCAACGAAACTTTCCCGTTTCGTAATACTCTGCTTAGCGTCTTTGACCTGTTTGGTTTGTTTTACGGCATATCAACACCTCAATGGGTTATTTAATGGTGACAATATTTTTAGGATAGATTTGTATGAACAGAATACGTATTCTTTGGTTTACATTGGTTTGGTTTATTTTATTTTACGGCATATCAACCTCAATGGGTTATTTAATGCCGACAGCATTTTTAGGATAGATTCGTATGAATAGAATATGTATTCTTTGGTTTAGATTGGTTTGGTTTATTTTTTTTACGGCATATCAACCTCAATGGGTTATTTAATGTCGACAAGATTTTTATTGCTGGTAATATTTTTCCAAAAATGCAGTGCTGGCAATAATGTATTGCTGGTCATACTTTTTTCTCAAAAATGTATTGCTGGTAACAATTTTTTCCTTCAAAAATATATTACTAATATATTAAAACCTATTTTTACAAGTTTATAGTGTTTTTGACCCCAGTTTGGGGGTTAACTATTTGCCCATTGGAGGGACCCTAACAGGTGCTACCACCCGGGTCAGGGTGGATCTAGGAACACCAGCAATTAAGATGTGGTTCAAGACTTCTCAAAACCTCTTGAGCAGAGGCCTTGCTATTGGACATAGTTTATCGTCTTAACCAGGACGCGGATTTAGTTTATCGTCATACTCAGGAGGCCTTCGGATCTCAGTGTTGCCCTTTCCGTCTTCTGTCAGAACCCTTCCCAGATATTTAGATGTCTGCACCTGCTTGATTTTAGTGTCCCCGACCCACTGCTGTATGTAAAAAGCAAGCTGACAGTAAATCGTATAACCCCCCCCCCCCGCCCAAATCATGTTTTTCTTGCAGTGTTTATGTTGTGTCTACCAGATCAGGCAGTGTTTTACCACATCGTATGACGGACATATTTCAATGCAGTTTTCATTCTATGTTTATCCGATAGTGTTTTACCATTACCAGCATTTCCTGCCTTTTCTGCCAGTTAGTCCTCTTTCTTCTGTAATTTCCTGTTTGTTAGTGATAGAAGAGTGTTGAGGCATATTTAGATGGGATGGATCAGCTGGTACTGTGACAGAGAACAATAGTCACCCTTGAATTATTAATAATTATAGTATTATAGAATTCTCTTTATAGAAAAATAATCTGTGAAGTTTGTGCCCAGAGAATCTGTGCTTCGTCAGAATTAGTAATATAAAATGTCAAAACAATAGTGCTTATATGAACTAGGGAATACCAATTGGGAGGAAGAGACTGTTCATTTAATCGTGAAGTGGGAGAAGTTAGATTGAATTCTAAGTTACCAAGTTTTTTCACTACCACCGCGTTTATTTAAGCGCGTGTTTATGCGAAAACAAACAGTCGAGTTGAAGTCCGTCGGAGTCGAGTTGAAGTAGTAGTCGACGAGAGAGAGAGAGAGAGAGAGAGAGAGAGGGAGTAAGTGAGAGTGAAAGCGTCCGCTTGCGACTGCAATAAGGGAGGAAGTGAACTCAGGTTATCTGCAATATCGGTGTAATACTGCCAGTGAACCCTCTTATATCCTGACAGGGGAATAATTACGGCAACTACTAAGACCAAAAAGGATGAACCCGAAAACTACTTCCTCTTCTTTCAGAATTAATTGCAATATTTGTTTGTTTGTTTTTTTTTCTGGACTTTATTTCATATACACTATTTTCTTGTAAAAGAAGCATTATTCTTTTTGTACCAATTTCTTCCTTATATACATCTACATAAGTTTTTCTTTGGACACGAATCGACTTGTTCATATTCGATTTTTTTTTCTGCTTAGCCTGATTCTCCCCCCGACGAACTTGCAGGTAGACAAGCTGAATCTTCCGGGATCTACGATTTGTTATTTGCTCTCCAGAATCCAAAAAATCACAACGTGGCTGGAAAGTGAAATCGAATCGACATTGTGAACCGTAGACCTTGATTGAATCTGTAATATTGGACCAGGACTGGACCAACGGCCGGTCTTGTAGAGTACATCGAGCCAGTGGAGTCAGGATAAGTGTTACAGTTCTGACGAACGTGGACTCTATTTTATTATAATTCATTTTACAGTACGAATAATAATAATAACAATGACTTGATGCTTAGCTTTTAATCTTAATTCATTGAAGGTGTTAACATATACAGGGTGCGATGGATAAACTGTCGTCTAAATTATGCCAAATTGAAAATAACACTGACATGTGATTTTAAAAGATATAAATATTTACCAAAATTACTAAAAAAAAAAAAAAAATCTTGAAATCCTAAAGAGTAAATTGATTCAATAAAATCGTTACTGTCTTCAACCGTTCTCCCCAGACGATTTCGGGATCTTCTGCACCTGTTCTGGACGGTCTCCTTGTTTAAGTTGGTGAATACTATTACGTTGGTGCAAAAATAATGGCGTAATAATGTCGTTTTTTGACGTATTTTTTAACGTCAAAAAACGACATTATTACGTCATTATTTTTGCACCAACCTAATACCATAATCCTTGTTTTCAGTTCATCTTTGGCATTTCAAGGAGTTTTGTTGTCTCTCACGTAGCTACACTCCACTCATAATAATCAAGGAGGTTGCAGTCTGGGGAGTTAGGTGGCCAGATGTAAGGGGTGATGTGGTTGCAAAAATTGTCTGACGGTCATGACCGGGTTCTTCTGTTTGTGTGGCATAGTGCAGAGTCCTGTTTGCAGACATAGAGTCTTCCAGCAGCCACCCTCTTGACCCAGAGCAGCACTACCTCCTCAAGTCACTTGATGTAGGCCCTTGTGTTGAGTCTGAGGCTCTCGCCATCAAATTTGGGAGTTCTTTTCTCATTAGAACGATCAGAGTGAGTTTTCCGACTTTCGTAATCACCATTAGACTCGTCAAACTCTTTCTGAATCTTCTGCACTATCCTCGGATTGGCACACAAATACTCTGAAATGTTCGTATTGGAGCTTCCAGTGCGAATGCCAAGCAGTAGAGCATGCCGTTTCCAAATTTCTGGCAGAGTGAATTGCGTCATAGTGCTCTTTTTTCTCGCAGAATGTGCCTCAACTAACCC
>OZ010575.1:19719791-19727291 GCA_963932145.1 Acanthosepion lycidas
TAGATCAGGTCTACAGGAATATAGGACGCCCATGGCTAAGATACAAAGACAAGTTGAAAAGCAACTTGTCAGCAGTCAATATACCACAAAACACCCTTGAGCGCTTAGCCTTGGAGCGGGTAGTATCGAGATCAACGTGTTTTAGTGGACTCAGCAATTTTCAATCTGCTTGTCTGAATCATCTTCAAGAAGCGAGAGCAAGATCTAAAAGGTCAGCCAATCTAACAGTGATCTCATCTCACAATCCTCACAATTGCTCCATATGTGGCCTCCTTTGTAAATCACTAGCGGGTCTTAAATGCCACTTAAGATTATCGCATGAACTTTCATAACTGAATCAAATAAGCTGTCAGATCCTCATACGTCGAAACCGACGGGTGAGTCCATTATTATTATTATTATTATTATCATTATTATTATTATTATATATGCTGCTGCTTTCTACATTCTGTTGAGGATTCTTGTTCTAGATTCGATGAATTATTATGAGAAATTATTCAAATCTCCCCCAAATTTCTATTACTTATAAACCTACGCTTGATCCCGGTTAAATGCTTTGGATGGAGCGTATTGGTGAAAGAAGACGTTGCTCTTGTACAGCTTTCAGTATGCCTTTCTGGATTCCATTGTTTGTCTTGTAGTGTTCCTTGTGTTTAAAGCCTGAGGTTGGCAGATATATACGTGTATATACACATGGATATATATGTGTATATACACATGGTTTTCCAAGTGTTTTTAACCATTCCCCCATTAAATTCTGATGTTTAGTCTTTGAAACACTAAGATGTTGGAAGTGGGTAGAGTGGACAGCTTTCAGTACATCTTCGTATATATATATATATATATATATATATATATATATATATATATATATATATATATATATATATCGAAAGGTAGGCGGACAAAATATGTCTGTATACTTATAAACAAACTCAGGCGTGCACACGCAAAGTCCAGCCTTTTGAAAAAATTGCCGACAAACACGACTGCTAAATGAAATAATTATAAAATCAGGACCTAAGGAGTTACCCACTTAAACATCCCCCCTCCATTTAGGCCCCATTTCGTTTCGCTCTTTCAATCTCTATCCTGCTTACATCTCCGAGAAATCTTTTGAACGTTTACCCACCTCGGGGTGGGTCGAGCGGTTGGAGTACGGGGTCTGACGGAATCTGAACGCGATTCGCATTAATGTCGTTCTCAGCTGAATTAATTCGAATCCGGCAAGACCCTGGGGCTCCACTTGACATAAGTGCTTCCATACAGAAACTGCTACGCACTTTGTCTTGGACAGCATTGAACAACAACACCCCCTGGCGGCGACACGTGCACGCGGGAGGCGGGAAAATGCGGTGAAATATGTTGATGAGTTGGGAGGGGTAATATAGCAGTGGATCTAAAGAAAAATAAAAAGTTAAATAGTTTCCGATATTTGGATTTCATTTTTTTAAATTTTTTCTTTCTTTCTTTCTTTCAAATAGATAAATTGATACGCTTTCATTCGTTCTTTCTTTCTTTCTTTCTTTCTTTCGTATATTTAATCAATCTCACTTCATTCTTTCCTTTATTCCAATTTCTTTTTCTTCTTTCTTTAATTTACAGTAAAGGATACATTTCGTCCTCTTTCTAAACTTCCTCGCGTTTTCTTCATTCAGTTCAATTTCTTTCTTTCTTTCTTTCTTTCTTTCTTTCTTTCTTTCTTTCTTCTAATTAATCCCATGCTTCTTTTGTGTTTTAATTTCTTTCTTTTTTTCTTTTTTTCTTTCTTTCTTTCTTTCTTTCTTTCTTTCTTTCTTTCTTTCTTTCTTTCTTCTAATTTAGCTTCTTCCTTCTTTATTTTATTTTAATTTCTTCTTTCGATCTCTTTTCTACTTAAACTTCCCCCTATTTTGTTTTATTTTAATTTCTTCCTTCCTTCCTTCCTTCCTTCCTTTCTAATTAGCCTTCCTCCTTCTTTCTTTGTTTTATTTTTAATTTCTTTCTTTCTTTAATTAAATGTGCAGATTCTTTTCCCTTCTTTCCTTCTTTCCCGTATTTAACATTCGACCTTTCTTTTTTTTCAATTCGGTTTGTTTGTTTGTTTCTTTTTTTCTTTCGATGGACTGATACTTTTTCGTCATTCTTTCTTTCTATCTGTCTTCTTTATTTCAATTTCTTTAACGAACTCAATGATCTTATTAATTTATCTTTCATACATCTTTTTTCTATTTACCTTTTGTCCTAGATTTTCCGTCATTCTTCATTCTAAACTAAATTGCACCATCTTCCCATTAACCTTCTTTGAAAATCGTCCTTTTTTTCTTCTTTCTGGCTAAATTTCATTCTTTCTATCACACCTTCCTGCCATCTCTCCTGCTTTCTCTTTTTCCATTTTTTATATATGGTATTTACCATTTTTCAATCCCAACTCCTCGTTTCAATCATTTGTCATTGTCCAAGTGTTCTTTTTTTATTCCTCTCAATTTACATTGAATTGATTTTAAATTTTGGTACTTTCTCCTTCAATCATGACGAATTGCTTCCTTTCGTTTCTATTTTACAACTTATACACACACACACACACTCATGTCAGAAGAAATTAGAATACGCCTACTGCTTTTCCTACAGAAGATTAAGATCCTCCCCCACTCCACAAAGTGGTTACTTTGAAATGTATATTTAAATAATCGTGTATAAACCTGATCTATATATACATATTAGATTCTAGTATAAAGCAAACTTTTACTTTTCGTATCTCAGTGCTAACAGAATGCATGTATAACTTTCTAATTTTAGTCTAAACTGGGCCTATATCTACCGTTTAAACTCAAGTTTAAAACCGGACCCGTGTCTACCTTTATGACATTCGTGTAAAACCGGACCTATGTGGAATTTTTAAGACTCGTGTAAAACCGGACTCATGTCTGCCTTTTTGACATTCGTGTAAAACCGGACCTATGTGGAATTTTTGAGACTCGTGTAAAACCGGACTCATGTCTGCCTTTTTGACATTCGTGTAAAACCGGACCTATGTGGAATATTTGAGACTCGTGTAAAACCGGATCATGTCTGCCTTTTTGACATTCGTGTAAAACCGGACCTATGTGGAATTTTTGAGACTCGTGTAAAACCGGACTCATGTCTGCCTTTATGACATTCGTGTAAAACCGGACCTATGTGGAATTTTTGAGACTCGTGTAAAACCGGGCTCATGTCTGCCTTTTTGACATTCGTGTAAAACCGGACCTATGTGGAATTTTTGAGACTCGTGTAAAACCGGACTCATGTCTGCCTTTTTGACATTCGTGTAAAACCGGACCTATGTGGAATTTTTGAGACTCGTGTAAAACCGGGCTCATGTCTGCCTTTTTGACATTCGTGTAAAACCGGACCTATGTGGAATTTTTGAGACTCGTGTAAAACCGGACTCATGTCTGCCTTTTTGACATTCGTGTAAAACCGGACCTATGTGGAATTTTTGAGACTCGTGTAAAACCGGACTCATGTCTGCCTTTTTGACATTCGTGTAAAACAGGACATATGCATATCTTTTTAACACTCTTGTACAACTTGCATATCTTGTTTAACACTCGTATAAAACCGCACCCATGTCTACCTTTTTGACAATTTTGTAAAACCGGACCCATGTCTACCTTTTTGACACTGGTGTAAAACCGGAACGATTTCTACCTTTTTGACGCTGGTGTTAAACCAGACCCATGTCTACCTTTTTGACACTGGTGTAAGACCGGACCCATGTCTAGCTTTTTGACACTGATGTTAAACCGGACCTATGCCTACATTTTTGACACTGGTGTAAGACCGGACCCATGTCTACCTTTTTGACGCTGGTGTTAAACCGGACTCATGTCTACCTTTTTGACAGTGGTGTAAGACCGGACCCATGTCTACTTTTTTGACACTTTTCTAAAACCGGACTCATGTCTACCTTTTTGACATTCGTGTAAAACAGGACATTTGCATATCTTTTTAACACTCTTGTACAAACGAACCCATGTCTACCTTTTTGACATTAGTGTTAAACCGGACCCATGTCTACCTTTTTGACACTCGTGTAAGACGGGACCCATGTTCTACCTTTTTGACACTGGTGTAAAACCGGTCGAAAGTTTATGTTGTTGATACCCGATGTCTACCTTCTTTTTTACTTTCGTATAAAACTGGACCTGTGTTTACTTTTTTGATCCCGTGTGAACTGGATCACTCTCTGTCTTTTTCGCTTTAATGTGAACCTGACCCACGTCTACTATTTTAATTTTTTTTTTCCCATCAATGTTAGCCTAATACAAAACCCAAGCAGCACTTAATGCCGCTGGTTATTGAAAGATGCTGTTGAAAGTGTGTAAGAGTTAGTGGTAAGAAGTGCAGTTTATGAAAATATTTGCTGGAAACATAACGGTTAACCCTAAACTTGCCAAAGTCAGGATTGTTGTGGGCGGAAGTATGTTTTATGCCTCTTCCGGATGTCTCAGTTATCTCCCTTTAACTCAACTCTCCAAGCTTTTGTTCACCATTGCTGTACCCCGGGTATTGAACGCACAACTCTTTTGGGTCAGGTTATTGGCTACAACCAACGTTTCCATCCACTGGATGATGTGTCCTTGTGGAATAAAGTGTTCAGTTCAAGATTCCAATCACCTGAAAAAGGGACCGAAACGTCGTGAACATGACAATAAAGATAAGGACAACTGTCCGAACAATTTAAATAATACAAATAATTGAACTTGACATAACTGTAATCTCAATAACCGTTGACATCAATTTAGGGTACCTTGGTCTGGAGATATGTCTGTTTATTTATTTTTTTAAGCGTTTCACCGCAAGCAAGGCGGGAATCCACTAGGACGCAAGGGGTTACAGAAGATTTGGAGCAATATCAGATAGAAGTGATAGAAGAAAGGATGAGGAGAAGGGTAGTGGATAGATCAAGGCAACTGGAGATGTCGATTGACATTACATTTGAATCGCTGGAGATTATAGCTCTCAGGGAAACAGGAATAGGGAAGGGAGTTCCACAGGCGAGAGGTGCGAGACATGAAGCTATTGGAGTAGAAGAGAGGGCTACATTTAAAATTTTCTAGTGAAGGGGTGAGAGCGGGATGCCAGCCTCGTAGGGCGCTTGAACTCATGAAGTCTGGGAACCAACGAATGCAGCTCCTCGGAGCAAATGTCATTAAAGTATTTGTAAAACAGACAGAGAAAGGCGACGGAGCGTCTGTGAGAAAGTGACTGTAGACGAGATGCCAGAGCAGGGCCAATTATATTGCATATCCGCCTCTGGAGCCTATCAAGAACCCCGAGGCAAACAGAAGGGGCTCCAGACCTTATATGGCAGCAATACTCCATGCAAGGTCGAATTGTTGACTTGTAGATCTGGAGGATCGATTTCGGGGAGAAAAATTTCCTGGCGCGGCACAGGGAATCAACTTTCCTTGCGGTGGACGAAGCAATTGACTCAATGTATTTGTTTCATCACAGGTCAACAGTCAACGTGAGCTTGTTTTCCCCGACTGCTGGAAGTCCTCTTCGATTGTTCCTGTCTTCAAGAACTCTGGCGACCACTCTGACCCTTCTAACTACCGTCATATCAGTCTCCTACCCCTCTTCGGCAAAGTCTTCGAAGCCCTAATCATGAGCGTCAGACATTCTAATGGAGGGCAGGGAAGGATCTCTGTGGTGATTAATAGAAAGCATTTTACTGTCTATTTTCATTTTCTTTCTTAAATAGTATGTAATATTTAATTTAATGTTGGTAGAAATTAGTTTTACTTCTATTCAAGACCATTGTTTCAAAGATGAACTGAATGTGTCTTTTATCTATTTATATAATAAATGCGAATATCTGCGTGTCACGGTGTCAGGCTTTTTCATTTTTATTCCCAGAGGCCGTACCCCAACATATCATACCATTCTGAAATCAGGTCGACCCTGTGATCAGATTAAAATCATTCCGGGCCGGATCCAGACCTGCAATCCTGAAATTTTGTTTTCTCAGATTTTCATTACTACGATTGTTTTCGGATTCCGCCATCTTGGATTCATGGCTTCTAGTGATAAAACCAATTAAAGGGACACAACTCTTTCACTTTCAACAGAGTGTGTCACCCGAAATTTTGCATTCCCTATTTTTCATTTCTTCGATTGCTTTCGGAGATTTTTACGTGATTTTTTTTTTTTTTTTTGTGCAATTTTATGATAGCAATTTTTATAACTTGGAAATAAATTTGGGAATAATCGAAAATTGTTCTAAATTTTCAAGGAAAAAAAATGTATAAATTCACTTTCATCATATGTTTAGGTTTTAGTACGAATCTAACCTCCACTTTTTAAAACAATTAAATATTGCCGAAGGAGTGAAGGTAGCTAAAATAAAAGCGGTGTCAATGGAAAAAATTTCCTTTTGACACTACGTTTCATTTTTTTTTTTTATTTTTTTTTATTTTTTTTTTTTTTGCTGGCACGAAGATCCAATTTTTCTGATATTTCTCAGAAATTATGATAAAAAAAATTGCATTTGAAGACTGGCTTATAGCTACGCTTGCTAAACTTTTCGGAGTGACTCACTAATGTGCCTAGAACCGAAATGATGTGCACCACAAAAGAGGAAAGATTATATTTCAAAATGGGAAAATACAAAATGGAATTAGTAATTAAGTTCATGTATAACCGTCAGCTATGACTGGGGAAGATGCTTTATTGTATTTACGGTGTATTTAGATTAGAAGGGCGGGTAAAATGTCTGTACTGACAGTCTGCAGTGGTCTATTTAAGGAATACGTAGTGAGTGCCAATAAAAATAAAAACTCAAAAATATAAACAAAACTAAAAAAGAATTCATATTAAAATAAAGCATTTGCATTTTCCTTTAAAACTGTTCTCTCTTTCTTTCTCTCTCTCTTTCCTTTCTCTATATACTTCTCTCTCTCAATTAACGAGAAGGCAACTCTCAGATAATAAGAGGAAGAAGACGAAAAGATGGAACCCGACCGAAAAACGCAGGAAGTTTACAAAACCGGAACCTACTAATTTATGACTGAAAACTAACAAAAATCAGACAGACTTCACGCATAACTTCCGTTATTAAAAAAAAAATGATAAAAAGGAACGCCAGAAAATAAGATAATTTTAGCCAATCAAAAAAATTAACCCAGAGACATTTAATGTTAGCCAAAACCAAGGTTCTCGCCAGAGTCTCGTAGCCTACTCAAAAGGTTATAAGTTCCCACTTCTGAGCCAGATGAGGTGAGTGACGAGAGGCACGACCGCTGGGGAAACTAACCGTGAGTGACACGTGAAGTAGTTAAGAGGTAACCTGCTAACAATATTTCTACCCTACTTAGGGCCAAGAAAAACACAGAAGATTAACACAGGCCTATTCTAATATTACTACTCTCAATAGCATAGTCTGACTTCACAACCACCGAGCCGAAACGGACATTTCTCCAGACAGCTACCAATATCCGCCTTGTAAACAGACATTTTGGGACCCAGGGTTAT
>OZ010575.1:19732291-19752291 GCA_963932145.1 Acanthosepion lycidas
GATAGATAGATAAGAATTTACTTAAATAATTAAATAGATATATAGATATGAAGAAAATGAGATAGATAGATAGATAGATAGATAGATAGATAGATAGATAGATAGATAGATAGATAGATAGATAGATAGATAGATATGAATAGAGTAAGATGGTTACGATCAGACGTAAGCTTTTACAAAGCGTTATTTTCTATTTCTGGATCACACCCTGAAATAGAAATTAACGCTATGGTCATTTTTATTTCAGGATGGGAAGGATTCAAATATGGCTGTTCGTATCTATCTATCTATCTATCTATCTATCTATCTATCTATCTATCTATCTATCTATCTATCCTAGTCTGCACATATCTATCTTTCTGTTATGGTGACCTATCTACATGAGAATGAACTCTTCCTCCTTCATAAATACTAACCTGTGAGACTTCCTAAGCAGAGGCAGTCGGAACGCAGTGTAACCTGGCAATTCGGACGGACACTTTTATCTGCCGGCTAATAACACTCTTATTTTGTATATATGTTCTGTTATTTCAATACACTTGTTCAACCTACTTTCGTCTTTCTGTGTTTTTCTTTCAGGCCCCTAATAGGCCACAACATTTCCCTTGAGTGTTCATTATCTATCTATCTATCTATCTATCTATCTATCTATCTCAGTCTGTTCATATCTCTCTCTCTTTCTCTCTTTCTCTCTCTCTCTCTCTCTCTCTATCTATCTATCTATCTATCTATCTATCTATCTATCTATTTCAATCTTCATCAATATATCCATCTTATTCCGTTCATATCTATCACTATATGTTCATTATCTATCTCAGTCCGTTCATATCTATCTATCTATCTATCTATCTATCTATCTATCTATCTATCTATCTATCTATCTATCTCGTTCGGGCTGTTATCTATCTATCTATCTATCTATCTATCTATCTATCTGAGTTTGTTTACTTGCAAGATTAACGATCAACGGATTCCCCATTGCAAACGCTTTAGTTCTAATAGTGAAATATTTGCCCACAATTCCCTTTGTTGCTTTTTCCATAACGAGAACCGATAATCGTTTTCTCTGCTCGTTTTACAAAAGTTTCCATTCTTTTCATTCAAATTCGTTCATTTCAAATAAGATTAAGTAAATATTTCTTTCGGTTTTTCGTTTTTAATTGGCATCCTTAGTCTTCTCCATCAAGTTGCATGACCGTCATACAGATTTGCAATTTTCAGGGAATATTTATATTATTTATATACTAGCAGCATGACCCGGCGTTGCCCGGGCTTGATTCAAAAATCGTACGGCAATCCCTATCACTTGACTTAAAATATTTTTGCCCTTCCTTGCCTTTAAAGAAGTGCCCTTTGCCGTGCTGATGTTTCTACATGCCTTACTTCTTGCCTATCTCACACTGCAATTTTTTACTAAGCTCTATACTAAACATTAAATCTGTTACGAAAAAAGAACTAAACAAAATGAACACAAAACGATCAGCTTTAAAAAAAAAGGACTCGTAACTGGAAAAACCGAATGAAAAAAAGAATGTTAACAACAAATACTTTTTCACACCCAAACCAGTTCTGCGGAATCAGAATCAACGTTGAGTTTAAGCAAGCGAATGAGCCAATTGGAGTAAAGTGCCATGCAGATTTAAATTTTTCCCACTTGTGACGAATGCAGCTATCGATTTTTTTTTTTGCATGCTAGCATGCTAGTTAACATTCGTGTCATTCAGCTATTGGATCTCACGCCGGCCAATAGAATCTTCCTGCCTATTCGTGGCAGCCAGCTATAGGCTCTCACTCTGGCCAGTAGAAAATGGCCGCACACTACATGAAAACTGCCGTAGAAGCATGAAAAAATCGATTATTTCCACTATCGATGGGAGTTGGGAAATGCAAAGTCGGTCTTGGCCTTCTCGCTAACTTGGAGCATGTGCATGTAAATTTTGGTGCAAATCCGTCGAAAATTGCGGCCATGCATTCGTTACACACACACATCCTGCCTTTTATAGATAGAGATTATTTATATTGGGAAAAGGAGGAGGCGTACGTCTTCAACAAAAAATCGAAAATTGCTTATTTTTCAATGCAAATTATTCATCATATCATATCCAATTATTTTACAAAACCTTACACAATATTACACAATAAGATTGGCGGCAAGGTCTCAACATTTTACAGTTGAAATGGCGAGGTGTAATCGTAAGTCCTATGCTAATAGTTTCTTCTCTCGCACTTCTTGCTTGTGGAACTCTCTTCCGGCTTCTTGCTTCCCAGTCAACTTTGATCTTCAAAAATTTAAATGCAATGCCAATCGTTAACTGCTTTCTTTTTAATTCCTCTCCTTTTATTGTCACCCCTCCTTAAAAGTATTTTTCTCATGTTCTCTAACACTCAGTAGAACCCTGTGTCTTAATGGCTTTATCGCCTTTCTTGTGAGTGAAATGATTAACTATTAATTGGTGCAAAAATAATGAGGTAATAATGTCGTTTTTTGACGTTAAAAAATACGTCAAAAAACGACATTATTACGTCATTATTTTTGCACCAGCCTAATATATATGACATGTTCGGCGGCGGATGAGAGACGTATTCAACAAAAAATCGAAAATTGCCTATGTCACCGTAAATTATTCATTGTATCATATCCAAGTATTTTACAAAAAAATTAGAGCCGATTACGCAATATTTCAAGCTCAATTTAGGTTTATAGTTTGTAACCATGCAATGAGATGAGGTAACATAAACCGTAGATTTGTCTGCAAAATATTATTACATTATTGTTACATAATTATAGTGAAATCATTAAGATTTTTTGTCAAAAGCATTTTATTTTTGGTCGTATAATTAATTTAAAATATTCCTTTTTAAAGGCTTTATTTTCGAAATGGAATAAGATCATTGTAAATTTCAGAATTTCGTTATTGCCCATCAAAATGACTGAAAGAAAGCAATCTAAAAAACAACAATGGAAAAGAGAGGTAACAAAGCATAAGCGAAATAGTTCCAGTTTGTTCAACTTTGGAAACTTAGCATTGCAGCCAAAGTATTCTAAAAATGCTGCCAATAACAAAGGGGAAAATGAAAAAATACGTAACAACAAATCGAATATAGCATCAAAATTTATATTATTTTTATTTATTTGTTATGTAACTAAATCCATAATTATCAACAATGTTTCAATAAAACTTGATATTTCCTGTAAGAAATTCTTAATAAATATTATTATTTTTTTATTTTACTTAAGTTTAAGGTAGTCCTACATTTACAATTCCTTATGGCTAACCACGAAAAGAAATGTTGATCAAAACTGCCTAAAACTTTTGTATTGCGGCGAAATTATCAAATGCTGAATACGCCCCCCCCACCGTCTTTCACAGTGCGAAGCAACCTCCGAAACGATGGGATACTCGGCTTTATTCCGATTTTCTCAATGTCCGACTTTATGGTCGATGGTAAAGTTGCAATGACATCTGGGACGGTAGTGACCTGAATGTCCCACTTTCCAGCAACATCTATCCGGAACTCGGTACCCTTTTTTACGATTGTCAATTTCTATGATCTTCAACAAGGAATGACCAACACCGAGGAATTTTTTTGTCAACGACA
Source organism: Acanthosepion lycidas (assembly GCA_963932145.1). NCBI lineage: Eukaryota > Metazoa > Mollusca > Cephalopoda > Sepiida > Sepiidae > Acanthosepion > Acanthosepion lycidas. Next base: position 19,735,892 of record OZ010575.1, read on the forward strand.
AGTGATGTCAAGTTTTAGTAGCCTCAAGGACGCGGTCTGTTTGACCGCTGAAATCCCATAAGATACAGAATGAGTTTTCAATCAGCTTCTGTATACTTGTGGTTGTATCATACCTCGTCCATACTTCCTACATAGGCACCAATGCAGATGAGTGGCCATTTTGTCATGGCGACGGTGCTGCTGCTGTTGTTGTTGCTATTATTATTATTATTATTATTATTATTATTATTAGAGCTCCTTATCTCCATAGTCGAATGCTCAAACAATTTTCCGTTTCGTGTAACCCCTTAATGAAGGGAATAAAAGCCACGGGTGTGTCTAATGTGAACGCGCCGAAATCTAGTATCATTGATTGCGTCGTGTGCAATGATGAACTGTATCGTGGTCAAATAATCAAGAACTCTGTGAGGCTGGGATTGTGGGGGTTCTGCAATTGATTCGATTACGACAAAGATGAACGAGTTAGGATTCTCGAACACATTGATTCCGATATGTTGCATAATAATTGCTGGAAGTATCGATTAAATTACGATAACAATATCGGAGCAATCTCCCCTCCTCTTCGTTAATTTGAATGATCGGAAGTTACGATTAATCCTTTTCAATATTACTCTTTCTTTATTCCATTCTTTCTTCCTTTCTTTCTTTCTTTATTCGTTCGTCTGTAAATTCGTTCGGTCCTTTTCTTTGTTTTTTTTCTTTTTTCTGCGTCCGTTCGTTTATTAGTTGGTTCGTTCGTTTTCTTTCTTTCTTCTTTATTCTTTCGTATGTAAATTCGTTCTTTCTTTCCTTTTCTTTTGTTTTCTGCATTCGTTCGTTTATTCTTTTCTTCCTTGCTGTTCTTTCTTTCTTTCTTTCTTTATTCGTCCTTTCTTTCATTCGTTTTTTCCTTCATTCGTTTCTTCGTTCGTCACTTTTCTTTCTATCTTTTTTCTTTCTTCTTTTCTGTTCGTTCATTCATTCGTTCATTTCTTCCTTTTCCTTCTTTCTTTTTCTTTCTTCGTTCGTTCTTTCCTCATCTTTCTTTTTCCTTTCTTTCTTCGTTCGTTCTTTCTTTTTCTTTATTTCTTTCTTTCTTCGTTCTTTTCTTTCCTTTTTTGTTCTTTCTTCGTTCTGTCGCCCCTTTTCTGACTTTTTTCTTTCTATGTTAATTCTTTTTCTTTCTTTCTTTCTTTCTTTCTTTCTTTCTTTCTTTCTTTCTTTCTTCGATTGTTCTTTCTTTTTCTTTCTTTTTTCCTTCTTTCTTCGTTCTTTCTTTCCTATTCTTTTGTCTTTCTTCATTCGTTCTTTCCTTTTCTTTTTTCTTCCTTTATTTATTCGTTCGTTTCTTTTTCTTTTTTTTTCTTTTGTTCGTTCGTTCTTGTTGTTTCTTTTCTTCTTTGTTCCTTCGTCCGTTCATTTCTTTTCATTCTTTTTTCTTTCCTTTTTTTTTTCAATCATTCATTCTTTCTTTCCTTCTTTCTTTCTTTCTTTTTTTCTTTCTTTGTGCGTGAGCGAATTGGGGAGTGAGAAAATGAGTGGTATAAACGGAAAGAGAGAGAGAGAGAAACGACAAGAAAAAGAGATTTGAGAGAAATTGAGTAAGAAGTTTCCGTCACTCTTTTTAAACCCTTTTCAGTGTATATATTTGTCTATCACAATCTGTTAAAATCTCTCTGTTTTCTATCTATCTATCTATCTATCTATCTATCTATCTATCTGTGTGAGTCTGCATTTGAATCATGACATTTGTAAACAAAAACAATAAGCCCAGAAACCTCTCAGTCAGGTATCGATTTTATCCTCTTTCAATATTAAGAACAGTCGCCTCTACCTCTAAAATGATATATATATATATATATATATATATATATATATATATATATATATATATATTTGGATTATGAAAAGTTATAGACACTATCTCAGTTTTTGGCTATTGTGGCATATGAGGAATTCCTTACTTTGCTCGATTTAGTAGTAGCAGCAACAGACGTAATCAGCAGACTACTACCAGAAGTCCCAGAAATGTTAAAAACCCTGACCTAGCCGTATTCGGCCACTTTGCCACTCCTCTTTTCCAGCAGTCACTACTGTCACTGCCATCTCCCCTTCTCACTTTTCATTTTCAGCAGTGTCTTCCTTCAAGCCCAGCTCGAAGGGTTATACACAACCCTTGCTGCAGAAGACGAGGTCTGTCCTGGCAGCTTCACTCAGATTTCTCTCTCCTCTCTTGGGAATCGGCGGAGAAATCTCCCTTCGAGACACCTACCAGAAGAAAAACTACACACAACCCTTGCTGTAGAAGACGAGTACCTGTCCTAGCAATTTTACACTCAGACTTCTCGTTCCTCCCGTGGGAACAAGCGAAGAAATCCCTCTGTACAAAACAACTACTCAAGGACATGGCTAACTAGGAAATCGCACTTTTTTCCCCGCAAAATACTATTATTTTGCACACTCTTTTTCAACCTGAAATAAAAGCTGTTGAACAGTTATTTCGAACCTTATGTTTTGTTCATCCACTCTCGCTGCCGAGCATGCACACAAACACACACGGGAGACATATAGCAGTGGTGGGCAAACTTTACAGTGAAAGGGTCACATTCAAAAATTCACAATTTTATTGGGACGCATAGTATATTAACCCAAATTAATTAATATTTAAAATCGGCAAAAAAGACATTTAAGGAAAAAAAATGCTATTAATTTTTATTAATTAATATTTTAAAGTATTATAGAAGATTCACATGAAACGCATTTATTTGAAAGACAAAGTAACCCAGTTTAAAGTACTTTAAAGAAAAAATATTGGTATTTTTAAGTTGAAGCTTTACATTAAACACATTTGAAAGACAAAATAAGCTTTTTTAAGAAAAAAATGTTTTATTAATTAATATTCTAAAGTAGAAAATATATTTATTTGAAAAACAAATTTAGTCTGCGTAAAGAAATAAAAAACAATTCCTACTTTTATTTTAAATTAGAAACTTCAAATAGAACACATATAAAGTAACTAAATTTAAAGAAAGAAATTAATTTAGATTTTAAAGTAGGAACTTCACATGAAACAGATTTCCTTGAAAACAAATTAATTCAGTTTAAAGAAAAAAAATATTTATATTTTGAAGTAGTAACTTCACCTGAAATAGATTTATGTGCAAAACAAAGTAACTCAGCAACAGACGATCTCACTGACTTAATGAGAATAATGTATTTGACTACAGTCATTTACCAGTTTGTTAAAATTAGACGTCAAATTGCTTGTAACAATTATTTGGCGTTGCTTGGTAAGTTTCTCTTTGAAATTTACTAAGATTTGGTGGGCCGCATGAATTCTTTTGGTGGGCCGCAGGTGGCCCGCGGGCCGTAGTATACCCACCCCTGCTATAATGTGTTGTGGCTTAAGGCCGCTCTAATGTAAGCTAATTTACAATAATTATTCACCGAAAGATATTTCCCTACTTCTTAAGATTGAATCAAGTTATTTAAGTACTGCCGTGCGGCCTGGACCCAAATCCACAGCCGGTCGTTGGATTTATAGAGGCAGAATACGCGGGATTTGGACTTAGGTAGATTATTTTACCGGCACACCAACCACACGAGTCATTTTGTGCCGGATCGGGTAGTTTTAGTATTTGCTTTTACTTTGCGTCTATTTTGCAGGCAGATTTTTTTTATAAGTCGTTATTATATAAGGGTGGGGATGTAATTCGCTTTTAGTTGCATTTTTCAGCCGGGTGTCTATTCGGTTTCCTTTTTTTTATATTTGGGGGAAGACTTTTGTTACTTTTAAGAATTCTAACATTTGCTAACATTTGGCGGGTTGGGATCAGAGTGTAGTATCTATTCTACTGGTCTCTAATGGTAATGATAATAATAACCATTTCCTTCTATGGAAACATCTGACATTTATTGGCCAAGCAGACAATGCTACTCGAGTTGTGTTTGTCTTCACTCTCTGATAATCGTCCGAGGATCAAAGTGTAGTATCTGTTCTCCTTATGTCTGATGGTAATGGTGTAATATTAGTCATTTCTTTATAAGGAAACATTCGGCATTTGTTGACCGAGCAGCCAGTAACGCTTTTCTTCACGCTCTGGCCATCGGGTTGGGGATCATAGTTTAGGATGTATTCTTCTGATCTCTAATGTTAACTGTAATATTAACTGTTCCCTTACGGGGAAACATTTAGCATAAATTGACAGAGCAGCCATTGCTTCTCGAGTAATTCTTTGGGTTCGATACTCTCAAAGAGGGCCCTAACCTTGGGTACATTGAATAAGTATTTTCGTAGAGGTGCCAATTTTTTTTGCGGTTTATTAAAAAATGTTTTTAATTCTTCTTGGCATTTAGGGCATTTTGGAGGGATTTCATTTTTTTAGGAGAAAGGAGTGGGTTATGTGGATACGTCCGATTTTGATTCTTGTAACACTAACTTTTCTTGAGTGTCCGGTACTGTGATTTTGTACAATCAGAATGGGTTTTATTTGATATAGTTTGTTTGTGTGTATATCCCATGAATGTATTGCTGGTATTTTTACCATAGTAATATTAGGTTGGTGCAAAAATAATGACGTAATAATGTCGTTTTTTGACGTTAAGAAATACGTCAAAAAACGACATTATTACGTCATTATTTTTGCACCAACCTTATATATATATATATATATAGCATAATGAGAAGCCACGTATACTTTCTTAATATGTATATATAGAAAAAGTTGCAAATTAAAAAAATTATGTTTTATTTTATGAAAGTATTTATTTATTTATATATAAATAAATAAATACTTTCATAAAATAAAACATAATTTTTTTAATTTGCAACTTTTTCTATATATACATATTAAAAAAGTATACGTGGCTTCTCATTATGCTATATATATATATATATATATATATATATATATATATATATATATAAGTTTGGTGCAAAAATAATGACGTAATAATGTCGTTTTATATATAAATAAATAAATACTTTCATAAAATAAAACATAATTTTTTTAATTTGCAACTTTTTCTATATATATATATATATATATATATATATATATATATATATTGGGGGGTTAGGGGGTTACTAATTGCCGATAGATGGGATCGATCGTGTGCCCGCGGTCACTCTACGTCGTCGCCTGAGTCTCCGTCCTCTTCCACCAGTTCTGCTCCGGCGTCGTCTCCGATGGTTCGGGCACGCAGCTCGACGCCCAGAGGGAGAGCTCATCAGCGATGTACTTCTCCCTCCTTCTCTTCCTGGCTGACGAAAGCGTGTCGGTGGGCAGCTGAGGACGTGGGCTAGCACAATCAAGGATGACCTAGCAGTACTATCGGGCCCACAAGTAGTTGGTCTTCGACGATGGAATCGCGATTGGCTCGCCATTTCCTGTGACCTGGCTCAGGACCGGCGGGCGTGGGCAGCGATGGTCCGTGATGCTGTACTTGCTCGGGAGGAAGCAGATTCAACCCGATCAGGATGAAAACCGATACAAGTCAAAGTCAAGTCAAGATACATGGGACCCTAACAAGTGCGACCACCTCGAGTCAGGATGGACGTGCTAATAACAGCAATTAAATGGTTCCATTCTCCTCAAAACCTCCAATCTCCCGATCAGAGACCTTGCAGTCGGATGTAGTTTATCGTCAGGCCCAGCGTACACGTGAAGATGAATTTTAAAATGTTATCACTGTTATTATTATTATTAAAACTAAAAGTTATTAAAGAAAACACTTGCGTATTTTCGACGACAGCAATAACTAAAATGTAACTCGAATAATGATATAATCCATATGTTAACGTTCCCCACAACTTCAAACAAAAGGTGAGGAAGGAAACCCCCTCATCAATACTGGAAAGTGCGATAACAGCTACTGGACAAAAGAAAGTTTTTATAAATTCCAAGCGAAAGTAACCACCTCTTAATTGACGGTGTTCCCTTGTCCACCCAGACCCGGGGTGGTAGCACCTGTTAGGGTCCCTGCTATGGGCAAATAATTAACCCCCGGACTGGGGTCAAAGCACGATGAAAGTGTAAAAATAGGTTTTGATACCAGCAATACTTTTTTGTAAAAAATTATTACCAGCAATCCATTTTTGGAAAAAACAAAAATATTTCCAGCAATAACAATATTGTCGGCGTTAAATAATTCATTGAGGTTGATATGCCGTAAAACAAATCAAAGCAAACACAAAGGAAAGTAGCACTGGCTACTCGGATAACGAATGCGGAATGTTTCCTTATAAGTAAACGGCTAATATTACCATTAGAGATAAGAACAGATACTACAATTTGATCCCAGGACGATAGTCAGAGAGTGAAGACAAACATAACTCGAGTAGCATTGTCTTCTCGGTCAATGAATGTTAGATGTTGCCATATAAGGAAACGGTTATTATTACCATAACCATTGGAGATGAGGAGAACAGATACTACACTTTGATCTTAACCTGATGGCCAAGGAGTGAAGAAAATCATAACTGGCTGCTCGGTCAATTTATGCTAAATGTCTCCCCATAAGGGAACGGCTAATAATATCATTACCATTAAAGATCAGAAGAACTGATCCCCAGCCCGATGGCCTGGGAGCGTAAAAAGCATTACTTAGCGATACTGGCTGCTCGGTCAATAAATGCCGAATGTTTCCTTATGAGGAAATGACTAATATTACACCATTACTATCAGACATGAGGAGAACAGATACTACACTTTGATCCTCGGACGATGATTAGGGAGTGAAGGCAAGTATAATTGGTGTAGTTTTGTATTTCTCGGCTAATGTTTCCTTTTACGGAAAGGGCTAATAATCATACTACTATAGTTGTTGAACATTATAATGACTTTTTCAATTTTTTTTTTTTTTTATATAAATACAACTTTGTCCAACTAACACACCTCATTTAGCTTTTCCGCTAATTCGTATCGATAATAGCCCGAGTTAGTATTGAAACAGCCGGCCATTCTCTCTGTGTTCAGACAATTTTTCTATTATTTTTTAATTTTTTTTTCTTCTTTGACTTCAACCCGTTATTTATTGCTCTGTCGAAATTCCAACCTAAACGACCGCCAGTGCCCTCGGGCGAGCCAAATGTTACTCTCTCCTAAACAAATTTACTCTGTTTTTTTTTTTTGTTTTTTTTTTTATAGGTTTTTTAAGATTTATAAATGATGTTTTCTTTTTATTTTTTCATCGTGCTTTTTCTTTCTTTTCGCGAAAATCTTTCAACACGTTATTCGTTGGTTGTAAATTAGCGAAATCTATTTTTATGGTGACTAAGAATAGCGCTTTTTTTTTTTTTTTCGTTTACTGAAACATTTAAAAAAGATTTTTTTTTTTAATCAGTAATTATAAATTCATTAAAGAAGCAGAAATAAAATGATAATATAATTAGCAAGTCTGTTAATAATACTAACAATTAGTTTTAACCCATAGATTTTCCTATTTTGAAGTTTCTGATGGATCTCAAGCTAATAAATAAATTGAATAAGCTCATGGCGAGTTGTACGACAATAAAATATCCGTAGAAATTACGCAGTTCTAGCGGTTAAGAGCGTCTCTGTTTATTATTCCAGCAGTCGTCTCGGTGTTCTTGCGAGGACTCAGACTTGGGTTCGATCATATAGAAAATGGTAAAAAAATTAAAAATAAAGCAGAAGCCTCCCTGGAAATAAAATAAAACGAACAAGATTCTTTGTGACTTCCGTCATTTATATGCCATGCGTGATAAACGCTTAGGCGATCATGTATCTTTCGATACATGACTGACCCGCAGTAGGTTGCCATTTCTTTCTGGGAGAGACCAGTTGCCATCCATAGCTGCAGGGAGAGGATCAGAAGAGGATTAATACCTTTCCCAAGGCTATTAGCACGTAAGTGAATGTAATGGATTTGACTGGAATTCGAACTTGGCTCTCCGATTCCTCACTCCGAGCCGTTCCTTCACTGTGCCTCCAGTGACTTATGTGACTTAGCGATTTTTAAACCGACCTCTCGGTCAGCTAAACGCGAAGAACGTGTCTGACAGTCGTAAAGGAAGTAAAAAGAGAACTAACCAGACCTTAGAAGCCAACGATATGATGAAAAAGAAAATATTAAAAAAAAAATAAATAAATAAATGAAAAAAGGTAAAATAACATGTTCTGCGAATTGTAAAGTCACTGGATCCCAAAAACGCTTTTATCCACTGGGCAACATGTGTAGGAATTTTTGGGACTTATAATGTCTCAGTAATAGTGTAAATAGTTACATTACCTCATCTCAGAAATATAGACAGATCCCAAAGAAGGCCAGAACATACAACAACCGAAACATTGTGAATGTGACAGTAAGGATGAGGACAATAGTCTGAACAATGTAAATAGTGTAAATTGTTACAATACCTCATCACAGAAATATCGACAGATCCTGAAGAAGGCCGGAGCGTACAACCCCTGAAACGTTGTGAATATGGCAATAAAGATGAGGACAACAATTCAAACAATGTAAATAGTGTAAATAGTTAAAATACCTCATCTCAGAAATATAGACAGATAAGAAATTTAAAGTCGTGCCCATAATAGTTAGCACACTTGGAACAACGCAATGGATAAATTAGAAATTCTGCTGAAGAATGGTCACCCCCGCCAACTATATTCTTTTTTTTTATGTGCCGTGTCCTTTAAGGGCGTAGGCGATTATGGCTCTCCACTCCATCTATCACTTGTGGCTCTCAATAAGTTTCGTCCTTCTGCCAACTCCCCAAGACCACATTCTGCCATCCACTTGCTTAAGCCCGCTAGGTATGTTGCTTTACCTTGTCTCTCTTTCACTCTATTCGACCTGTGAGTATCAGATTCTCCAGGCCCTCCTTTCTCATCACGTGTCACAGAAATTTCATCTGCCTCTTCCTTACAGTTTGAAAATTCTTTATCCGAAAATCTTTCATATTTTTTTCTCTCCTCTGCCAACAGCAGTAGATAAGTTCATCTTTTCCACGGTTCCCACTCCTCCCCAGTCGTTTGAACAGTTGTTTCCTGTTTAGGATTGGGTTTCTGGTTCTTTCTGAAGTCTGCTTCAACTCTATACTTCTAATACTTGTTCTTTCCTGTGCTAATATAACTCCACACTGTAACCCTCTACCTTGAGTGGCTCTTGGGCCTTGTATTGGGTGACTATTAGTAAAGAAAAAAAGATTATTATAAGTTATTTCTGCAATAAAAAATTCATTGAAATTTATTCTACCATCGAAATGCATTGCAAATGATTTTTTTTAATAGAATTGGATCACAGTTGTAAACGATTTCTACAGGAATATATAGAAATGATTTTACTATAAATTTGCATTTTAAATGATTTTGCTATAGAAATTTTCATAGAACAGTATTGCACATGATTTTACTACAGAATTGAACTGGAATAAATGGAAGGAGGAGGAGGAGCTAGAGAAGAAGAGAGAGCAAGAAGAAGAGCAGGAGAGGGGTAAAGTTGAAGGTAAAAGAGAAAAAGAAGCTGTGAAAAACGATGTAAAAGATGTAAATAACATAGAGGAAGATGAGGAGACAAGAAAGAGGAGGAAAGATAAAGAGAAGAAAAAGAAGAATACATTAATGGAAGAGGAGGAGGAAGAAGAAGGATGAGGAGAAAAAGAAGAACAATGAGGAAGACGAAGAGAAGAAGAAGGAGGAGGAGAAGAAGAAGAAAAACAAGGATGAAGAGGAGGAAAAGAAAAAAGAAGGAGGAGAAGAAGAAGGATGAGGAGGAGGAGAAGAAGGAGGAGGAGGAGAAGCAAAAGAAGTTTGAGGAGGAGAAGAAGAATGATGATGATGAGGAGGATGAGAATGAGAAGAAGAAGGAGGTGGAGGAGAAGAAGAAAAAGATAGAGGAGGAGGAGGAGAAGAAGAAAAATAAGGAAGAGGAGGAGAAGGAGAAGAGAGAGAAAGAAGAAGAGCAGGAGAGAGGGAAAAAGGTGAAAGCAAAAGAGAAAAAGAAGCTGTGAAACACGATTCAACAAAATCAATGCAAATGATTTATTACAGATTTTCATTGCAAACTATTTTATTATAAGCGTTGGGGGTCTGCATAGAAACTGACGAAGGTGCTTGAAACTTGAAGAAACTTGTAGATGCCCAATAACCAAACCTAACAACTAGATACGTGTAACATCAGAACTTTCAATTATCATTACAGGTTGAGAATCCTTTATCCGAAATTCTTGGGGCTGAAAGTACTTCGGTTTTCATATTTTTTCGGATTTTGGAATACAGACGATTTAATTTGTATCTAACATCTATAAAATGTGTCACCTTGGGAATGGAATCCAAGCATAAACACGATATCCCTTTACATTTCACATCAAAGCTTATACATATACCCTGAGGGTAGCTTTATATAAATAACATACACCCTGAATGTAGTTTTATATAAATAAAATATACCGTGAAAGTAGTTTTACAAAAATAACATATACCCTGAAAGTAGTTTTATATAAATAACATATACACTGAAGGAAGTTTTATATAAATAATATATACCCTGAAAATAGTTTTATATAAATAGCATATACCCTGAAAGTAGTTTTATATAAATAACATATACACTGGAGGAGTTTTATATAAATAACATATACCCTGAAAGTAGTTGTATATGAATATCATATCCCCTGAATGTAGTTTTATATAAATAATATATACCCTGAAGGTAGTTTTATATAAATAACATATACCGTGAAAGTAGTTTTATATAAATAACATATACCCAGAAGGTAGTTTTATATAAATAACATATACCCAGAAGGTAGTTTTATATAAATAACATATACTCAGAAGGTAGTTTTATATAAATAACATATACCCTAAAAGTAGTTTTATATAAATAACATATACCCTGAAAGTAGTTTTATATAAAATTTAATAAATTTTGTTTACACACAGATACAGGTAATGGCATTAGTTATGTAATTGTAAATGTTTTTTAATTGGTGAAATTAAGATTTCACGAAAAAAAAATGTTTTGCATTTTCTGTACATGTACAAAAAATGAACAAAACATGATCTCTATTTACAATTTATATATATATATATATATATATATATATATATATATATATATATATATATATATAGGCGCGCCATAAAAATATCCTACCCTGGGAACTAACTAGAGGATGACCGCCAACATTAGCCTTGAAATAGATACCCAACCTTAGCAATACCTCTCAGAAGATGATGAATCTATAGATAAGAATTAACTGTCTGACCACTTAACCAAGATGACTCGCCTAGCCACTCCCACAATAACGAATGTTATAACGAACCATGTTTAAAAACACACGTAAACCAAGAGATAGCTTATTCCTAAAATTTCGCTTGAAGACGAAACGGGACTAAACACCTTAATTCAACTTAATTTTAATAATTATTTGGATGGTTTCGGCTCTCGTTTTTGAAATATGAGAACTCTTATGTAGCGATAGAATCATATTTTTAAACAAAAAAATATTATAATATAAGCTCTACTCCTGTATGGAGCACTGTCTTCTGAAAAATAAAAACAAAAATACTAAGGAATCCGGATTATGCATCCAACGTGTTCTTTTCTATTTTCTGCATACCTGCGCACATACATTATATATATATATATATATATATATATATATATATATATATATATATATATATATATGCAGGACTTTTTGACATTTTGAATATCTTTACTGAGTGAAACACCTTGTACCGTAATCCACTATGAAAGTCTTGCTGTGACGATCGCTAATAAAAAAAAAAAAAAAAAAAATGGTGCCAACGTAGGCTCCGCAGCTGGGCTGGGAGACCCCAGCCCAAGGTAGATGAGGTCAATTACAACGGTTGCACATCACCTAGGAAGTTTCCCAGCCTTCTCTGTAATTTTCCATTTCTGATAAGTCTTATCAGCACCTGAAAGATTTTGGAGGTTTTCGGATTTTGGAGGTTTTCGGATTTTGGAGGTTTTCGGATTTGGGAATTTCGGATAAAGGCTATTCAACCTCTACTGGTAAAGATAAAAAAAAAAAAAAAAAAAAAAACGAAGCAGAAGAATTAGAAAAAGTTTCGGATTTTAGCCAAGAACTGAAGAAACCTTGGATAATGGTGTTCACTGTCTTGCTGATAATAACTAGCGCACTGGGAATAATAATAATAATAATAATAATAATAATAATAATAATTGGAATGTGAAAAAGAGACCGCAAAGAACAAAATGGCGGTCCCTGCTAAGTGTAATGTATCTTTGAAGATCTTCAAAAATATATCAAAATACAAGGATCTTGAAGTTGAAATCTCAAAAATAATGTGCCACATAACGACATCAACAATTCCAGTTGTAGTTGGAGCACTTGGATCGATTAGAAAAGGTTTCGATAGATTCATTGAAGGTATCGCTGGTAGCCCATGCCTTAAAGCAATGGTTCCCAGACATTTTTCTCTCTGGGGCCAATTTCCAAAATTAAAATTTGCCCGCGCATCACCAAATTTCATGTGATGAACAGTAAATTTAAAAATAAATAAATAAAAACACTGAGAAGGGATTAAAGGGAGATAACGGTGGATTCGAAATCACAACATTGATAACTCTCTCCTCCAATTTGCGGACCCTAGTTACTATATTCTTAATACTTGATATAATGCAAAAATATTGTTAAAATGTTAAAATTGGCCAGTAATTATTTATAACTATTTACTTTGGAACTCATGCATGCAATTACAAGTAATCGATAATAATATTTTAAATTTTGAAATCATATCCATTTTAGGCATAGGAATTTTTTGAAACTGTTTCTAAACTTTTGATTGTTTTTGTCTTTCCGCCTCACCTGCTATCCTCTTCTGCCCCACCTGCTATCCTGTTCTTCCTCGCTTCCTATCCTCTTCCGCCTCACCTGCTATCCTCTTCCTCCACGCCTGCTATTCTCTACCGCCTCGCCTGCTATTCTCTTCCGCCTCGCCTGCTATCCTCTTCCGTCTCGCCTGTTATCTTCTTCCGCCTCGCCTGCTATCCTCTTCCATCTCGCCTGCTATACACTTCCGCCTCGCTTCCTATCCTCTTCATCCTCGCCTGCTATTCTCTTCCGCCTCACCTGCTATCCTCTTCCGTCTCGCCTGTTATCTTCTTCCGCCTCGCCTGCTATCCTCTTCCATCTCGCCTGCCATAGAATTCCCCCTCGCTTCCTATCCTCTTCCTCCTCGCCTGCTATTCTCTTTCGTCTCACCTGCTATCCTCTACTGCCTCGCCTTCTATCCTCTTCCGCCTTGCCTGTCATTCTCCTCCGCCGCATCTGCTACCCTCTTTCGGCACGCCTGTTATCATCTTCCGCCTCGCCTGCTAACCTCTCCCGCCGCACCTCCTATCCTCTTCCGCCTTGCCTGTTATCCTCTTCCGCCTGCCTTGCTATCCTCTTCTGCCTCGCCTGCTATCCTCTTTCGACACGCTTGCTATCCTCTTCCGCCTCGTTTGCTATCCTCTTCCGCCTCACCTGCTATCCTCTTCCGCCTGCCTTGCTATCCTCTTCTGCCTCGCCTGCTATCCTCTTTCGACACGCTTGCTATCCTCTTCCGCCTCACCTTCTATCCTCTTCCGCCTGCCTTGTTATCCTCTTCTGTCTCGCCTGCTATCCTCTTTCGACACGCCTGCTATCCTCTTCCGCCTCACCTGTGAGGCGCGTCGCACCGTTTGGGAACCATTGACTTAAAGAAATGCAAAAAAGTTGTACTCACAAGTACAGCTCCGGTCTCTTAGGTCTCTGGTTGGGACCCGGAAAGAAATGTGCATACAAAAGAAATCAAAGGAAATAATAATAATAATATTGAATAACTACGACAGCATCAAGAATCAGCGAGAGGGGAGGCTGCAGAGGCGTCTTCCTGTCACTTGATTTCCAGCGAAATCAATTATTCACGGCGCGAAATTTCAACGAGTAGAAATAATATGATAAAAGAAGTGGGAGGGGGAAATTCGCGGGAAATGAAACGTGGAGCATTTCAATAAGAATTCTAGTGGGCTCTGATCCTTGAACGAACCCGCCGAAAATGACCCCCATCTTCTTGGCTGTGCATTAAGTCTGGCAGAAATATATATTAGGTGCTTAAACCCTAAAGTGTTTGAAACAATCCATCAGAATGTGCTGTCTGTTGATTTGACCCCCTTCCTGGAAAAACGGGTGTGTTTGGGATTGGTGAGGAATTGATCCCGTTACAGTTGCACCGTATAAGGCGCCGTCAGGATTGTGAGGAATATTTATGTAAGTGCATGGAAGTGTGGAGGTGGGGAAAGAGGGACGAAAGGAGTGTGTGTGTGTGTGTGTGTGTGTGTGTGTGTGTGTGTGTGTGTGTGTGTGTGTGTGTATGTTCTTGTGGGTGTGTGTGTGTGTGTTTATAGACAGATATGGAGAAAGAGGAGAATGCTATAGAAAAGAAAACAGTCGGATGAATTAAGAGCGGGTCTATATGATATAATAATAAATATAAGCAAGATGAGGCCGACAGACAGACAGACAGACAGATAGATATGAACAGACTGAAATAGATAGATATAGACTTAGATAGGTATGAATACATCGAGAGAGAGAGAGAGAGAGAGAGAGAGAGAGAGAGATGAACAAAATGAGATAGATAGATAAACAGACTGAGATAGATAGATATGAACACACCGAGATAGATATGAACAGACTGAGATATATATACATATGAATAGACTGAGATAGATATGAACAGGCTGATATAGATAGATAGATAAAAAGACTACCATAGATATATAGATAAACAGACACACACATACACACAGATATATATATATATATATATATATATATATATATATATATATATATATATATATATATATATATATATATAATTTTTACATACGGCAAAACTACTTACGAAAAATTTTCGTTCTCATTACATTCGGATATATATATATGTGTGTGTGTGTGTGTGTGTGTGGATAGAGAGAAATGCACTGGCCGATATATATATATATATATATATATATATATATATATATATATATATATATATATATATATGTAGATAGATAGATAGATAGATAGATAGATAGATAGATAGATATGAGCAGACCGCGATAGATAGATAGATATGAACAGGTTAACATAGATAGATATGGACAGACTTGGATAGATAGAAATGCGCTGACTGAGATAGATAGATAGATAGATAGATAGATAGATAGATAGATAGATAACATAAGTTACATTGATATATAAACAGACATGTGTAGTTACGTCTATAATTTTGTGACTAAAGATGAAAGACGATTTTATTCTGCGCAACACAAACTTATCGTTTGTCAGCTCGTTTTTCATTGGTCAGAATATTAATCACATCGTTCCTTTATCTCACACCGTGTCACTTTTGCTTTTCGTCTGTATGCGTGTAAGAAAAGACAATGATATATATATATATATATATATATATATATATATATATATATATATATATATATATATATATGTTTCATTAAATAATATAGACAAGTGTTGTCTATTTATTTTATGTTTTAGAGTTCCATGAAAATAAGTTTAAAAACGCACTATCCAGCCGGGCGTAACCATAAATTTAACATTATAGATAGTATTAATATATAACCCTACAAATCAAAACCTACCCACATTTCTCACCCACACAAGACAGACATGCTTACGGAGGTGATGAGGCCTCACACTTATACACACACCCACACGAACATACACGCTTATACACATCATACTCACTCACTCGCTAATGAGCCAAATGATAACACCCACCCACAGCAATATACACGCTTACACATATCATACTCACTCACTCCCTAAGAACCAAATAACACACATATTGCCCATTTGTTAGAACCGTTGTATCTTAAAAATGATTGAAAATATCCTATAGGAACTCTCTGGGGTTTTATAACACTATTGGACTCTACTTTGAGCAATAACAATCCATAATTAACTCTTCAAGCTTGACAGAGGAAACATGATGAATTCGATCATAAATAGAAATGACATGTTCATCATTAATTAATCATAGCTACGGATCATAAAGGATTGATATAAAGTTCAAATATATATTTTTTCCAGGATCATTTTCAAGATGATCTTCGCTCTCTCTAACCTTCTAACTTTCTGTCCTGGAATAAAAAGGTGCCTCACACGTTTCACATACTATTTTATTTTCAAGTCTTTTTTCACTGCTTTTTAGACTGTCATAGCTGAAACTTCTCTCTCACGTGCCAAACATTTGATGGACTGATTTAGATCTTTTCTAAGTTGAAATGATGATCCCTGTTGCTGTTGTGACCTCCTAATCCAGTTTTTCTCTCTACTGTTGCATTTTTAAAAATGATTCCCTGTTCTCTTGATGATTCTTTAATGGAAGCCAGTGTATGAATGTTAGTACCATTACTGAAAGTCT
>OZ010575.1:19757291-19769791 GCA_963932145.1 Acanthosepion lycidas
TGCAAAGCGTCGAGGTTAGCTGATTTCATAATATGTGCACTTAAACGTTAGGTCACCCACATTTCCAGTGAGGGAGGAGGATTGACTAGAATTGCGATCAATCTAGACGTTACGCGATTTCCTATATATGCATTTCCTCTATGGTCACGTGCTCTACTTAATTCAATAATGGGATCGCCTGCGATCTATGTTCAAACTTAAGTATCTGTCTATGTTTCTGAGATGATGTATTATGTACATTATTTACATTATTCGGCCTATTGTCCTCATGTTTGTCGCCATATTTATTACAACGTTTCGGCCGTATAACACAGTGTCACGCTTCCATCCTCTTCTTATTGCCCCAAGTTTTGTTACGTATGTAAGATTATATAGCCTCAGAAAAAAAAAAACTTATACAGGTGTGTCTTCCAGGTTATGTTCAACAAAATGATGCGACAGAAATGGTGATCAAACCTTGCTTGCAGCAGACGTAACGCTTGACTCAATATAATCTTTCGGCTTCATGTCAGTGTAAAACGTTAGACTGAGTAGGTGTAATCAGCTAATCTCCTGGAGGTTAGCATCAGCCATGAAGATGGAAGGCAAAAAAGTTTGTCCTGAGAATCAAGTTCTTCAATAAGACCAATGATATTGGAATGTTTTGCACGTCGCAGAACTGAAACTTCATTCACAATCATTTCCACGAGCAAATCAAATTCTTAAATGATCGTAATATGAACTTCTTAAATTATTTTCTTTTAATCATTTCACCTCAAGCAAGGCAATAAAGCCGCTAAGACGCAAATAGAGTGCTAGAGAATATGAGTAAAAAAAAAAACATTATTAAAGAGAGAAAGAACAATGAAAGAACAAGAATTATGTTGACAGTGGATAACGACTGACATTGCATTTAATTTTTGAAAATCAAAGTTAATGGGGAACCAGGGTGCTGGAAGAGAGTTCAACAAGCGAAAAGTGGGACAGAAGGAACTGTTAGCATAGAACTTGCGGTTTCATCTAGTCATTTCGACTTTAAAATGATGAAACCTTGTTGGCAATCAAATACTACGCTTAAATTCATAAATCATCAGGATAAGTTAATCGGAACAATTACCATGAAAATATTTATAGAAATGGCGCAAGGATGCTACATTACGGCGGTGGGAAAGTGACTGGAGCTGAGATGCCAGGTCAGGATCAGTAACATTACAGATTCTTCTTTCGAATTTTTTTCTTTTTTTTTTTAAGCATTTCACCCCAAGCAAGGCGGGGAGCCACTAGGACGCAAAGGGTTTCCAGAAAATTTAGAGCAAGATCAGATAGGAGTGATAGAAGAAAGGATGAGGAGGAGGGTAGTGGAAAGATCAAGGCAACTGGAGATGTCGATTGACATTACACTTGAATAGCTAGAGATTATAGCTCTCAGGGAAACTGGAATAGGGAAGGGAGTTCCACAGGCGAGAGGTGCGAGACATGAAGCTATTGGAGTAGAAGAGACGGCTACATTTAGGAGTTTCGACAGTGAAGGGGTGAGAGCGGGATGCCAGCCTCGTAGGGCGCTTGAACTCATGACGTCTGGGAACCAGCGAATTCAGCTCTTCGGAGCAATTTCCATGAAAGTATTTGCAGAACAGACAGAGGGGGGCGACGGCGCGTCTGTGAGAAAGTGACTGTAGACGAGACGCCAGGGCAGGGCCAACTACATTGCATATCCGCCTCTGGAGCCTATCAAGAACCCCGAGGCAAACAGAAGGGGCACCAGATTCAGTAGTCTGTAAATATATAGCAAGAGCACCGGACCAGATCTGGTAGCAATATTCAAAGCAACGACGAATGGTAGGCTTATAAATATGTAAGATAGATTCTGGCAAAAAAATTGTCTTGCACAACACAATGAACTAACTTTCCTAGCAGGAGACCTAGCAATGAATACAATATAATCTTTCCACTTCATGTCAGCGGGAAACGTTAAATTGACGTGTCACTCTTCTGGAGGTTAGCATCAGCTAATGGACGGTAAAAAGGGTTCTCTCTGGCGATTAAAAGTGCAGTTTCGCTTTGAAGGCGTTTAAATTGACAAGCCATTTCTTGCCTCAGTTAACAACAGACTGAATGTCATCTTTGCGCTCGGCTACCAATCTTACCTTATCGAACCGATCAAACTTTTCTATTGAGACAGAATTAGATACTTGTATCGTCGGCATAGACAACGAGTCGAAAACTGAAGGCGGGAAAAAAAGTTACAGAAGACTTTTGTTTACCACTAGGTCCGCGCGCTCGTTTTTTCGCCAGGTTGTGTGATATTGATTATCCACAATTTGCTGTTATTTTCTTGTTCATATAAGTAACTCTTGTACGTTTAGTACCACTGTTTGTTGTTGTTATATTTTTTCTCCTATCTATTTACCCAGACTCATCAAGTAGTTGACTCCCTGTTTTCCCCTGCCTCTAATATCTTTAGTAATTACTACAGGTGTTTTAACTCTCCTCCCCTTCTTTCTTCATTGGGTGCGCCAGTAGTTCTAGCTCTCTCTGTGTAAATGCTAACTGTAGTTTCGTTGTAGTTTGTATTCTCCTTAAGGTTTTCTCGTTTACCACACACTCTATTCAGACTAGCCCCACCATCAGTCGGTGGATTCATGTCTCCGTGACTTGTCTTCCAATATTTTCTTCATCTGTGAGGAAATCGCCTTGTATTCACTGCCATACAGGCGATTAGACATTATGTAGCAGTCTTCCTCCTATCTAAACCAGCTCATACGTTGCTAATTTAATAATAATCATGCAATTATGTTTTAATTATTTTTTTCGTTGCCTTGAAGCGATTTCTCATATCCTGGGCGTCTCATTCGACAATTAGACAATTAGAATAATAAGATACAAAACTCAGCATGATAGAGTCGGCCAATATCTGCACTGGAAAATATGTAAGTAAACTGCAAGAAACTGGTATGAACGTCACCCAGACCCGCTTAGTGATAGGACCTGTAGCGATTTTATAGTATTTTACAATACAGACAGACAGAACAATCAAGGCTAATCGTTCAGACGTCGTGGTCAAAGACCACAAGAACAGAAGGTGCTTTCTTATTGATATGGCAATTCCTGCAGATTTTATATCTTTGAAGATCTTTAAAACAAAAAACTATCAAAATACAGAAAAAAAATCTCGAATATGTGTCACATGAATACATAAATAATTCCAGTTGTAGTTGGAGCCCTCTGATTGAAAAGGTTCCGATAGACACATTGAAGGGATCCCTAGGAGCCTTTGCCTCAAAGAAATACAAAAAATTGTACTCATGTAAATTGTACTTTTTAGAAAAAATGATCAGTGAAAAATGTCATGTCTGTATTTCTGAGATGAGGTATTATGTACATTATTTAGATTATTCGGACTATTTTGTCCTCATCTTTGTCGCCATATTTATCACAACATTTCGGCCGTTGTACGGTCCGGCCTTCTTCAGGTGGTTGGAATTTCGAACTGAACCCTTTATTTCGATCACTGGGGTAGACTGTTCTAGTTCCACGTGCCGTGTTTGATGGATGTCAGTTATCAGTTATCTTCTGCTAATTTCCCTCTGAAAGTTCTCCACTGCCTTAACCGGGTATTGAACTCACACTCTTTGGGTTCTGTCACTGGATCTAACCAACGCCTTTATCAACTGTGAGGACACATGGCACAGTGGATAAAGGTCATGTAGTCATTTCTGACCTTAGGTCTTTGGTTGGGACCCGGAACGAAATGTGTATACAACAGAAATCAAAGAAAACAATAATGTTTTGTCTTAAGAATTAAGATAGGGTACGGTAAATATCCAGTTCAGTACCCCTGATTTGCTTGTCACTTGCCTGACATTAATTAAATAAGCATGTCGCCTAAGGGCTGACACACTGCGCATTTCTGTTCATTGGCGGGAACTGTGGTGGAGACACATTGCTGGGCGTCGTGAGATTTTTTTTTTAATATTTGAAGTAGATACGACTTGGGATCACATCTAGATACATGAGAACACCTTCAATCAAAGACAATCTGGACGGAATAGGTTACGCGACATGCTGGAACACACGCTGGTTTTATCAAAACCTGTCACAATATCGCGCACATTTGGCAGTGATGCATGTCTCTGGTATACCCTTAACAGACTGGGTGTCGTGACGGATACAGTGTATGACTTTGTTGGCGTACTCCCTCTCAGTGTCGTGGCTCTTGTTATCTCCAAAGCGTTTGATAGTGTTTGACATGCCAGTCTTCTTCGCAAGTTTCAGGGTTATGGAATTACAGGTCGATTGTTCGACTTAATACAATCATTCCTGTCAAACCGTACATTGAACGGATTCTCCTCCAGCTCCTATCCCACGAACGCAGATATCCCACAAGGCTCTATCCTAGGTCCTACTCTGTTCCTTATCTTCATTAAGGATCTTCCTGATGTCATAGGTTCCCAAGTAGGCATCTATGCGGACGACACTACTATTTACTCCTGCCTCAAAAACAAATCTAGTGTCGCTGACAAAACTAACCTGGCCGGTTGTCTCGAAAAGGACCTCCAATCGGTTGTGGACTAGGGCAGGAATTCGCTGGTTAACTTTAATGCCTCAAAAACAAAACTGCTCTCTATTACTCACCACAGAGAACAATCCCGGCCCCCCATTAGAATTTCTGACGATCAACTCCACGAGAGCACCTCTTTGCGACTGCTCGGTCTCACATTGACTGCTGACCTGGGATGGAACGAATACATTGAGTCAATAGCTTCGTCCACCGCAAGAAAATTTGACACCCTGCGCCGCGCCAGGAAATTTTTCTCGCTGGAGTCGATCCTTCAAATCTACAAATCAACCATTCGCCCTTGCATGGAGTATTGCTGCCATATATGGTCTGGAGGCCCTGCTGTTTGTCTCAAGGTCCTTGATAAAATCCAAAGACTGATATGCAATGTAATTGGCCCTGATCTGGCATCTCGTCTGCAGTCGCCCTCTCACAGACGTACCGTTGCCTCCCTCTGTCTTTTTTACAAATACTTTCATGGTAACTGCTCCGATGAGCTGCTTTCACTGGTTCCCAGACTTCATGAACTTAAGTTTTCAACTAGGCTGGCATCGCGCTCTCACCCTTTCACTGTCGAAACTGTTAAATGTAGCCGTCTCTTCTACTCCAATAGCTTCATGTCTTGAACTTCTCGTCTGTGGAACTCCCTCCACTTTTCTTGTTTTCCTGATAGCTATAATCTCCAACTATTCAAATGTAACGTCAATCGACGTCTCCAGATGCCCTGATCTATCAGCTATTCTTCTCTTCATCCTTTCCTCTATCACTCCTCTTTGTTCTCGCTCCAACTCTCTGTAACCCCTTGCGTGCTAGTCGCTTCCCGCCTTGTTTGAGGTTGGATGCTTAAAATAAAATATATAATTTCAGTGAACATTTTAAGGAGAACTTTCTGAAAAAAATATCCAGAATCTATCGCTTTACAGATAATGTCTCCGTAGAACAAGATTAAACCTGTCACCAGGCTGTCGACTCGTCAAAACAGCTAATATTGGGCTTACATATGCATTTCTACGGTATTTTAAACTTTAAGTAAATAATATTTGTTTAGAATCAGATTAATTATACTTTAAATCAGCTATTATTCCTCTAATAAAATTTCAACGACGTATATTTTACTTTTGGAAGATTTTTTAATACAGAGAATTACACTGCGATAAAAGACAAATGAAAGAGGCGTTTTGAAAAAAAAAAAATAACTCCTATCAGTCAATTTAAATTAGTTTTAAATTAGTTTTGGAAATACATCGAAGTATTTTGTTTGAAATTAAAACAAAAATAAAAGCTTCAAGAAAGATTTTTCATCTTTAAAAATTCATTTTAAATCGTAGATATCGTTTTTATTCCTGCTTTTTTTTTTCTGGAGGTACCTAATATTATTCAAAACGAAGTTCTGTCAATCTCCGTATCAATATCTAGAGAAATTTTCCTTGAGTCTTCCTTGTAATAAAATCGCATTTGTGGAGAAAGCCAATTCGAAAGGCTTCTTGTCAGGCCTCATTTTAAATACGCGAACACTCAGCTGTTACACCTCAAAGACGGTTTTCTGTTTGCGTGGGATTGGCTGCGAAACATCAAACCTATCATATTACGTAGATTCGTAATCAGACATTTTCTAAAAGAAGTCATCTTAGATGTTAATGGCGGAAAAATAAGGAATTGGCCAAAGAACTGAAGATGAAAAGACGGGAAAAGGAGTTAATAAGCCAGTGATAACAGAAAGAAGTGAGTAGGCCCTAGGGTGTGATGTGCTGACAATTAAAGGGTACCGTATATATAGCCGGCAGATATGAACGAAAAAAATAATCGATGTTCAAATGGTTGGTAGGCTTATATTCGAGGTAAAGTTTTCAAAATCTATGTAAAAAAAAAGCGGCAAAATATCTAGAGTAGTTGATTTCCAATGAAACTGTTTTATTTAAATCTTAGAATTTTAGAAAATACTTTTAGTACGCACGGCATTTTTGATGAAGTACGGTGGTGTAATGGATAGCAACTTGAACTGAGGAAACGGAGAGCGGAGTTCGAATTCTGATCAAATCTTTTTTTTTTTTTTTATTATTATAATTTGTTTTATTTTCAAATTTATTTTATTTAAATTTTAATTTTTAATTTTTTAAATTCACTTACGTGCCAATACCCTTGGAAAAGGTATGAATCTGCTCCTTATCAACCCAGCTATGGGTAAATAGAATGGCAGACTGGGTTCTATAGACTTGGATGGCAACTGGTCTAGGAAAAGGATAACTCTGAATTCAAAAACGAATCTCCATATTGGGAGTTCTTCAGTAGTTCCCATACACACACACAGTTGAGTTAGAGATAAATGAGACATCCAGAAGAGACATGGTACGTGGAACTAGAACAATCTGCCCAGGTGAGTTCAGTTTGAAATTCCAGTCGCCTGAAGAAGGCGGGAACATGACAATAAAGACGAGGGCAACAGTCCGAACAATGTAAATAATACAAATTATTACAATAGCTCATCTCAGAAAATATAGACAGATCCTGAAGAAGGCTGGAGTGTGCAACGGCCGAAACGTCGTGAACTTGACAATAAAAAAAAGCAAAATGATTTAACCCAAATAAATAAATAAATAAACGACTTCCGGTAAAATAACTGTCAAAATAGACTACCCACAATGCACCACTGACACGTATATAAAAATAGCCGAGAAAAATGCCAACACTCGTGGCCTGACGATTGCGTCGAGAATGAAACAGACTGTCGCCTGTAAGTGTTGACTTCAACTCTCACTTTTATATATATATATATATATATATATACATATAATACATGTAATCGATCCGTTGGTATATAATCCAGGTGGATCCTAGTAATATTAATTATTAAAACTGATTCACAGAGAGCTCGATGTTTTTATTTTAACAGAGTATGGGTATTTTTTACAGCAAAAAAAAAAAAAAAAAATTGCCTCAACATAGACTATTTCAAGCCTTTCTGTACACGGCTATCATCAGCCCCTAAGTGTCTATCTCGTAGCATTGTATTAAATTTATTTTCAATGTCAGTCTTCCTCTGGTAGATGATTGTTAATGAGAATGAGCTTGTATTAAAGCTTTTAAAGACAACATATTTTGAAAAAAGATTCGGTCGTAATCATAACTTTTAAAAGGAAATAAAAGGAATAAAACAATGACAACTTTATTTTTGTTTAAAATGCAGCGACAGAATAACTGTGTTGCAAGATCGCTCTATACGTCGCCATGATATTTGTGGGACGCACAACAAATTGTGCTAGCTTAGTTTTCTCTTGCTTTAAAACACCTCATATTTATTCATCTTAGCTACCTTTCTGCTTGTTTAGAGGTATTAATGGTATTGGTTTGCAAATTAATATATTAAACAACCCTGAATAAAATGGTATCTCCAGAAAATTATCAGAGGTACGCAATTATCCAGGAACACATTGGTGTAGGGACGCAATGGTCTAGGTATGCAAATATCTAGGGACGCATTGATCTAGGGACGTATTGCCCTACGGAAGCAAATATCTAGGGATGCATTGGTCTAGGGACGCAAATACCTAAAGACGCAGTGGTCTAAGGACGCATTGGTATAGGGACGCAATTATCCATGGATGCATTGGTCTAGGGACGCATTGGTCTAGGGACGCATTTATCCAGGGACACTTTGGTCTAGGGACGCAAATATCTAGAGACGCATTGGTCTAGGGACGCAATTATCCAGGGACGCATTAGTCTAGTGATGCAAATATCTAGGGATGCATTGGTTTAGGGACGGAAATATCTAGGGACGCATTAGTCTAAGGACGCATTAGTCTAGGACGCAGTGGTCTAGAGACGCAATTATGCATGGATGCATTGGTCTAGAGACGCAAATACCTAGGGACGCATTGATCTAGTCACGCATTTATCCAGGGACACATTGGTCTAGGGACGCCAATATCTAGAGACGCATTCGTCTAGGGATGCAATTATCCAGGGACGCATTAATCTAGGGATGCAAATATCTAGGAATGCATTGGTCTAGGGACGCAAATATCTAGAGACGCAGTGGTCTAGGGACACAATTATCCATGGATGCATTGGTCTAGGTACGCAAATATCTAGGGACGCATTGTTATAGGAATGGGAATATCTAGAGACGGATTAGTCTAGGGACGTGAATATCTAGAGACGTATTGGTCTAGCGACGGAAATATTTAAAGACGCATTGGTCTAGGGACGCAATTATCCATGGATGCATTGGTCTAAGGACGCAAATATCTAGAGACGCATTGGCCTATGGACGCAAATATCGAGAGACGCATTGGTCTAGGGATGCAAATATCTAGGGATGCATTGGTCTAGGTATGCAAATATCTAGCGACGCATTGCTCTATGGACGCAAATATCTAGAGACGCATTAGTCTAGGGACGCAAATATCTAGGGACGCAAATATCTAGGGACGCAAATATCTAGAGACGCATTCGTCTAGGGATGCAATTATCCAGGGACGCATTACTCTAGGGATGCAAATATCTACGGACGTAGTGTTCTAGGGACGCAATTATCCATGGATGCATTGGTCTAGGGACACAAATATCTACGGACGCAGTGTTCTAGGGACGCAATTATCCATGAATGCATTGGCTAGGGAGGCAAATATCTAAAGACGCTTTGGTCTAGGGACGCAAATATCTAGGGACGCATTGGTCTAGGGACGCAAATATCTAGGGACGCATTGTTCTAGGAATGCAAATATCTAGGGACGCATTGGTCTACGGACGTAAATATCTAGAGACGCATTGGTCTAGCGACCCAAATATTTAGGGACGCACTGGTCTAGGGACCCAATTATCCATGGATGCATTGGTCTAGGGACGCAAACATCTAGTGACGCATTCGTCAAGCGATGCAAATATCTAGAGAAGCTTTGGTCAATGGAGGCAAATATCTAGAGACGCATTGGTCTAGGGATACAAATATCTAGGGATGCATTGGTCTAGGGACGGAAATATCTAGGGACGCATTGATCTAGGGACGCAATTGTCCATGGATACATTGGTCTAGGGACGCATATACCTAGGGATGCATTGGTCTAGGGACGCAAATATCTAGGGACGCATTAGTCTAGGGACGCAAATATCCATCAACGGATTGGTCTAGGGACGCAAATAATTAGGGACACATTCGACTAGGGATGCAAATATCTAGAGACGCTTTGGTCTATGGACGCAAATATCTAGAGACGCATTGGTCTAGGGACGCAAATATCTAGCGACGCATTGGTCTAGGTATACAAATATCTAGGGACGCATTGGTCTAGGGGCGTAAATATCTAGAAACGCATTGGTCTAGCGATGCAAATATGTAGGGACGCATTGGTCTAGGGACACAAATATCTAGGGACGCAAATAACTAGGGAGGCAAATATCTAGGGATGCATTAGTCTATGGACGCAAATTTCTAGGGACGCAATGGTCTAGGGACGCAATTATCCATGGATGCATTGGTCTAGGGACGCAAATATCTAGGGACGCATTGGTCTAGGGACGGAAATATTTAGAGATGCATTGGTTTGGCGACGCGAATATTTAGGGACGCATTCGTCTAGGGACGCAAATATCTAGAGACGCATTCGTCTAGGGACGCAATTATCCAGGGACGCATTACTCTAGGGATGCAAATATCTAGGGATGCATTGGTCTAGGGACGCAAATATCTACGGACGTAGTGTCCTAGGGACGCAATTATCCATGGATGCATTGGTCTAGGGACACAAATATCTACGGGCGCAGTGTTCTAGGGACGCAATTATCCATGAATGCATTGGCTAGGGAGGCAAATATCTAGGGACGCTTTGGTCTAGGGACGCAAATATCTAGGGACGCATTGGTCTAGGGACGCAAATATCTAGGGACGCATTGTTCTAGGAATGCAAATATCTAGGGACGCATTGGTCTACGGACGTAAATATCTAGAGACGCATTGGTCTAGCGACGCAAATATTTAGGGGCGCACTGGTCTAGGGACCCAATTATTCATGGATGCATTGGTCTAGGGACGCAAATATCTAGTGACGCATTCGTCAAGCGATGCAAATATCTAGAGATGCTTGGGTCAATGGAGGCAAATATCTAGAGACGCATTGGTCTAGGGATACAAATATCTAGGGATGCATTGGTCTAGGGACGCATTGATCTAGGGACGCAATTATCCATGGATACATTGGTCTAGGGACGCATATACCTAGGGATGCATTGGTCTAGGGACGCAAATATCTAGAGACGCATTTGTGTATGGACGCAAATAACTAAGGACGCATTAGTCTAGGGACGTATTGGTCTAGGGATGCAAATATCTAGGGATGCATTGGTCTAGGTACGCAAATACCTAGGGACGCAGTGGTCTAGGGACGCATTGGCCTAGGAACGCATTTATCCATAGATGCATTGGTCTAGAGAGGCAAATATCTAGCGACGCATTCGTCTAGGGATGCAAATATCTAGAGACGCATTGGTCAAGGGATGCAATTATCTAGAGACGCATTGGTCAAGGGATGTAAATATCTAGAGACGCATTGGTCAAGGGAGACAAATATCTAGAGACGCATTGGTCTAGGGACGCATTTATCCAGGGACACATTAGTCTAGGGACGCAAATATCTAGGGATGCATTGGTCTAGGGACTGAAATATGTAGGGACGCATTCGTCTAGGGATGCAAATATCTAGAGACCCATTGGTCTATGGACGCAAATATCTAGGGACGCATTGGTCTAGGGACGTATTGGTCTAGGGATGCAAATATCTAGGGATGCATTGGTCTAGGGACTCAAATAGCTAGGGACGCATTGGTCTAGGGACGCATTAGTCTAGGGACGAAAATATCTAGTGACGCATTAGTCTAAGGACGCAAATATCTTGGGTCGAGGTGGTATAGGGACGCAATTATCCATGGATGTATTGGTCTAGGGATGCAAATATCTAGCGACGCATGGATCTATGGACGGAAATATCTAGGGACGCATTCGTCTAGGGTTGCAAATATCTAGAGACGCATTGGTCTATGGACGCAAATATCTAGAGACGCATTGGTTAAGGGATGCAAATAACTAGGTATGCATTTGTCTAGGGACGCAAATATCTAGGGACGCATTGGACTAAAGACGCAATTATCCATGGATACATTGGTCTAGAAACGTAAATACCTAGGGTCGCATTGATCTAGGGACGCATTTATCCAGTGACACATTGGTTGAGGGATACAAATATCTAGGGATGCATTGGTCTAGGGACGGAAATATCTAGGTACGCATTAGTTTAGGGACGCATTAGTCTAGGGACGCATTGGTCTAGTGACGCAAATATCTAGGGACGCATTGGTCTAGGGACGCAATTACCCATGGATACATTGGTCTACGGACGCAAATACCTAGGGACGCATTGGTCTAGGTATGCAATTATGCAGGGACGCATTCGTCTAGGGATGCAAAATATCTAGGGATGCGTTGGTCTAGGGACGGAAATATCTAGGGACACATTAGTCTAAGGACGCAAATATCTAGAGACGCAGTGGTCTAGGGACGCAATTATCCATGGATGCATTGGTCTAGGGACGCAAATATCTAGAGACTCATTGGTTTATGGACGCTAATATCGAGAGCGCATTGGTCTAGGGATGAAAATATCTAGGGATGCATTGGTCTAGGGAGGCAAATATCTAGCGACCCATTGGTCTATGGACGCAAATATCTAGAGACGCATTGGTCTAGGGACGCATTCGTCTAGGGATGCATATATCTAGGGACGCATTGGTCTAGGGACGTAAATATCTAGAGACGCATTGGTCTAGCGACGCAAATATGTAGGGACGCATTGGTTAAGCGAGAGCAAGATCTAAAAGGTCAACCAATCTAACAGTGATCTCATCTCACAATCCTCGCACTTGCTCCATATGTGGCCTCCTTTGTAAATCACTAGCGGGTCTTAAATGCCAC
>OZ010575.1:19774791-19842291 GCA_963932145.1 Acanthosepion lycidas
TTTTCACAGAAGCATTTACTTAAATATTTGTATAACCATAAAAATGTCTTAAAATATGTCCATATATATATATATATACACACACACACACACACACACATATATATATATATATATATATATACAAAGTCAACGACGAAATTCGTACATCCCATAAATTTTGAATATTTTTATCCATTTCTCAGAATATAATGCCCTTATGATGCCAGTTTTTTTTTATATGTCATTAAGCTCAAAAAAAAAAAAAAAAGGGAATAGAAAACTCAATTTTCAGAACAATCGGTTAAATTCAACATTTGACAGTCGAATTATTTAGAATAGGAAGAAACAAAATTATTTGAAGTTTTTTTGGTGACCGATGTTTTATTTGAACTTTCAGTTCTTGCCATAGATTTTCAATAGGATTCATGTCAGGACTTATTGAAGGCCATGGCAGAAGTCTAATCTTCTTTTTCTGAAGCCACGATGTCACTGATTTAGAAATATGTTTAGGATCATTATCTTGCTGGAAAGTAGATCGCCGACCTAGATTAAGATTTTGCTCTGATAGCTGTAGATTTTCATCCAGAATTTTGATATAGTCTGCAGATTTCATTATCCTTCTAATTGCAAGTGTCCCATCCCCCTTGAGCTAAAACAATCCCAAAACATCATGAAGTCGATTTCATGTTTTAATGTTGTGTCATGGGTCCTTACCTATAACTACAGAATGAACTGTTCCTAACACTATGTATACTACGCCTCTCAAGAGAGAGGGACGTATCGAGTCGAGCCGATAGTAGTTCACTCCAAACCAGACTGACAGTCATACTAACACCTTCCACATATTGTATTATTATTTCGTGTAATATACCTTCGTTATTTCTACTCTTGTGTTCGTATTGTTCTTCCTTGGTACTAACCTGGACCATAACATGTTGCCACTCTGTTCTTTGGGGAGAAAGCCTCACTTTTCTTGCGCCAAATCTTCTTTACATCATTATGTCCAAAAAAGCTCAATTTTTGTTTCATCACTCCATAGTACTTATTCCCAAAAGATATTTTTTTTGGTTCAAGAGCGTTTTAGCAAAATTAAACTGAGCAACAATGTCACATGGTTTATGAAGATGGCTTCGTTTTGATCGGTTTCCATAAAACCCATTTCTATTTAAAAACATTGCATTGTGCGAATACATATGCTGATATCTATCGTATCCAGACTTTTGGCGATGCCTTTTAAAACAACTCTTGAGTCTATATTAACTTCGCGACACAGTTATCATTCAGTTCTCTATGGCAATTTGGGTTTTCTTCCACGCCCAGGCAAATTCTCTGTCGTGCCGTACTGTTTAAACTTCATTATAATGGACTGTACTGTAGATCTAGGGGTAGCTAACCGGTTTGAAATAGTCCTGTAACTACTTTCCCGACTTGTGGAAGTTAATAATTCTCTGTCTCAAGTCAACACTAAGCTCCTTTGTCTTCCGCATCGTGTTGATAACCCTAGAATAACAATTGTAACACTCTATACACTACGTGATGTTCCTTGCTAAATCACTAAACGTTTTCAGATAAGACATTTAGCCATCTTGGCAGCATTTGTCGTAAGAATCATTTACAAAATCTTTGACTTATTCAATTAGAATGCGAACAGATTAAAATCGTTTTGCGTTAGCCGCACTGTCTTCCTAACTGATCAATGGCGAGAGGAAAAAGATCCTTCAGGCCTCCAGTAATGGTACCAACATTCATACTCTGGCTTCCACCTTCAAATACCATTCAAGAACCACCAAGAGAACGGTGAATAAGTTTTAAAAAGAGGGAACAGTTAAAAGGAAAACTGGATCAGGCGGTCACGACAAGAATAAGGATCATCATTTCAGCTTAGAGCTAAATACATTCTTATTGCTTAGAGTCCAATATAATTCCAGTAAGATATCTTTAATCATTTCTAAGATACAACAGTTCAAAGCTTAATCTGAAAATTTTGCTGTTACACGATTTGGACAATTTTGCTGTTACACCCGGTATATATATATATATATATATATATATATATATATGTGTGTGTGTGTGTGTGTGTGTGTGTGTGTGTGTGTGTATAGGTTCATGTATGTACATGCTTTCACATGTGATGACGCACCTGATCCTGATAACCGTGACGAGAATAGTAATTTTTGTTAATGGCGGAATGTAAGTGGTTGGATATCTAAGATGTTGTTGTCTGCGCATGCGCCGAGGAAAAGAGAAGGGAAATGGAGATGCCAGGTAATATAAGAAAAGAGGGAAAGCAATCGTATAATGGTGGGTTGAAAAAGGAAGGGAAAAATTGGAAGATGAAGAAAAAGGACGAAAATGAAAAAAATAAAGGAATAAGATTGAAAATATGAAGATGCAGGATTTAACAGAAAGAGAGAAAGAGAGAGAGAGAGAGATAACGAAGATATGCAGCTATACTTGAAAGGGAAAGAGAAAGAAAAAGAAAAGAGATATGCAGCAGTGCCAGATAGAAGAAGAAGAAGAAGAAGAAGAAGAAGAAGAAGAAGAAGAAAAGATGATGATTATATGGTAAGAAAAATATAAGGAAGAAGAGGAGGAGGAGAAAGAAAAAGACAAAATATAAGAAGATTTAATGGAGAGAAGAAGAAGAAGAAGAAGAAGAAGAAGAAGAAGAAGAAGAAGAAGAAGAAGAAAAAAAAAAAAGAAGAAAAATAATTTATGGAGAGAAGAAGAAGATTATATGGGAAGAAGAAGAAGATTATATGGGAAGAAAAATATAAGGAAGAAGAGGAGGAGGAGAAAGAAGAAGAAAAAGAAGAAGAAAATGATTTTATGGGGAGAAAGAAGAAGAAGAAGATTATATGGGAAGAAGAAGAAGTGTACGAGGAAGGAGAAGACTATGTGTAATAAAGGTGAAACAAGAGAGGCAGAAGGACACATGGGTCATTGAGGCGTAAAACAGAATGCCGAAAATTAATTCAAATTCGTGTTGAATGAAAAAGACGATGTGCAATGAAGAATCTAACGAAGAAAAAGAAGCCCATGAAAGAAAGAAAGAAAAATTGGAAGAAATATAACACTGCTGGACAAGATTACATGGAAAGAAAAAGAAAAAGAAGATGAGTAGGAAAAGGAGGAGGAGGAGGAGAAAGAAGAAGAAAAAGAAGAAGAAAAGAAGACAATGTGTAATGAAGAGGATTATTGGCACGTAAAACAGAATGGCGAGGATTAATTCAAATTCTTGTCGAATGAAGAAGACGATGTTCAATGAAGAATTTAACAAAGAAAAAGAAGACCATGAAAGAAAGAAAGAAAGAAAGAAAGAAAGAAAGAAAGAATGAACATGGAAGAAATACAACAATGCTGAACTGAAGAAGATTACATGGAAAAAGAAATAAAAAGAAGATGGAGGAAAAGGAGTAGAAGAAGAAGAAGAAGAAGACCATATGTAATGAAGGTGATTATTAACGCTTAAACCAAAATGGCGAACATTAATTCAAATTCATGGTGAATGAAGATGATGACAGCATTTAAAGAGGACTAGGCAAAAGAAAGAAAGAAAGAAAGAAAGAAGAAAGAAAGGAAAAGAAATGAAGGAAAAAGTGGAAGAAGACGACCAAAATAAAGGCGAAGAAGAATTTAAAGAAGGGAGCCATGCTGAAAGGAGAATTTAAGGGCTACGTGAAAATAAGAATTTAAAGAAGAAAAAAGAAAGAAAGAAAAAAATGTTACACTAACAGATACAGTAGAAAAGAACAAAATGCGTATCGGGTTAAGTGTACCCTAAAAGATACCCGTGTCGGTTGAAGTGAAGGAGCAGGTCCCGCCACCCCCCACCCCAAAAAAAAGAGAGAGAGAAAAAAATGAAAGTGAATAAAGGAGAAGACGACGACGAAGCAAAAAGAAAAAAATAAGAAAAAAAAAAGAAGCAAGGAACGAAAGAAGCCGAACACATCTGGTGTCGAAATCAGAACACGTTCAACGCTTTCCCCTTACTCGCCAGCACCCTAACCACCTTGTTGTCCTCTTACATGCAGCCATCCTCCCTTATGCCAAAACCCGCCACCCAGTTTTGCTCCTACTTATAACCCGAGTTGATGGGTGGACACATGTCTATGGAAAATCTTGTGGGCATTTCGTCAGCATTCGTTAATAGAGTGATGTCGGCTAGGGCTGTGTTCATCTTCGCTAAGGGTTCAGACACTGTTCCCCACCCATCTTTCTCTCTTTCTCTCTCTCCCTATCGCCACCCCCACATACTCATGATCGTACGCGGATGAAGATAATGTAGATATCTCAAATTGATAAACACTATTTTACATTTTATATCATATTTTGTTATGCAAGTCAATGTCTTTAGAATAAAATCGTCATTAAACAACTGATGTTAGAAAAATTTTCAAGATATATTCATATATAATATAATAGAGTATAATTTTCTACTGGACATAAAGTGAGGGATCAATTTTATGTTATAATGTGTAATATACTGATCCCCCTAAAATTAATACATGATTTATTAAGCAAGTCAATGTCTTCAGCATAAAATTGGTATCCACCAACTGATATATTTCAAGATATATCTTTATTTCAATAAATGTCTGTGAACGTTACTTGTGTGTTTGCCTGAAGTCATATATAGAGAGTGGGTGAAAGAAAGATATAAATTTATTATCGTGTAGGGAGAGAAGGAATAGGAGAGAAAAAAACCTCCCCCTCTTTCCTCTTCATGAAACTAACTGTAAACGGTAACACGGGTGGTCTAATTTAACATTAAATATTAGTATAAGTTTCTACAGGGCATAAAGTGAGGGATCGATTTTCTGAAATTAATGAGTAATAAACTGATCCCCCACTAGAATTCTTACGTGATGTCATATTTTATTGAGCAAGTCAATGTCTTTAGAATAAAATCGGTATTGACCAACTGATGTTGGGAAAATTTTCAAGATATATTTAACATTAAATAGTAATATACGTTTTCTTCTGGGCATAAAGTGAGGGATCGATTTTCTGTTATAATTGAGTAATAAACTGATCCCTCCTAGAATTATTATATTTCGGTTTTGAAAAGTAAAATTGAATATGGGAGCATGTTTGAGGATGTAGCGTATAGAAGATTTGTCGGCTTGTAATTTTAAATCAGATCATCTAGTAGAACAGAACGAGTTAACTCGTTTAGTCTTAAAATTCGTTTTAGACTTTAAATTCTTTTTGGAGAAAGCGCATATTATATACAAACGCTTACAGTATGATTGGCCTTTGTCTTCGTTATTATCGAATTTTCTTGTGTATTATACTAGGTATCTCAACTAATTCGGGATACCTACGGTTTAAAATGAATTTTTAAAAATGAAAAACTGTTATGATGTTGATTTGGGGTTAGTAGAGACAAACGCCAAATAACGCGTAACAATAAAAAGGGTTTTAATAGGTTGGTAAAAAGGTACAGAAATCGCCTGAGTAGACAATAACTAGCTCAGCTAAGAACTTCTCTGTCTCACTGTCGTTATTTATCTATCCACCCACGAGGATAAAATGTGGCACAAGGCCGGTTTAATGTGGGTATCTCAGAGCCCGTAGGCTCTGCCAAAAATATAGCCTTTTTGAACCCGCCTAGACGGGTTCAAGGCCTGTCTACCTCCCCGGACGAAACCTTGCCCTTCGGCAAAGCCTCGTCCGGGTTCCTCTCTGCTAATGCAGAGAGTTCGACAGACGTCGAGATCTCTGTCTCACTGTCTTTCTCATGTCAACGGACATGCCACTATGCAAAGTCTTTGTTCACAGACGCAGACAAGTTCATCTTCAAGACGGGGGGTAGGTTTCCGACACAACAAAAAACTCTCATTTTAGCTTTAATTGAAAGCTAAAGGATTAAATTTACTATTTCCATTAAGCAAAATACTCTAGAAATTATATTAATCGGAATCGAATTTTATTTTCTAAAACAACTGATTAACGATCTTTTTTCAGTCATATTTCATCGCACTGTAATTCTCTTTACTAAAAAATCTTGCAAAAATAAAATATACTTTTCTGAAACATTATTTGAGGAATATTAGCTAATTTAAAGTATAATTGATTTGAAACAAATATCATTTATGATTTGAAACAAATATTATTTACTTTAAGTTTAAAATAGAGCAGAAATGTATTTTTTAAAACGAAATGTAGCTGTATTTTTAACCAACAGTCGCTATATTTTACGTGATTAACGAATGTTGACAGTCGATGACATATTGATTGTTGTTCCAAGGAGACTTTATCTGTAAAACATAATTTACCTGGCACAGGGCTCCGTCCCTGGGCTGGTGGTATCACGGCTATGACTAGCTTGGATCAACTCTGACCAGCTTAGACAAGCTATGACCAGCTAAGACCAGCTTAGACCAGCGGCCCGAGTGAAAACACTTGGGCCCCCACGTTAAAAACTGACCATGTGTCACAACCTGACTCAGTGGGGGGTCAAGTAAATATCCATAATTTAATAAAATGATGCGAATGCCTATTTTATATAATTTTTAAGTACCCAGTAATCTTAAAAATGTTGGAAAATATTCTCCGTAATTTAATTTTAGAAATGTTGACTTTAAATTTACTATGGTCATCACTCTTATTTTCTGATAATGTCGTGTATGGTCAACCATACTTTAAAAAAATGGGGCATGTTACATAATACTTTATATACATTAAAAATTATCTTAAAAAACATGTCGCAAAATGATTTTTATTAAGCTTTTCAAATTTTGATTAGTAAATATAGTTTTCATTTAATAAAAATATCACCTAACATAAAAAAAAACTCTGCCATCTCTGGATATGCGGTTGCCTCCGAGAGGACATTAAGGTTGTCGTTGAGGCTAGAGACAACTTTATTTATAATGTCCCTCTCATGCAGAGAGCTTATGTAGCACTGACGTTTAAAACACTGGTTCTGAAAAAGCAGATGTGGTGATTTTTAAAATCTTTGAAGTCAAATTTGGTTTCAAATTCCATTACTCTACAAACCTTCAAAGCATTAATGATAGAATAAATAAAGCTGAAAGAAAGAAAAAACTATTATGGACGTTTCATGTTTACGAAGCTAATGCTTACACGTTAGATCCTCCATAGTAAAAATCGCCAATTGTTTAAAATACTGAAAAGAGTATGATTGAACAAATAAGTACGAAAAATAATTAAAAAAAAAAGTTATCTTTCTCATGATACTGATTGAAAGAAAGAAAGAAAGAAAGAAAGAAAGAAAGAAATGATGGAAATCTGCAAAGAAAGAAGTTATGAAAATCATTAGAAAGAAAGAAAGAAAGAAAGAAAGAAAGAAAGAAAGAAAGAAATTATGGAAATCTGTAAAGAAAGAAACAAATAAAAAGTTATAAAAATCATTAGGGACAAAGAAAGAAAGAAAGAAAGAAAGAAAGAAAGAAAGAAAGAAAGAAAAAAAAAGAAAGAAAGAAAGAAATTATTATTGACGTTTCCTGTTTCTGAAACTGATGTTTACAAGTGTGACCTTCCTTAGTAAAAATCGTTAATGGTCTCAAATACTGGAAATGTTACATTGAACAAAAGTTTCAAAATTTCTTCAAATAATCTTTATTGGATATGTGAGTGAACAAGTGAATACGCAAAAAGAAATAAACGTTATCATTCTCATGTCATAAAACTAGGTGTGCCGTTCAAAATGCCAATCGGGCCGTGTATGTCCGACGGGCCACAGTTTGCCCATGACACATCTAAGTATCCTGACTCGATTTTTTTTTAAATTCCTTTCCTTATAAAAATGATCTGTGAAATAGTTTTTCCTTCTGTTCTGTTCTTTGGTCTTTAACGCAAAACGTTTAAAGCATTTCCTTATTGATATTATCCAGGCATTTATGCAGACTTGAGAGATAATCAGTTATTCGATACATGTCCGCCTCCGTAGCTCAGAGGTTTAGAGCACTGGTCTCGTAAACCAGGGGTCGTGAGTTCGAATCTCATTGGAGGCATACATTTTTCCCCAATACCATCACTTTTTATTACCACCTTCCAATGCTGAGAATATACAAAGATTTAGGTACTCTTAAACTCCTTAACAAGCTGAAGACCCAATCAAGATCCCTCCGCAGGTGCTAGCTTAAATGCCGGCCGATAGGCGGCTTTTAAGCTAGTTATTAAAATATATCCACCAACTATAAGGAATTCCTTATTATTCATCATTTTATAAAGTTCGAATCAATTGGCAATTAGTCGACTTACCATTTAAGCGTTTCCAAGTAGGTTTTCACCCGTTTTGCAACACGTGGCCTTGGGTTGTCATGTTGCAAAATCTCTTTATCCTGTCTCTGCTCGTATAGCGACAGTTTTTTCTTCAGTGCTCGGTTCAAACGCATCAATTGGAGTCAATAACGATCTCCCGTAATGGTTTCGGTCGTTTTGAGCAGCTCATAATAAACTGCACCCTGCTGATCCCACCAAATGCAGAGCATAAACTTCGAACCATTGAGATTCCTCTTTGCCGCCGATTTTGATGCATGACCAGGCTTACCATACGTTCTTCTACGCTTAGGATTGTCGTAGTTTATCCACTTTCCATCGCCGGTCTCGATACAATGCAAAAAACCTTCTTTTTCAGCTGTTCAAGCAGCTGTTAACAGGTGACAAGATGCTGTTTGACGTCTCTTAGCATCAACTCGTACGGCAACCAATATTCTTGCTTTTGAATCATTCTTAATGCTTTCAATCTTTTCGAAACTGTTGTGTGATCAATTCCTAAGGATACTGCAAATTCAGCTTGCACCTGACAAGTAATGCGTTCAATTCTTCGTCTTCAAACTGCTTTGGTGCGCCAGAGCGTTCTTTACCTTCAACATCAAAATCATTATTTTTGAAGCGTCTAAACCAATCTCCGCATGTTGTTTCTGACAGAGCATGGTCGCCGAAAGTCTCAACAAGAATTCTGAGCGCGTCGGGTGCAGATTTCTTTTGAATAAAGTAGTACAGTAAAATTCCCCGCAAACACTTTCTTTGGCACGAAATCCGACATGTTTAACGCTATGAAAAACAAAGTTGTTTGCACTTCGGCGAAATGGCATACACTGAATTTCAAGCTTGCTTATAGTACTTTCTTATAGATGCGTTACAATCTGAAACTACACGCACGCAGTTCTGGGAACGCCATCTGTTGGAAAACAGCGATAACTTATACAAGGTCCTAATGTAAATATTTTCATGGTAATTGTTCGGATGGGATCTTCGCTGTACTTTGTAAATACGCATTGGGGTCAGATTTTAAATTGTTGTTTCATTTCCCTCTCCTTATAAACAATAAATTGTACATATGGGGTCTAGTTAGAACTTCATAGAGACAATGAGGTATTATGGTGGATGGTGTAAGAATAGTAATTAAGAATGCGTTGTTTTGGTGTAAGGAATATTGGGGTATGTTTGGGTCAGTAATTGTGGTTAGCTATCCTTTTCCCCCATCCCCCATATTGGCCTTGTGCCACATTTCTAAATACTGCAGAATAATCACTCTATGGTAGCTAGATTTTTTTAATTTAAGCGCAGTACTTGACTGGCTTTGAGATTTCATCAATTTAGAGTTGAATTAGACGTAGCCGTAAGTTCTATGCTAACATTTTCTTTTTTCGCACTTCTCGCTTGTGGAACTCCTTTTCGGCTCCATGCTTTCCAGACAATTTCAACCTGCAAAAATTTAAATGCAATGTCTATCGCTATCGACTGTTCTCCTGATTACTCTTTCCTCTCATAATTAATGTTTATGTTTCTAATTCTTTCACACCCACTTGTGTTTTGGTGGCTTTTCTACCTTACATGGGGTGATACCGACCAAAAATAAAATAAAAAAAAAAGATAAAAAAAAAGTAGGCGTATTTGAAGAATGAGTCAATTAGGTACAGAAAAAAACTTAATCAAGAAATATAAATTAGTCCCTATCAGCACTTGATGGATCGTCGGCATGTGAAGATGAAAGGTCTGATTAGGCAATCAACTAATTAGAGACACCTGTGGGGTCGTTGAGGACGTGAATGAATCTGTTTGCGGATATGGAGCAAAAGGCTCGGTCTTCTGACAGACAATTACCAATTCTAACAGGCTTAATTGCCTGTGCTGAACGCTCGTTAGCTGCCAGTTGTAAAATTTCCTCAGCTCTCTCTTTCTCTCTCCCTCTCTCTAAAGAATACCGTGTCTCTTTAGAACGAAAGCGATCGTAGCTCTCCACAGGTTCCTCTTTATTATTTGTGAATTGCCACGCGTTCTTGGGGAAAAACAGTAGAGTACTTTTCTCGCTCTTCGGTATTCAGTTCTGCTTTCTCTCACGCAAAGGTCCAGTCTATTCTTCCATTCAATCCGCAGCCCAGGCAGAGAAAAGATGGCTATCACCCTTCAACGGCAAAAAGAGAAAAAAAATATTTTGAAGATAGGAACAATTTCTCACATCTCCATGGGTGGTGTCGACGCGTTATGGACAAACATCACGTAGTCCTGGGTATGACGATAAACTACATCCGGCAGCAAGGCCTCTGATCGGGAGATTGGAGCTTTTGAGGAACGGGGAACCACCCCTTAACTGCTGTCTTTCTCTGGTCCACCCTGACCCCTGGTGGGAGCACTTTGTAGGTACTCAGCAATGGGTAAATAGGGAATTCCTAAATAGAAACAAAACACTATAATAGTATAAAAATACCAACAATACATTTTTATATTAGGTTGGTCCCAAAATAATGACGTAATAATGTCGTTTTTTGACGTATTTTTTAACATCAAAAAACGACATAGCTGGTCCAAAAATAATGACGTAATAGTCGTTTTTTTACATATTTTTTAACGTCAAAAAACGACATTATTACGTCATTATTTTTGCACCAACCTAATATAAAAAAAAAAACTTACCAACAATCCATTTTATAGTAAAATGACTGACAATACATTTTATCTCTAGTTGAAGCCATAAAATTGAGTTCAAAATTTTTAGATTTCGGCATTAAATAACCCATAGAAATGTTGATATGCCACTAAAAATCAACAGACATCACAAGCCCATACTATTATTAACAGGCATTCGTATGTGAGTCCGTATATTCCACCAATGACTAATGATTTGGTAACATGGGGGTTCAGTTTATAACTTAAGCACAATAGAATACTGATCCATCACTTTATGTCCGTTAGAATCTTATATTAATAATAATAATATAATAATATTAATACCCTATATCAGTACCATTTAATCTTGAAGAGGCACGGTGGAGTATTGGATAGCGGCTCAGATTGTGGAATAGGAGAGCCGAGTTCGAACTCCAATCGAGACCATTACATTCACTTACGTGCTAATACCCTTGCGAAAGGTATGAATCCTCTTCTTCTCCCCCCAGCTATGGGCAAATAGCAGGACAGATGATGGTAACTGTTCTAGGAGAAGGACAACTCTGAATTATTCGGATTCGTTTGGGGACCTTGTGGCACGTAGTGCACAAGGTCTCTGTATTCGGCCCTTCAACAAGTGTGTCGTTTTCTAGGAACTGAGCTGCTTGACG
Source organism: Acanthosepion lycidas (assembly GCA_963932145.1). Taxonomy (NCBI): domain Eukaryota; kingdom Metazoa; phylum Mollusca; class Cephalopoda; order Sepiida; family Sepiidae; genus Acanthosepion; species Acanthosepion lycidas. The sequence continues at coordinate 19,786,308 of OZ010575.1, forward strand.
CTCATACGTCGAATACGACAATCTGATCAAAAAGTATCAGGACATTTGCTATGGTTACCGTAGAGCGAAGGCGCTTGGCGCAGAGTGACTTTGCACTCTGGCGCGCATGCGCACGAAGTTATAATGTTATAATCTCGCTAGGTCCTGTTGTTTATAGCAGAGCTTGGAAGTACTTTCCATCAGCGACCATGACTTATGAAGCAGTTTTTGGCTAAGCTCAACAAACCCAAGCTTCGACATAGGCGGGTCACGTATCCAGAATGCGTTCGACGCGACTCCCACGTATCATCCCATTTGGAGAACCCGCCGTCAGCAAGAGGCTACATGGAGGCCCAAAACGATGCTTCAAGAATCAGATGAAAACATCCCCGACACAGGCCACTTAGATCTGGGGAAAACGTTGCCGCAAATCGGCCTTCCTGAGCCGGAGGGAGGACAGAGACTTTCGAGTGCAACCGTCAACATGAAGAGAATCTGCGACACGCTGTCAGGAAGGCCCGACTCGTCCATCACACATACTCATCCGTGACTCCTGCTCACGACTCTCCTGGGCCTTCACAGGCCAGTCCGTCGGCGCCACAAGATGAGAGAGAGAGAAAGAGGAGTGAGGATGAAAGTCCCGGTGCTCGGATGCGAGCGGGGGTCCGACAACGATGACGATATTACCCAGATCGTTTCTCTTTCGGCTTCTTCCGCTTTCCAAGAATCAAATCACACTTGAAAGGAACAAGGATTTCATGACGTTGTGGAAATCCAAGAAAAGGCGACGAGGCAACTACTCTCCACGACAACCCCCCACCCACCCAAAAGGAATTCCGTAAATGCTTCCATCAATGAAAACGACGCTGGATAAAGTGTACGGCTTCAGAAGGATGCCAGTTCGATAGAGATTAAATGCCGAATTAATAGATATTATTTACATTATTCGGACTATTGTCCTCATCTTTGTCGCCATATTTATTACAACGTTTCGGCCCGTGGATCTAGAACAGTCTACACCAGTGAGCGAAATAAAGGATTCAGTTCGACATTCCAACCAGCTGAAGATGGCCGGAACGTACAATGGCCGAAACGTTGTAATAAATATGGCGACAAAGATGAGGACAATAGTCCGAATAATGTAAATAGTGTACATAATACCTCATCTCAGAAATATAGACATATACCGAAGGGCCGAAACGTTGTAATAAATATGTCGACAAAGATGTGAACAATAGTCCGAATAGTGTCAATGCTACTTTGACGGAGATTAAATTCCGAATTAATATGTTTTGTAGTTTTTGGTTTTTTTGTAACACCATCCCGATACTTTTTGACCATCCTCGTAATTTCGAAATCGTTTTTTTTAATGTCATGTCCTCTTGTTTAGATCTTTTTTTTTAATCTTCTGTTTCTTATTCCTTCTTTTACCTTTTCTTCTTTTGCCACGCTTTCTTCCTTTCCTTATTCTGTTTTCTCTCCTATTTATTCTTTTCTTTTTAATTTTTTCTTAGAATTCGATTTATTGCCCTACCATTTGTCATTTCTCCGTTCCTCTTGTTACTTTTTCTTCTTTTCTTCTTCTCGTGTTTCTTCCGAGTTCTTTCCTTCAGCGACTCCTGGTCCCTTCCATTTTTTTAAAAATTCTTTAGCTTCCTATTTTATTCTGAGATGTTTTTCTTCTTCTTCAGTTCTTTGTCTTTTCTATTCTTTTCTTTCTTCCTCATCTTTTCTCTTTTTCCTTTTTAATTTTATTCTTTTTCCACTTCTATTTAAAACTTTTCATCATCATCATCATCATCATCATCATCATCTTCTTTTCTTCTTAGAATCTGCTTTTCTATTGTTCTCTCATTCGGTTCGTTTTCTTCTCCCCTTTCTTCTTCTTTTTCTTCGATTCTTCTTCTTCACTATTCCTTTCTTCTTCGGTTCTACTTTTTCTTTTTTCTTCTTCTCCTTCTTCTTCTTCTTCTTCTTCTTCTTCTCTTTCTCTTTCTTTTCAATTCTTTTTCTTCTTCCGTTCTTTTTTCTTCTTCATCACCTTCTTCTACTTTTCTATTTTTTCTTCTTATTCGGTTTTTCTTTTTATTCATCTCTTTCTTTTTCTTCTTTTCTATTATTTTCTTCTTCGGTTTTATTAGCTTCTTCTTTTTTCTTCTTCAATTTTTCTTTTCTATTATTTTTCTTGTTCCGTCCTTTTTCTCTTTCTTCTCCTTCTTCTTCTTCTTCTTCTTCTCCTTCTTTTTCTTCTTCTTCTTCTTCATCATTCTTCTTCGTTTCTACTCTTTTTCTTCTTCACTTTTTCTTCTGTTCTTTTTCTCCTTCTTCATCATCTTCTCTTTCTTCTTCTATTCTTTTTCGTTTCTACTCGTTCTTCTTCGGTTTTTCTTTTTCTTCTTCTCTTTTTTCTTCTTCTTTTCTATTCTTCTTCTTCTTCGGTTCTTTTTTCCTATCTTCTTCATTAACACACGTATCTATTTATTCTGACTTAAAACATGTCACCAACAATATTTAATACCACATTTGGCCCAGTAATACTCATTTGACAATAAAATGAAAAAAAGGGCCAACATCTTTTGTTGCAAGACGCATGTTATCTTTTTGCTCAGTTTACTAACGGCAGGGTGGCTGTTACTTCAGCGAATATTCATGAATAGATTCATACGGAGCTCGACATGTGGTCGTGTCGGAAACTGATTAAAATAGACGAGTAATAGATTCTGATTCTAGTTAATAATTTTGGTAGATGGATAACATTAAATGACTAAGCAGACACGCTTCATGCTTACTCTTCTACCAGATGGAAAGATAAGGATAGATAGATAGATAGATAGATAGATAGATAGATAGATAGATAGATCAGACTAAAAATGAAAGGAAGAAAAAAGGAAAGTATACAATAGATAGATACATAAATAGGAAGAAAGAACAGATTAAGAATGAAAGGAAGAAAGAAGGAAAGAAAACAATAGATAGATAGATAGATAGATAGATAGATAGATAGATAGATAGATAGATAGATAGAAAAAAAAGAACAGACTGGAGAGATTCGAAGACATGATAGACTGATACATAGATAGGTAGAAAAAACAAACTAAGAAAGAAAGAAAGAAAGAAAGAAAGAATGAAAGAAAGAAAGAAAGATTCTTGTATGTCCTTGTTTGACCCAGCTAATTCTCTGCGATGGAGCGGTTATCGGGGAAAGAAAGTCGTGGCTCTTGGGGCACAAGCTATTGGGTTATGAATACTTGGATGAGTATCACCACGGAATTTGTGAGTAGCGGCGCTATATCGAGTCGAGTCAGTTTCTTCTTCGTCACCGAGGCGTGTTGTCATGACGCTTGCGTTTTATCGAAATGGTTCGGGTTCGAATCTCGGTACTCTGCTGATGAGTCCTAAAATAGGACGAAACGTCTGTTCAGTGCTTTCTGCATTCTGTTGAGGATTCTTCTAGACTCAAGGAATTACTATAATGATTTGCCTAAATCCCCCAAGTTCTAATACTTGTATGTCCTTGCTTGACTAAGCTAATGCTCTTCGATGGAGCGGTTCAAGGGAAAGGAAAGGCGTGGCTCTTGGGGTGCAATCCGTTGGGTTATGAATACATGGATGAGTATCACCACGTATTTCGCAAAATCTCTTCAAAACCATACTTAGTTACCTCCCTTGTCTCAGCGTTCTTCACTCCACCAGTAACAAATTTAACTTAAAGATGAACACAACAATTTTGTCATCAATAATAATGAACGCTACAATATTACAGTCTTGCAAAAAACAACACCCTGATGATGATATTGTGATATGTCGAAAGTACTCGGAATAAATAAATAATATGTATCAATACGGCGATTTTCTCTCTTCGTTCAATAATGACACGAAAAACCCGTGAATATGAAAGGATACAATTGAAAATAAGTAGACAAACTTGTCTAAATTATTCAATGAAACATGTCTCAATGAAAACATGCGGCCAAAATATTCAGGCCGGTAAATGTCGTTAATACTGTTTATTATAAACATAGCATTTACTTAAATATTCGTATATATAAAAAAGAATCTATAAACATAAAAATGTCTTAACATAACAATAGTCCGAATAATGTAAATACTATATATATATATATATATATATATATATATATATATAACTGTCAAAATGACCAAGGGAATTCTGAGCAGCAGGAATCCATCCAGCTCTTATCTCAAATAAAAACTTAGAAGAGACTGTTTGACTAACACAAGGTCTGACCAAAATTCATGTTAAAAAACAAACAAAAAACAAATGAAAAGTTCATTTTCTCCATCAAGACATTCATTTCTGTAGTTCACTGCTACCAGCAAGCAGAAATAATTCTTCTCCTGATGATGGCCATTTCGGCCGAAACTAGTCGTGGAATCTAAATGAAATAATAAAAACGAAAGAATATTAACATACAACCCAGTGTGTCTAAAGATTTTAATTTTTTAATATTTTTTATTGTTCAATATATATATATATATATATATATATATATATATATATATATATATATATATATATATATATATATGTGTGTGTGTGTGTGTGTGTGTGTGTGTATGTATATATGTGTGTGTGTGTGTGTGTTTGTACATATATATATATATATATATATATATATATATATATATATATATATATATATATATATCTTGTCGTGCTTCCATGGTACAAATTCAGAATGTGGAATTCTTAGCGGGCACTCCACGTCCTGGGTATGACGATAAACTACATCCGCGTCCTGGGTAAAACGATAAACTACATCCAACAGCAAGGCCTCTGATCAGGAGGTTTTGAGGAGTGTGGAACCATCTCTTAGTTGCTGTTGTTCCCAGGTCCACCCTGACCCGGGGTAGTAGCACCTGTTAGGGTCCCAGCTATGGGCAAATAGGTAACCCCGAATCTGAGGTGAAAAAGTATTATAAAAGTGTAAAAATGGGTTTTAATACCAGAAATACTTTGTAAAAATTATTACCAGAAATCAATTTTTGAAGAAAAAAAAAAAGCTATTACCAGCAATATATTTTTGAAAAATCAAAATTGTCGGCATTGAATAACCCATTGAGATTGATATGCTGTAAAACACAACAGCAGCAAAATTAGCAGGCACTCCCATGATTCTGTTTAACCAACGAAAGTAGATGGTGACATGATTAGATTATGGGGAATTGGAGGAGAAAGCATTGTCCTTCCACTCGGACGTCGACATTCAAAATTGAACTGACTCCATAATTAATAGAGAAAAGATTCACTCTTACCCTAAAACAAAATATAGCTGACATAGAGAGTAAGTCCACGTCATTATTTACAATTAATGAGACTATTTTCTTCCACTTTGTTGTTATTCTCGAAACGTTCCGGCCGTTGGACTCTCCGGCTTCTATTAAACCCCTACAAGAACCAATTTTTAGTATAAATTTCTAGAGGCAGTATAAATTGTCGAGGCAATATAAAAAAAATAAAACGTGGATTATAGCGCTCCTTTCCATGTATAATTATAATCGACGTTTATGTCTATAGTTTTGCCGCTTTAATTCCCCCCATTTTGAACAAATAAAGTGTTCGGTTCGAAATTACAACAAATAACAAACGAAGAAGGCCGAAGCGTACAACGGTCGAAACATCGTTAACTGACAGTAAAAATGAGGACAACATTCCGAACAAGGTAAATCGTGTAAATAGTTATTATTTTAGTCTGAAGATGTCCATCCGAAAGACGAATCGCATTACACATGTCTTTCCATTTTGTCATTCAATATATATATATATATATATATATATATATATATATATATATATATATATATATATATATTGAAGATAGCAAAAACTTAACTTGGACATGTGCTGGGTGCCTTTAGCTTTTTAAAAATAAAGATATATATATATATATATATGGGAAGCCATTCGTATTCTTGAAGCTATATACATAAAACAGTTGAAACCTAACCTGAACAAAATAAACTATGAAATCTCCACAAATATTCTTAAATGCCTATAATTGGTAACAGAAGCCACTGGTTTATACCAACGGCTTCCCATACTTAATATTTGTCGTTTTCACTCTCGCGTGGTCATGTGTGACGTCATGAGCTGCGGTGTGATTTTCGCTTCCAGCGTCTCATATGCACGAGTTTGTCGTTGCTTGGAAATCATCCATGTAAACAGTTTTTTCACTGTTTTGTCCGTGTATTGCTAAATATATTGTACTGTAATAATGGCTTATGTAAGCCGAAAGCTCAGATACGATTAAAAATTATGTATCAATATTGTGATTTTCTTTCTTCGTTTAATGATAATGTTATTAAGCTTATCAGACGATATGAAAAGAATAAATAGACAAAACTTGTCTATATTATTTAATGAAACATGCATCAATGAAAAAATGCTGCCTAAATACGGACACACACACATATATATATATATATATATATATATATATATATATATATATATATATATATATACGTGTGTGTCGAGCCAGGTTGAAAACACGAGTTGATGAGAAGCAGAGAGAAGCTATAAAACTGACACGAGGCGAAGCCCACTAGGGGGTCCATGTCTGCTAACATTAAAAGATACAGACGCGGGAAAATCTTGCCTCGCAGCGGGAAGCGGTGAAGGAAATTGGACAGCGATGTCCACCGGCGGAGAAAGATCAGAGGTGGGTTATGGGATGGGGTCGATATAAGGATTTCCCGCCGAGCTTGAACATATTCACACACACACACACACAAATGTATGCACGCACGCATGCGCGCATACAAACACACACATAAATATAATGGCGGGGAAACATGTGGTATCGGGGCGTCCCTACCGGAAAGAGTTGGTGTGTAGTTATAGTTGTAATTCTTCGTTGAAAATGTTGGTGTTATGTTAGACAAGAACAGACTGAGATCTATCTATCTATCTATCTATCTATCTATCTATCTATCTATCTATCTATCTATCTATCTATCTATCTATCTCTATTTGTTCTTTTGTACCTATCTCTCATTCTGTACATATTTAACTATTATTTATCTATGTATGTATCTATCTATAGAAACATATCTATCTATCTATCTATCTATCTATCTATAACGCCCTGTACATATCTATCTATCTATCTATCTATCTATCTATCTATCTATCTATCTATCTATAACGCTCTGTACATATCTATCTATCTATCTATCTATCTATCTATCTATCTCAGTCTGTGCATATCTATCTATCTATCTATCTCAGTCTGTGCATATCTATCTATCTATCTATCTCAGTCTATTAATATCTATTTCAGTTTGTGCATATCTATCTATCTATCTATTTGTCTGTCTGTCTATTTATCTATCTATCTCAGTTTGTGCATATCTATCTATCTATTTCAGTCTGTGCATATCTATCTGTCTATCTATCTATCTCACTGTTAATATCTCTCTCAGTTTGTGCATGTTTATCTATCTATCTAGCATAATTTGTTAATATCTATCACTGTCTCTTCATGTCTATCTATCTCAGTCTGTTCATATCTATCTATCTATCTATTTCCGTTTTACCCTTCCCATGTAAACATCGACACTCTACCTATATTTCGGAATGATATTTTGATTTCATCTATCTATCTATCTATCTATCTATCTATCTGAATCTAAAATCATGAAAAATACTGTAAGTCACCCGTACAGGCTTCAGTAGGATTCAGTTTGATGAAAGATCCCAGAGGAAGCACACCTCTGTTTGAGCAGTGTGCAACTGAGGTGGTTCCTGCTCATTTTTGGACGTGTCGCCACGTTAGTTCTTTGACGTTGGTATTATGAGCATTTTTACACCCATCTACCAGGTTCTGGGTAGTGGCAACCACACAGTAGAGCATCTGGACTCCGTAAATTAATTGGCAGGCCCTACATCATTCAAGCTTTGGTCAGCTCAAATGTGGCCACGAACAATTGGGAACAGTTTATTTGCAACAGGATTTCTAACCAGATATTTATTCATACATAATACGGCTTAGCATGTCTTCAGTGGTGTTGCGAGGGGGGTTACTTAGGACTTTGTAGTGTTTGCAGCTTATGTCTTCCAGCATGTGATATTTGGTTGCGTGTGCAACCTATACGCCGGTAAGCGACATCTAGCCCTTAGAATAACTGGAAGAGTAACGGTTACCGCCCCTAAAACAACTGTTAGAACAATGCAATAGATTACCCACAATGCATCACTAACCTGTTTATATAAATAGTTGAGCAAAAACACAACTCATATAGCCTGACGATTGCACATAAGCTTGAAACAGCCTGTCGCTTTTATATTTACATACGCTCTATCGCTGATATTGAGCACTTTAACACTTGAATATCACATAACTGTATTTTTTCATATATATATATATGTGTGTGTGTATAAATACATATATGAGTAATATATTATTATTTATACATTATATGCGCGGTACTTATTAGAAAGCGCTCATTATCAGAGATAGAGCTAACATATTCGGTTGGATTGATGTGAGTTTGTGACCCTGGGTTTAACGCTTTTGCGATCGTCAGACAAACTGCTTTGTCTGACGAACCAAATATATATATATACTCTACAGTTCAAGGAAACACTGGTAATTTTTTACATTGGCCCCAAAAGTAGTTGTTTTTTTTTTATTTTAAATAAAAGAAAATTATTATACGTGGTTTTAAAAAAAATTATTAGAAATAATGCATATTATGATTAAATTTTGCTCTCGTCAAAATATCCTCCTTCAGCCTTGATTACTACAGCACAAATTTTTGGCATTCGTTACCAAAGTTTCTCAAAGTATAAGTTTCATACTTTTTTCAATGACTCTAAGAGCTCCTTTTTTTTTCTCACTCCTTTGTCAAGTTCCTGGTGGTTTCTTAAAGGTTTAGGATTCTAGTGTGTATATATATGTGTGTGTGTGTGTATAGTAGACATTGAAGTCAACATTCAGCGTTGATAGTCTGTTTCATGCTTATCTTATTTGTTATGCAAAGTAAATATGGCACACGAATATTTAGGATATTGTATATGGTATACAAAATGTTAATCCTAACATTTTTAAGAGTCAATTACTTTCTTGGTACTTCTGTAATACTAAAAATATATAATTATAATAAAATAAGTGACAATAGTTAGTTTATTTCTAAACTAGCATAAAAATTGGGCCTGTAACTAAATTTGTATCCCAAATGAAAAAGTCTGTTTTTGCTTTAGTTTTTTACCCTACGATAAAGTAGGGTTTCAAAAATAAGTCTATAGACTCATTAAATTGTTCCCGGCCACGGAAATCTTTAGTAAAAGGCGAAAGATTTATCCGCAATTCCTGACCGGAAACCAGAGTTGGATAAATCTTAGTCGACCAACACTCATCTATGATCTACATCTCTATGTAGAGAGACAATGGTGACACTTCAAAGTTTATCATTATTATAAAATTCCGCTCTTAATATTTCTCTATAATCTTTAATAATTTCCAAGTGATTCTCTATTAACATACGTTTTATTATAAAAGTTTATTACAAACATTTCAAGATATTTCCAAAATGACATATTTATCTACTTATTTGCCTTCATACAAAATATAACCTTCACCTTTGTGTCAGTCAGCACACATCCGGAAATGACAACCGCACAACGGAATTTTATTCCATTTGAAACTTTTACGACAATTTTTAAAATACAAATTTTAATATTTAATATTAGATTCTTTTCTTTTAAATAGTTGCATGCATTTATTTTATTTTTTTTTTTGAAGGTCCCCAAAAATTACAGATCACTTATATTTGATGATGAAAAAATTAAAACATCGCCGAAAATAACAATTAGAAAAAAAAAACAACAATGCAACGCGTGGATCTACTTTAGTTTTTAGACGTGTTTATACGCCGTGTTACAATGATAAACAATAATTAATAAGAAATAATTATTAATCCTACTATAAATAAATAATGCTACATATGAATAATAAGAATAAATCATAGGACATGCTCGATATTTATCACTCTCCACTGCTTCCTTTTTAAAATTTGTTTTGTTTGAGAAAGATGGGGTTTTCGAACAACGTAGCAATTTTTCTACTTGGATAAAAAAAATACTTTAAGATTTGAGATATTTTTAATCGTAAAAAGCAAAAACAAATTTACTTCTACCCAGTTCAATGAGAGAAATTAAAACACCATCCCAGACATTTATTTCGTAGAAAAATTAATTCTTAGCTTTTAAAATATCATAAGTTTTATTTTTTATTTTACAATTCGGAGTAAATTTTCGGGAAATGAGTATCATTTTTTTTTTTTTAAAATTGATGATTTACATTTTACATTATCCAAGGAGTCCAGCATTTTTTTTTAACTAAAAAAAAAATTCCATGATAAATTTAATTTCTCAAAATTTCATGAAATTAAATTAAGTGGAGGTTAACAGATGCAAAAAATAATATTTTTACCATCGCTTTTTAAAAACATGTCTGAAATAATTTCATTCATTTGTGAATAAGTTCTGAAAGTTTCATTAAAATCCGAGAATTGTTTCATTTTTGGATGAATTTTCAATTCAGTGTTTTTCACCGAGGATAAAAGGAGCTAAAAACACTAATCGTAAATGTTATGCCGACTGCTGACGAAAAAAAAAGAAAAAAAAAAATCTTAACCAAAATTTCGGACGTGCTAGAAAGGATGAAAAAAATTAATTAAATAATAATAAAAACAAAAACACTCTTTAGTAACCCTCATTTCAATTTTCAAGCATTTTCTTGAATTTCATTGGTTGTTAAATAAAAATAAGCTTCGAGAAATTTCCATAACAATACTGTCAAAATTTGTGCAAAACTAGGCTCAACTGACATAAAAAAAATATTTCTCAAATACATCCCGAATTTAAATGTTTCAAGAAATCCTATTGGCTAAAAAATACAAACAAACTTTTTCACTTAATATCTTTCATAGAAAAAACTTTTGTCTAAAAATTAAATTCAACCTTTTTAATCAAAGGCAAAAAACTTTTTCGGCATTAAACATTTCTGAAACAGCAAAGAACTTTTTCCCTTAAATATACCTTTGCACACATCATTACAAACAAAGAAATTGAAAATGGTGTATATAAAATCTAATTTATTATTTCAAACATGTATTTTTTGTCGTGATTGAATATCGTTACCATTTGGCCATTTTTTATAATTTATGTTTGTGAATATTGCATATTTCATTTGCAGCACAACCTTATCACTTAGAGACTGATACAATGACATGGTTCGAGCAATCTGCATTGAAATTAAAATCAAAATTATGAATGCTGATTGAGACTGACAGTCTCTTGCCACTTGGATGTTTGTGGGATTTATTTGTAACTAGCAGGCTTCACCTGCTTACTTATCGCTTTGCAAAGTAAAATATATTTGCTACTTGAAATCTTTGAAACAAAATTTTAAATGAACATTTCATTCATAAATTGGCTTGTTATAGCTAAGGAGATTTATTTTGTAAAATACAAAATTGTGGCACGTGGCCGATGAAGGGGAGGGGTAAAGGCTGGTCCAAACTAATTATCCTATACCTAGCTAATCAGATTCACGACCCATTCGTACATTACAATTTACACATTCACCAAAAGAACTCGCCTATCACCAATCAATTCTCCTCCCACCATAATACCGCATACTCACAAGGGGGACCTACACAAAACGCGCCCCACACCATAAAAATATAATGATATATATGTAATTTAAAAATTCTAATAATGATAGAAAGAGTGGGGAAAGGAGATGAACCCCATAATAAATAAAATTAACACAAAATGCAAACTAAATATAATTGATGTTAGTAGGTCCCGTCCAACCCTCAAAATAGAGAGGCCGCTGTATTTCGCCCAGGGGACAGAATCAAGAAGCTCTCTCGCTAAGGGAGTGGGAAAGGGATAAAACATTATACGGGAAAGGGAAAATGTAAAGCTGACCCAGTCGAGATGAAATGGAGGACAGAACAAACTGGGGAGGTTGGGAATCTCGACTCGGATCATAACCAAAGAACGGCCGGGTAACAGGCCAGGAACAACACTTACTCACATTAACTAGGTACACTGAAGCTTGTCTAACCTAACCAAGAGGAGGGTTCCACAGGAAGCCACCCCGATGTGCCATAGGTTGACCTAGAAGAGAAAATCAAGGCTAGCCCCGTTCACACGAAGCAAGCTCGCCTCTTTTAGCCACCTTTCGCTAAAGACTGTCGAATGCAATCGTTTTCTATCAGATCTAATCTTCATCCTGAGCTGATGCTCAAAGAATTGGATTAGATGATGATGAGAAAGACGGTTGCCTCGCAAGACTTCCTCCTTTCGCGTCGTCCAAATCACCATTCGAGTCGTGGCCAGCAGCGCCAGAAACACCATTCGTTTCACCCCGGAATACGGGGGCGACACATTGTCACACGCGTATGCGCGATCCATGGACACAAGCTGTTCGGGAGCGAGACGAGCCGTCAGCTCGCCGACACCGTCCCATAAGGGGCGGACCCGGGGGCAATGGAAGAAGGCGTGCGCAGCCGTTTCTTCTAAACCAAGACCACACCGTTCACAGTCTGGCAAATCCGCCAAACCCCATATGAAAGCCTTGTCGTTGAGAGGCAGCCGATTCCGAGCCAATCGCCAGGTAAGCGCAAACTCAGGGTTACTGAGGTAATCCGCCGCTGGCGCCCAAGTCCAGTAGGAGCGATACTCCTCCTCCAACAAGCCGAGCGTATCTCGTAGGGAATCCTTTGCGGGCCCCTCCACTAAACCACGATAGAAGACCTTCCTAGGCCGTGAAAGGTCACTGGACCGGGGAATGGCCCTCAAGGCCGACCGACACTCGCGAAGGAAAAACCGACTCGTCCCGGGGTTTACGACGGCGCTCATCCCTCCAGATGGGGGGACAGATGGTAAGGCTAGGGAAGGCGTCCCTAACAATCCCCTCCAGAATCGGATCTCTTCCAGTCAATGCGCGGCGTAGGAAAGCCAACCTAGAGGCACGGATGTGACTCAACAGGTGCGGCACTCCCAGCCCTCCATGACACGGACGTTTAGTGCAGACTCGTCTGTCGACCCTGTTCACGCATCCCATCCATAAAATGGAGGATAGCGATTGCTCGAGCGCCTTCCAATGGGTCCCACAGAGAGGAAGTACGGACAATCGATAAAGAATCAGTGGGAAAATGTATGTAGCACACACCTCGCCCTGCCCTTCACGGACAACCGCTGTCGATTCCAAGTCTGGCCGGCAGAAACGACCTTTGCTCGTACTTCAGACCAATTCTTCTCCAGCTGGAGGTCGGGCCCAAACCACACTCCAAGAATGCGGACAGGACCGTCCGTCCAACCGAAGCGGCCCGGAAGAGCGACCCCCTTCCAGGCACCTAACCGCAAGCCGGACGACTTGTCGCGGTTTATCTTGGCCTCTGTCACCTTCTCGTACTGAACAAGCGCCTTCTGCACCGCCTCAATGTCGCTGCGGGACGACACGAAAGCGGATACGTCATCGGCGTACGCGGAAACCCTGGCTCGAGCCCCTGCAGGAACGGCGATTCCACGTAGGGCCGGACTGACGGTCTCGTCCTTCAGCCGGCGAAGGAGAGGCTCCAACGCCAAAGCATAAAGGAGAGGCGACAGCGGACAACCCTGACGAACCGACCTAGACAGCACGAACGCGTCCGACAATCTTCCGTTCACCAGCACTGGGGGAGCGATACAGGAGGCTAATCCAGCGGCAGAAGTTGGGTGCGAATCCAGCGGCCTGCAGGACAGTAGCAAAGTAGCGATGGTCGACCCTATCAAATGCCTTGGACTGATCCAAATTGATCAGCGCGGCTTTTTCGTCGTCTTTTACACCCTCTATGATCGTGCGGATCAGATGCAGGTTGCTCTGAATTGTTCGGCCCCTCACAGAACAAGTCTGCTCAGGTCCCAACAGAGACTCGGCAACTGACTGCAAACGCTCCTGCAGGATCTTGGCCATAATCTTTAACTCTGTGTTTAGCAGAGTTATGGGCCTGTAATCATCTAGCTTCCCCCCACCACCTTTGCCCTTTTTCAACAGAGTGATCACGCCCCTGGTGACCCGGTTGGGGATGAACCCCGACCGAAACCAGTTTTTGAACACTGCAGTAAACCGGCTCTCAAAATGGCGCCGAAACGCCTCGCACATGTCATCAGTCGCCCGAAGAGTACGCCCCTCCGGGGATATGACCTCACGAATGTAACGATCGCCACCTCGACGGACCTCTTCCCTGCGCAGATCTGCGCCCAAATTCACAGCTTCGGAAGACATCTTGCTTAACTTATGTCTAATTACCTGGCCCATGTACCGCTCGCTGTTCGAACGATCCAGGGCCTCCTTAGCTAAGGCTATCTCTAAGGGAACCCCCCCCCCAGCCACCGCCCGGGAATGACTAGACTTAAGTGTCTTCACCTTATCAGCTCTATCTAGAGTGAGCCGTTTGCTGAAATCAGTGGTGAAGGACCTAATCCTACATTTAAGGCGTTCCCACCACCTATTCCCGATAACCGCCCCCACTAGCTCCCGCTGCACTAGTCTAATTAGCTGTTCCCGGAAGTCCCCCCTGTCCAGTAAGGACAGATTGAACTTCCAGTACCCAGCCATTCTAGGCCTATTGTCTAACGCCACCCGGGCACAAACGAGTTTGTGATCCGAATAGCCTACCCAGTGGAACGTAAGGCAATCTAGTAGATCTATGTCGGCTCTTCTAACATTCTGTCAAGGTAGCTAACTACCCTGTCAGAAGGCCAATCAAGAGCCCACGTCCACATTTTCCCCCCGGGATGATCGACCCGGTATCTATCGACGAGACCATAATCGACGACCAGATCAACCAGGCTGCGATCGCCCCTTCTCCCGCTAGCTCCCCGCCCCCTGTCTAACTTGGGGTCCAGGATGGCATTCCAGTCTCCCATTAAAACTAGGGGCGTTGAATCCACCAGGAACGGCCCCAACCGCCGAAAAAACGAGACCCGCTCCCCCGGTCGTTGGGCGCATAAACCGCAACGACCCGAAACGAACCACTTTTCACGGCAATATCGGCCACGATCAACCGGCCCTCGGCATCGGTATGCACAAGGTCCACCTTCGCATCCAGAGTACGACTGACAAGCAAAGAAACTCCTCTGGCAGAACGGTCCCCGTATGCTGAATAGACGACAAAGTCATCCTCCAGCACACACGCATCGGAACTGCAAACAAAGTGGGTCTCTTCTATCGCGGCGACATCCACATCCAGGGACAGAAGGTCCCGGAGCAGGCGGGCAGCCTTACCCCGATCCCTCAAGCCCCTCACATTCAACGTCGCTATCTTCATTGCCATCTTCTAGGACTGCAAAAAGGAAAAAGAATTAGTGCAAAAAAAACCTTATTCACATACGGGGCGGAAATCTGAGGGTGAAAGGACCCCGACAGATTGTCCCATGCTCCCTGTGCCCATCTCTGACGTCATCCGTCCGTCTGAGACAATCCCGCCAACGACCATGGGGTAGGTGAGTTTTAAAGCCCTGTAAAGAGAGGGATGGATAGACACGGGGACCCTCCCTGCACAGTAGTTGAACAGTTTTTTCAAATTTTCCGTACCAGTTTGTGCCATATTGATTTCAGGGAAAGCATCCTTGGCCTCTTGTAAGTGGGACCAAACCTTTAGATGCTTCCCTGTATCTCTAATGCAGGTAATCACTCCCGGCGCTCGGGGGAAGTTCCTAGGATCTTCCGTCGACTTCCCGTCAACAGAAGTCACTTTAAACAGAGGGCTCAAGAGTGCCCTTCTCTGCGTGGAAAGGTCCCTCTCTGCCTCCTTCCTGTCCACTCGGCAAATGTCCTCCACTTTGTCGAAGTGTTTTCTCACCTTCTTTTTCCTGGAAGGGTGGGTTGGGGTTGAGTCTGAGGGCGGGGGAGTAGTAGAAGGTGGTTGAGTAGAGGGATGGGCAGAGGGTTGGGGGGTGTACAAA
Organism: Acanthosepion lycidas; assembly: GCA_963932145.1. Lineage (NCBI taxonomy): Eukaryota > Metazoa > Mollusca > Cephalopoda > Sepiida > Sepiidae > Acanthosepion > Acanthosepion lycidas. The sequence continues at coordinate 19,802,275 of OZ010575.1, forward strand.
GTGAGGGGGACCGCGACCTGGCCGATGAGGCCGCTGCGCTCCTGGAGCGGGACTTTGGTTCTTCGGGTGTAGCAGTACGAGACGGTGATCTTGAGGGGGTTGCATCTTTGTCTCTCCTGCTCCGCCCTGACACTTTCTCTTTTTTAGTAGGGAAATCCTTCTCCCCCTCGTCTTCCCTCCCTCTCTTTGATGAGGAAGGCCGAGGTGGGGGCATTTCCTCCACCACCTCCATCTCCGCCTCTGGATTGGGTTACTTAGTAGCTTTTGCGCTGTGTTCCGCCTTCTGGGTGGGTTGCTGCTTTTCCGGCTGCTTCTTGGGGCTGCTCCTCTCCTGTTGTTTGGGTAGCTGCTTCAGGGGAGAAAGTACCGTCTTTTTCCCCCTTCACCTTCACCCACTCCCCGTCGGGAGCCCTTTCTGGCGATTTTACTGCCTCCGAAGCTGCTACCTCTGCCGTTGTTGTTGCTGTTGTTGTTTTTGTAGCTGGAGGGGTGGAGGCTGCAAAGGCTTGTTATAGCTAAGGAAAGTTTTAAACACCAACTTGTTGAAGGCCGAGTAAAATGCAAATTTCAAACATTTTTCTGTACTACAGTGTAACCCGGATATAAGAGAGATTTTCTCTGGTCCCAAATTAGAGCCTGTGTTAATGTAAACAAAATAGACCAAACCCGGATATAAGAGAAACTCGGATATAAGAGACTTCTTCTCCGGTCCCGACAACTCTCTTATATCCAGGTTACACTGTATATATAAGACAGTATTCCTAAACAGAATTATTTCTTTTTATATGAAAATCAAAATAATCCTCAAATAAAAGAATAGTAATGAAAGACATTTAATTAATGAAATATACTTTTTTAAAATGAATATGCAAATTAGTTAAACCTGAAGCCTGATTTTGCAACGAAGTAGGTAATCTATAAATTAGAGCATTGGCACATGAACCTCAGTATTTGTGGGAGTATTGAGCTCCAATTTCGCATTTATTTATATAGAGTCCATAATATAGGTTTTACTTCATTAGCTGTTAGGTTTCTCTAACTCTTCAAATTGTCCTGGGTATGACAAAAAAAACTACACCCACGTCTGGGTAAGACGATAAACTACGCCTAACAGCAAAACCTCTGATCAGGAGCTTTTGAGGAGCGTGCAACCACCTCTTAATTGCTGTTGATCTCAGGTCCACCCTGGCCCGGTGTGGTAGCACCTGTTAGGGTCCCAGCTATGGGCAAATAGTTAACCCCGAAACTGAGGTAAAAAGCATTATGAAAGTGTAAAAATGGGTTCTAATACCAGAAATACTTTGTATAAAAATGATTACCAGCAATACGTTTTTGAAAAAAAAAATATTACCAGCAATACATTTTTGAAAAAAAAAATATTACCATAAACAGATTTTTGACAAAACAAAAATATTACCAGGAAAAAAAAAGTTGTCGGTATTAAATGGCCCATTGAGGTTGATATGCCGTAAACAAAACCAAACCAAACTAACTCTTCAAATGTTGAATGTAGTGTAGAGGACCGTGTGGGTTTGCGAGTTATTGAATTAGGAACTCGTGCTGTTTATTCCTGCTAGAAAGCTACAAGAAAATGGCGGACTCAAATTGAGTCCAAACGAAGATGTAAAGAAGAAAAACAAGACCGATATATATATATATATATATATATATATATATATATATATATATATATATATATGTGTGTGTGTGTGTGTGTGTGTGTGTGTGTCAGCAAATATATGTATTAAACAACAAATTTGCAAGTGACAAAGACATTAACATTTGTGTTTGTGCGTTAACGTAAAGAGTTTGTATGTTGGTGAAATGTTTGTACATACGTGTATATGTGTTTAATGGCGTTTTTCCCATAAGTGGGCGAAAACGCTGATTTCTACGAGAGATTACATTTTTAAATGTGTCCGCTGAAATGCAAAGTAGAAAAGTTTATTTATTTCTGAAATTGCAGAAAATATGGTACAAGGCGGAAGAAGGGGAAAGGGGAAAAAGGTCGGTCTTCTGTCTTAACTTGAAACTTAGCTAGCCACAAACGCTGACCCAATCATACTAACAATATTCCTTACACCAAAACAACACATTCTTACGTACCCTTCGCATCACATCTACCATAATACCTCAATGTCTCCATGAAGATACTAACTAGTCCTCATATGTACAATTTATCGTCTGTGGTGGGGAGGGGAATAAAACAATAATTTTAAAAGAACTAGCCCAGTGAGTATTTACAATATGAAATAAAGACTATTTACAAGAAACTAAGCAAAGTCATGTTAGTAATACCCCCCCCCACCAAAAAAAAATCACTAAATGTGGCAGAAACATCAGTTATCCGGACAAAATTAATGCAGGACTATAATAATATAAAAGATTCGTTCATCCCAAGCACTCATGCAAACACGAACTCATTCAGACACAACAACAAATACGAAAACACGAAAAGAAAAGTCGCCCCGCATCCACCAGAGAACTAACCTAATTTTGGGATGGGTTGCCCGTGTTCAACGGAGGTAAAGCAATATCCTGATGCCTAACCGGCATCAAAGTGCATGCAAAGTAGAAAAGAGAACGAGGCAGGAAGTCGCCCAATATTTATAGTGTAGAGAGAACGACCTCTAGTGAACAATTAGGGAATTAGGGAGGAACTCCGACAGTATAACTAATTCTAATTTCTATTTTCCCGTATTTTCCAATATTAATTTTATCTCATAAACCCCCCCCCCACCACTGTTCTGCCACCCATGAAATAAAAATAATTGTACAGAAAATAAGGACCTAAGTTCATCAAATTGTCTTTATATGGCAGCAGAAGAATTATCGTTGAACTTTTAAAAGCAAGATTAAGCATTAATTCAATATTTAAATGCAGCGATCAATTTTTTAGTTCTTCTGTAGTTTATTGATGCCTATCGTATCTACTCCTCCCTGGCTATTGTTATGATGACCAAACCAAGAATGCTCCACAGGAGCTAGCTTAAATGCTGCCCGATAAAATTTTGAATACAAAAGGAAAATAAGAGTTGCTTCCCTTGAACCATGAAAGCAACTATTAATGGCTAGTATAATATATTAATATGTATTTCTAACCTCGCATAATCTGGCAACCCTAAATCTGAGCTCAACGAAAATCGTTCCCTGTGCCTAACTTTTCTAGGGCTTTTGAATGAGCTATGAATCATTGGAATCGGATCAGTGCGAGCGGAGGAGTTGCTTGGACACACTCAAGCGCACACGCATACACTGTACTTTTTATATAAGTTACATTCTGTATAGATGTGTATCGATGTGGTTTATATGCCCGCATCTATTTACATTTTTATATGAACATAATAGTGTACATGTGATAGAAACTGTAAATGAATCTTTGTATATCTATGTAAATGTGAATGTATATACCTATATATTTGACTAGCAGTAGAGCCCGGCGTTGCCCGGGGATGTAACAGTAAAAGATAGATCAAGTATCGACCATCATAAAGACTGAAAAATAAAATTGACAAAGATTATTGTTTAAGGTTGACAGACACTCATGTCTTAATTATTTTTTTTTTTTTTTTACGAATTGGTCAAGCCCAAACTAAAACAAAAACACTGTTTTCAATCTTTATGAGTCTACCGATTGAATAGAATTTTATTATAAACAATTGTCTTGTAAATGGAATTTTTAAGGCATTCTGAATGTAAAAATAAAGAAAAAACTGTGCAAGTCATTAAGAAACACTACCTGCCAAAAAAAAAAGTGAAGTTTTGTTGAAATCGGTTGAAAAATGTAAGAAATTCGATCCCATATATAAACGAACACCCACACACACAAACAACATGGGTTTTATAATAAGTATAACTCGATATTAATAAGTATAACTCGATATGAGTTGTCCCCCTTTCATTAATGCCTCTTAATCGTGTTTTCAAATTGATTTCGTGTAAAAACAATTGTGTCTTTCCCATTTCTGACGCTGTCAGAACCACTACAAGGTAATTTTACGTAGTCTTGTGAAGTTTTGTTGAAATCCGTTGAAAAATGTAGGAAATCCGATCTAATATATAAACGTACAGACACACTCACACACAACCTGCGTTTTATAATAAGTATGATTAATAAATATTTGGGCAGCTACCTTTCTTTTAAATATCTTCCGTTAGAAATATGATGGACAAGGAAAATTTAATTATTTTTCTTTCTTTATTTTTTCCTGTGTTCTTACCTTTTTCGGTTTTGGTGGTAGTGAGGGGACACAAAATCTATCCATACCGTCCATTGTACCAAGCGCTTTCGGCAATTCTTTAGCCATTCTCAAGAGTTGGTTGTATACGTGGATATGTGAATAGTTGTGAATACATTTGTCTTATATTTTAAACGACATATTCGAGATGTATATCTGTATTTAAATTATATTGCATGTGGCCGAGTGATTAGAACGCTCCCGTTCTGATCATGAGACCCGGGTTCGAATCTCACCGTGGTCGATTTGTTAGGACACCCTGATGTTATCGGATTGGAAAGTGTCTGAAAACCATACCACGGGTTGACCCAAACATTGTGGTCGAAATTGGGTAGGCGGAACCCTTGGGACCCTCCGATAGCTGTGCTAGCCCGGTCAGAAGTCATCGTGCTGGCCTTGTTCCAAATGTTGTTCACGCTAGATAACAAGCTATTTCCCAGAAACTGTAAATAAGGTCTGCTCAGCATCTTGTTATCTAGCGTGATCAACATTTTGAACAAGGCCAGCACGATGACTTCTGACCGGGCTAGCACAGCTATCGGAGGGCCCCAAGAAATTGTAAATTGTGTATATGTAATTTAATCTGTTGTTTCAAACATGTATTTTTTGTCTTTATTAAAAATCGTTACCATTTGGCCATTTCTTATCATTTATGTTTGTGGACATTGTGTAGCGGACCCTCGAGCGGCCCCCGTATCACAAGAGGGTGAGGAGGTCACGAGAGGCCCGCTAGCATTTTTCGAAGACGATAAATCTGATAAGGTGAAACAACATAGACGACAGAACGATGATATATAAGATATAAGCTAAAATAAAGGTGGAGATTCAGATCTTCCGGTGCAGGCATTGATGGTCGAGGTTGGTTATTACAGGTGATCGCCGTTGGTCGTTGCAGTTGAAGTTGATGTTGGTCGTTGCGGATAATCGTTGCTGGTCATTGTAGTTTGAGGTTGATGTTGGTCGTTGCAGTTGATGTTGGTTGTTGCAGTTGATGTTGGTCGTTGCCGGGATGCCAACTTGACGTGTTGGGAAGGAAAGAGGAGCTGGCGTTGCGATGTTGTTCGGGCATGTCAAAAGGTCCAGTACAGGCGTTGCGTGTCTGTCGGTCGAGTCCGATATTAGTAACCTCCCGTAATAATTACAAACGCAGTGGACGGGAAAGGTTATCACGACTTTTCTTTCTCAATACATTTACATATTTCGTCTCTTTCTTAAAATATTTCCACATGCTCTTTCTTTCTGTCTTAATATACATATTTTTTCTTTTTAATATATTTGCATATTTTCATTCTTTTCACATTACTAGCTTTCTTTTCTCATTCCATACTTTCTTTCTTTCTCTGTATATTTGCCTGTTTCTTTATTTCTTAATACATTTACAAATTTCTTTCTTTCTTTTTAAAAATATTTACATATTCTCTTTCTTTCTTAATAAATTTACATATTTTCTTGCTTTTTAAAAATATTTACACATTTTCTTTCTGTCTTAATAAATTTACATATTTTTCTTTATTTCTTTTTTAAAGTATTAACAAATTTTCTTTTTCTTTCATTCTTAATATATTTAGAAATTCTCTTTTTTTCTTTCTTTCGTTCTTTCTTTCTTAATACATTTTCTTTTCCTTCTTTCTTATTATATTTACACAATTTCTTTCTGTCTTTCTCAAAATATTTACACCTTTTTTATCTTTCTTAATAGATTTGAAATATTTTCTTACTTTATTTCTTAATATATTTACACATTTTCTTTTTTCTTTTTCTTAATATATTTGCATATATTCTTTCTTTTTTGTTTATTTCTCATATATATTTATATATATATATTTTTTTTCTTTCTTAATATATTTAAAAATGTTCTTTTTTTAATTATCTATTTCTCTATTTCATTCTTTCCCGTTTTCTTTTATTTTTCCTTGTAATTTATTTTCCTTCTCATTTGTTAATTTCTTTATTCATATTTCTTTTTTTATTTTATTTTTGTCTTTCTTTTTGTCCGTCTTTCTTTTCCTCTTGCTTTCTTTTTTTCTCGTCTTTTTCTTCGGCTTTTTTTTTTCTATTTCTTCATTCGTTCATGTTTTCTTCCCTACTCTCTTTTGTTTTTTTTTCTTTCTTTTCTTTTCTTTCAATCATTTCTATTTTTCTTTTTTTCTTTCTAGTCTCTTTCTTCGGCTCGTTTTTTTTTTTTCATTTCTTCATTCAAGGATTTTTTCTTTCCTACTTTCTTTTATTTTTATTTTTATTTTATTTTCTGTTTTTATTTTTCTCTTTTTCATTCATTCTCTTCTCTTTCTTCGGCTCGTTTTTTTTTTTCATTTCTTCATTCAGTCATGTTTTCTTTCCTATTTTTTTTTTGGTTTTTCTTTTTCTTTCTTTTCTTTCTTTCAATCATTTCTATTTTTCTTTCTCGTCTCTTTCTTCAGCTCGTTTTATTTTTCATTTCTTCATTCATTAATTTTTTTTCTTTTATACTTTCTTTTTTTCTTTCTTTTTTCTTTCTTTTCTTTTCTGTCTTTCTTTTCCTCTTTTTCTTTCTTTCTCGTCTCTTTCTTCGACACTTTTTTTCATTTCTTCATTCATTCCTGTTTTCTCTCCCACTTTCTTTTCTTTTTCTTTCTTTTCTTTTTTGTATTCCTTTTTCTTTTTTCATTCGTTCTAGCTTTCTCTCCGTCTTTTGTATTTCATATTTTTTAATATCTTTCTTTTTCTTTCGTCCTTTCATTTTAATGCGTCTTTTTTCTTTATAATTTTTTTTTAAATCCTCACAGTATTTAGCATTGTTCAATTTAGCATACCAATCGATGGAATTTGTATGGAAAATTTGGATTTATTTGGAAGAATACTTCAACAAAAATCTTACTTCGCACTTATTATGCACCTTAGTAAAACCAACTGTACTTTATAACCCCTTTACCTGTTTTCACTCCCCCCCAATTTTGTTTCGATCGGTCAATGTATGGCTACTTTAGAGGATGGACGGACGAACTAACAGAAGTCACAGAATTTTATATATAGACAGATAGATAAGTATCTTATTTTAATCATTAAATTGTTTTAAAATAGTGGGAATGTTTTGTATGTTAAATGATAAAACTTTTAATTTTTCCCCCCAAAAAAAGAAGAAAATATGAATGAAAATTTATTGTACTAAATTATGCGCCAAAGTAAAATCAACTGTAGTTTGTACCCCCCTTACCTGTTTCCACTTCTCCCCAAAATTTGGTTTCATTCATTTTCACAAACCAATCAATAAAATTTGAATAAATTGATTTGTTTGGAAAAAATATTTTGACAAAAACCCTACTTCGCCGTTTAATAATTTCTTTAATTTAATGGTTTTTAAGAAAATTTATTTTTTTCTTTTTAACAGCGAAGAATAAATTCTTAGGATTTCTTACTCTTGAGCATGCATCATACAACTGGCCTTACGTTAATATGTCATTCTGGAGCCATATTCCAACTTTCTGAAGCGTTTGGACTTGTGATTTTTTTTTATAATTCTTGCAAAAGCATGGAAACTGGATTATTGAAAAAGCATGGCGAACTAGATTTTTGTATACATACATACATACATACATATATATATATATATATATATATATATATATATACATATATATATATATATATATATATATATATATAAAAACTTAAAGAAAAGGTATGCCGAAAATAATATTGCATTTTTATTAAATTCTTATTTATTATTTTAATCATTAAATTGCTTTTGAAATAGTGAGAATATTTTGTATGATAAATAAGAAAACTGTTAATTCCACCCCCCAAAAAGAATATTTTATTGTACTAAGCTACGCACTCTAGTAAAACCAGCTGTACTTTGTACATCCCCTACCTGTATGCACTTCACCCTCCACCCCACCCCAAATTTGGGCTTACGGCCATATCACGTTAAAAACACTGGTTCCAGAAGTTAAGCAACGTCGAGCCTGGTGAGTAGGTAGATGGTTGGATGTGCGGGTGGTGCATTGGATAATGGCTCGTAATTGTTAATCAGTGACCCGAGTTCCAATTCCAGTTGGATTCGTTATATTCACTTAAGCGCAAATACCCTTTGGGAAAGGTATGGATCCACTTCTTCTCCTCCAGCTATGGGTTAATTAGTTAGACTTGTATTGCTAAAGCATTATTATCTAAAAAAAAAAAAAAAAAAAAAAAAAAGGAATAATAAAATTGCGTTCAAAATATTTAGATTTCGGCATTAAATAACCCATAGAGGTTGGTATGCCGCTAAACAAAATCAATCAACCAAAAATATCTATTTATAGTAAAATTACCAACAGTACATATTTAGAGAAAAAATTACCAAGAATATATTTTATCTGTAGTTGAAGGTATACAACTGCGTTTAAAATATTTTAGATTTCGGCATTAAAAAACCCATAGAGGTTAATATGCCGTCAAATAAAATCAACGAACCAAAATTTACTTCCGATCAGTCAATATATGGCTATGTTAGAGGGTGTGACGGACTAAAGGAAGTTACAGAAATTTATATATAGATTTCTCATTCCTCTAAATTCGCAAAATGTGACCAATTGACCAAACATCGGAATTTTTTAGGAAGCACTTCTTAGTCGGGATGTGAATATTCCCAGAATCTCTCAGATCTTCAGAGAGACGCCATCCAATTTGGTTTGGTATTTTGCAGCTAGTTTTAAATTTATTATTATTATTATTATTATTATTATTATTATTATTATTATTATTATTGTTATTGTTGTTGTTGTTGTCATTATTATTATTATTATTATTATTATTATTATTATTATTATTATTATTATTATTTATTTATTTATTTATTTTTCAACGTGAGTTATGTTATCATCGGCTGGCAAAGTACGAAGCAACTGTGGTCTGCAAGTTGCAAAAAGAGCGGGTGGGGGGGTCGAGGTTTGAGCCGGGGTTTGATAAGTTAAATGAAAGATGTCCGAGAAGAAAATGAGTGAGAAGACAAAAGAAATGCCGGCGAGACAAAATGTCGGGGTATGGATAGGCAGGACAATTGTTTTCGTATTTTGTGATGACAGATGAGAAAAATGGCATGTTCTTTTCTGGTGGGGGGCGTTCTTATCTACATTCTAAGCCTTTTGTGGGAGTCGAGTGGCGGAGGTACGCTTGTAATTAATCAAAACTGGAATATTCTGTTTAAGCAGAGAAACTTTTTGTTCAGAGAATGTTTTCACGCTTTCTTTCTTTCTTTCTTCTTTTCTTTTTTTTACTTTCTTTCTTTTATCTCCGTTTATTAATATCTATCTATCTATCTATCTATCTATCTATCTATCTATCTATCTATCTATGTTCTTACTTTCGTTCCTTCGTTCTTTCTTTCTTTCTTTCTTTCTTTCTTTCTTTCTCAGTCAGTTCTATCTATCTATCTATCTATCTATCTATCTATCTATCTATCTATCTATGTTCTTACTTTCGTTCTTTCATTCTTTCTTTCTTTCTCAGTCAGTTCTATCTATCTATCTATCTATCTATCTTCGCATGTTCTTTCTTTCGTTATTTTTCTTTTCTTTCTTTTTTTCTTTCTTTCTTTTTCAGTCAGTTCTATCTATCTATCTATCTATCTATCTTCGCATGTTCTTTCTTTCGTTATTTTTCTTTTCTTTCTTTCTTTCTTTCTTTTTCAGTCAGTTCTATCTATCTATCTATCTATTTGCGTCTGTTCTTTCTTTCTTTCTTTCTTTCTTTCTTTCTTTCTTTCTTTCTTTCTTAGTCTGTTCTATCTATCTATCTATCTATCTATCTATCTGCGTCTGTTCTTTCTTTCTTTCTTTCTTTCTTTCTTTCTTTCTTTCTTAGTCTGTTCTATCTATCTATCTATTCTTTCTTTTTTACTACCTCCCTTTTACTTTCTTTCTTAATATATATTCATTCTTTCTTTCTTTTTCATTCATTTTTCTTTTTTCTTTTTTTATCTATATTCCTTTTTATTTTTACTTTCATTTCCTTTTATAGTCAGGATGAAACAGGATAGCAGTGATCCAGAAAAGAAGTAATACTTTAATTTCATTCAATAATTTCATAAATGTTTGAAGGAATTATTTTTCCCGCTTCTTTTTTTTTTTTTTTTTCTCTCAACAAAAGATTCAATTCGCCATTTTGGATGTTTATAAAACAAAGAGAAATCTCTGCCCGATTTTAAAAATCTTTGCAAAATATACATAGACATTTTTATTGAAATTCTTTTATTTAAGGATTAATCAATTGATTTGTATAGAAAACATGTTTTACATTAACTCAGCCTTAGTCGTGTGAAGTATATTCTTACATTAAAATATTTTAAGTCGTCGGAATTCTGACTTGGCAACTTGTTTCTTTGATTCCCTCGCAATACTCTCTTGACTCCGTGAGGGCGTGTGGCACGCGGTGTGGCACTCGGTGTGGCACTCGGTGTGGCACACTTGTAGCTCAGTTGTCGCGGGAGGCAGACGTCGCTTTGTCTTCTTCGGGGTGGCCTGTCACACCACCTGACTAACGAAGGTAAGTTTTCATCATTTATATATTTTTTATATATTATATCATATAACAATCCAGCTCTAAAAAATCTCAACCCGGCGCTAAATGCTCTTTATTTTATGTGCCGTGTCCCTTCAGGACTTAGGCGATCATGGCTCTCTACCTCCCCCCCTATCCCATGTAGTTCTCAATATATTTTGTCTTTTTGCTACTTCTCCTTGACCTTGTTCTGCCACCCACTTTGCTTAAGCCCTTTAAATATGTTACGCGTTGCTTTCCCTTGTCCATCTTTTTTTCTGTTCGCCTTATGAGTATCAGATTCTCCAAAACCTCCTTTCTCATTACGTGTCCCAGAAATTTCAGCGGCTTCTTCCTGATGTTAAATATAAGCTTTCTCCTTGTTTGCATCCTCTCCAAAACTACTTTAAATAAATAATTTTTTTAAAAATATAATTGTTGTGTTAAAAAAAGAGGGTAGAATATATAGTATTATTTCGTATTTATAAAAAAAAAATTACCCCAAGCAAATCAATGATGCCATTAAGACGCAAAGGAATACTAGAATTAAAGAGGATAAGATGACTTTAGAAGGAAGCGGAAACTCAAATCCTAAGCATGAAGCAAGGGATAAACCTCTACTCCTGTTCGAAATATGGGGGAGTAGTGTGAATCGGACGATAGGCGAATCTATCTACTCCTAATGAGTAAAAATAAACAGTAAATAAAATTTCAGAATTTAGGCATAGACGTTAGACGTATAGAGTTGAATTAGACATTAGAAGGAACCGGAAACCCATTCTTTAAAAGGAAACAAGGGATAAACCCTACTCCTGTTCGCCTATCGTCTTGTTCACACACCTCCGTATTCTCAAAAGATTTATCCATTGTTTCCTGCTTAATATTGGGTTTCCGGTTCCTTCAATAGTCTTCTCATTTATTGTCTTCTATTTATTAATATATGGTCTGACGATTGCATATAGCATGAAACAGACTGTCGCCTCTAAGTGTTGATTTCAATGTTCACTTTTATATTTACACACGCTCTATCTCTGATATTGAGCACTTTATTCCATAAATATAGCACACCTTAAGACTATATTTCTTTATATATATATATATATATATATATATATATGAAGAGATATAGTCTTAAGGTGTGCTATATTTATGGGATAACGTGGTCAATATCAGAAATAGAGCGTGAGTCAATATAAAAGTGAACATTGAAATCAACACTTAGGGGCGAAAGGCTGTTTCATGCTAGATGCAATTGTCAGCCTGTCGCCTCTAAGTGTTTACGTCAATGTTTACTTTGATATATATATATATATATATATATATATTAGGTTGGCGCAAAAATAATGACGTAATAATGTCGTTTCTTGACGTATTTTTTAACGTCAACAACGACATTATTACGTCATTATTTTTGCACCAACCTAATATATATATATATATATATATATATATATATATATATATATATCGGGTGCAAGAGCAAAATTGTCCAAATCGTGCAAAAGAAAAAATGTCCAATTGTTAGATTAAGCTTTGAATCTTTGCATCTTAGAAATGATTAAAGATATCTTACTGGAATTCTCTGAGGTTTTTATAACACTAGTAGGCACTACTTTGAGCAATAAGAATGTATAATTACTCTCCAAGCTTCAACAGAAGAATCGTGATGAAATCGATCATAAACGAAAACGACATGTTCATCATTAATCACAGCTGAGGATCAGAAGCTCATGAATGATTGAAATAAACTTCATATATATATATATATATATATATATATATATATATATATATATATATTATTCTAGGATCATTTTCAACTTATTCAAAATGATCTTCGCCCTCTCTAACCTTCTAATTTTCTTTTCTGTAGTAACAAGTTACCTCCCACGTTTTCACTGTTCTTTAGACTCTCATAGATGAAACTCCTCTCTTACATGCCAAACTTTTATGGATTGAGTTAGATTTTATCTAATGGATCTCTTTAGCTATGTCGAAATGATGATCCCTCTTTCTGTTGTGACGTAGTGATCCAGTTTTCCGCTTGCCTGTTCCCTCATTTTTAAAATTATCCACCGTTCTCTCGATGGTTCTTGAATGAACTTTGAAGATGGAAGCCAGAGTATGAATGTTCATACCATTACTGAAGACCTGAATTATTTTTTCCTCTCACCATTGCTCATCTGGGAAGACAGTAGCTCTGACACAAAACGGTTTTAATTTGTTCTATTTCTAGATGAATAACGCAAAAGGATTTTCAGTGATTCTTACGACAAATGGTGTCAAGATGGCTAAAGGTATTATCTAAAAATCGAGAAGAAATATACTCAATTAGTTTAGTGATTTTTTTTTTGTTTTTTTTTAGATATTAAACATTTTGTGGACTGACAATTATGCTGTTAAACGATTTGGACAATTTTGCTTTTATAGCCTGTATATCAGTTATAATTATATATATATATATATATATATATATATATATATATATAAATAGTTTATTATATATATATATATATATATATATATATATATATATATATCAAATGCAGATCAAACATGGATCGGAATCCAACAGGGTGATAAGAGAAAGGACAAATAGGCAATGTTTATCAATCTAGGGGAGACACGGTGGAGTAATGGATAGCGATTCAGATTAAGGAATCGGAGAGCCGAGTTCGAATTCCAGTCGAATCCGTTACATTCGCTTATGTGCTAATAAAGGGAAAGGTATGAATCCTCTTTTTCTCCCCCAGCTATGAGTAAGTAGCAGGGCAGACAGGATTCTATAGCCTTGAATCGCAACTGGTCTACCGCAGGAAGAAATGACAACCTAATGCGGGAAAAAATCTGCCTCGTCAGTCATGTATCAAAAGATATATGATCGCTTAAACGTGTATAAGAAGATTGAAAGAAAACAGCTATAATTTTGATATTTTCAATTTTGTCTTTTTGTCTGATTTAGTTTCTCGGCATCCAAGGCTATAGAACCCAGCTTTTCCTGCTATTTACCCATCACTCGGGAGAGAAGAGTTGGTGTCATACCTTTCCCAGGGCTATTTTCTCTTAAGTGACTGTAATGAACTCGACTGAAATTCGAACTCAGCTCTCCGATTCCCCAGCAGCTGTCTATTACTCTACCGCAACAGTTATTCACTCGTAAAAGAGACATTAGAAGAACCCCTGGTAAAGGATTTGATGAGAAGTCTAAAATTTCAGACCATGAAGCTCCCACCAAGCCTGATGATTTGGGGAGGTATAGCCAAATCTGGAACAGCTAGACACTGCTTCTTGCCTGCAAGAACAACGATGAACGGTGCAAAGTATGTGCTGTTGACCATGTTTGTCGCAGTCTCTGAATATGGAATCTAGTGAAGTCCGTAATGTGTTCAATATCAGAGTTTGGCAGTGAAGATTCAGAGAAAGTAGCGGCTGTTAAGTAATTCTTTAAGTCTTCGATATCAGGTTGGCAATGAGGATATTTTGAGAGAAAAAACAAAATGGCTGCCTTTATACACGTCGGATTAAATATTTTGAGCTTTCTGATTGGTTAACCCTTCTATTGGTGGACTATAAAATGAGTCAGCTCATTTTGACTGGCTCACTAGTACACAGTACCCAAAAAAACTGCAACATGTGCAACTATTGCAAGAGAAACTGGAACTTTAGGTGCATATTGATCAGTGCACACTATTTATGCATGACGGTGTTCCAGAAATTTTATGTGGCGGAGACAGGGCCAACGTAACAACGCTGGGCTGGCCGGTAAATAGCCTATAAGTGAACGAAATCGAAAATCTGAGGGACCTTGTTTTGACAGGGACCCAAAGATTAATATAGGCAAGATTTAACAGGTCTGACATCACTTCTTCATAGTCAGAGCATTTCAGCCCACCCTCAGACCTGGAAAGAAACAATGAAGTTATTTATACAAAGAGTTGAAATTAATGCACGCAAGATTTTACGGCTCCAGCATCACCGCAACTGGAAATAAACACTGCTGTTATTAATAAGAAGAGTTTTAAATTAATGCATGAAAGGTTTCACAGCTCTAGCATAACTCCTTCATAGCCTATGAACTTTTCAGCCAACACTCCGATCTGGAAAGAAACACTGCAGTTATTAATAAGAAGAGTTTAAACTAAAGCATGTAAGATTTCACTGCTTTAATTTCAACTCTTATTAATAATTGCAGTGTTTCTTTCCAAGTCTGAGGATGAGCTCAAAAGTTCATAGGCTGAATATGAAGGGGTGATGCTAGTGCCGTGAAATCTTGCATGGATTAATTTCAACTCTTCTTAACTAATAACTGAATTGTTTCTTTCCAACTATGATGGTGGGCTGAAAAGTTCATAGGCTGACTATGAAGAAGTGATCCTCGAACTGTGAAATCTTGCATGTATTAATTTCAACTCTTCTTATTACTAGCTGCATTGTTTTTTTCCATGTCCAAGTGTGGGCTGAAAAATTCATAGGCTGACTATGAAGGAGTGATGCTAGAGCTGTGAAATCTTGCATGCATTAAGCTGAACACTTCTTATTAATAACTGCGTTGTTTATTTCCAGGTAAACTGACATCTGACTGTTCAAAGAAGACTGTTCATCCTGTTGGTGAAAAATGTCATCAACTGCAGATATGACGTCATCATCATTGCGATACTGGGTCTCAGAGAAGCTTTTTCTATGTTGGCGAACAGATGATAGTCAAATCAGGAGGGAGGGTGTAACGGAGAGAGTTTTGGAAAAACACATACACACGTATATTTTTTTTTATTGAAATTGGAGTAGATTTGAACAGCGAAATTAGATCAGAACAATTTTGTTTACTGATGGAAATCTGATCTAGCCCATTTGGAATTGGGTCGTGAAAAAGACAATGGAAATGGTCGAAAAAAATTTTATCGGTTAAAATTTGAAATAGAGCTTACTAAGGCTATGTGTGTGTATATATATATATATATATATATATATATATATATATATATATATAGAGAGAGAGAGAGAGAGAGAGAGAGAAAGAACAGTAAGATATATAATACGGCATTTTTTCTATTTGTATATTTAAAGATTTTTCTGGGGGGTGGGTGTTCAGGTTAGAATACGTTTTATTTAACTAAAAAAAAATTGTTACCTAATAATATATATAATTATAGTTGATGTGAAAATAACTCTACATACTGTAAGGGATTCTAATACATTTACTTGTTATTAAAAGAAATATAGTATATTAAAAATTTAATCGTGAAAATATTTTTCAAATTGTAGTTAAATAAAACGTATTCTAACCTGACCCCACCAAAAAAAAATCTAATTAATTTATAATATATATATATATATATATATATATATATATATATATATATATATATATATATATATATATATAAGCATTTCACCCCAAGCAAGGCGGGCAGCCACTGGGACGCAAGGAGTTACAGAAAATTTAGAGCAAGATCAGGTAGGAGTGATAGAAGAAAGGATGAGGGTAGTGGATAGATCAAGGCAACTGGAGATGTCGATTGACATTATACTTGAATAGCTGGAGATTATAGCTCACAGGGAAACAGGAAAAGGGAAGGCAGTTCCACAGGCGAGAGGTGCGAGACATGAAGCTATTAGAGTAGAAGAGACGGCTATATTTAGGAGTTTCGACAGTGAAGGGGTGAGAGCGGGATGCCAGCCTCGTAGGGCGCTGGAACTCATGACGTCTGGGAACCAGCGAATGCAGCTCCTCGGAGCAATTTCCATGAAAGTATTTGTAGAACAGACAGAGAGAGGCGTCGGAGCGTCTGTGAGAAAGTGACTGTAGACGAGACGCCAGAGCAGGGCCAACTACATTGCATATCCGCCTCTGGAGCCTATCAAGAACCCCGAGGCAAACAGAAGGGGCACCAGACCATATATGGCAGCATCGTCGTCTGTTTTTTCAACCTCAGTGTGGAATGAAATGATGTTCATGTCTGTAAGGTTACAGGAAGCGGAATGTCGTAGTTATCTTTGAGGAATTGGAAGCTAAAGGGTCAATTTAAACCTTTCTTCTTTTCTTTCTGTGTGTCAGATTTCCTTCGTAGATATTTAAAATTCTGTGGACACCTCCTTAATTTACACGACCGTTACGCTCTGTGGATACCTCATGAATAAGAGGCTGTTCAGTTTTGATCGTGTGGAAAGACGGAAAAGACATAACAGAGACGCTTCTTGGTTTCACTGAGAAAAAGAAAGAAAGAAAGAAGTGTTTAAGGTCTTCTGCCAATATCTCATAAATAATGGATTATTCCGGTTTGATCGCGTGGGGAGACGGAAAAGACATATCATAGATGCTATTTTGGTTTCAGTGAGAAAAGAAAGAAAGAAAGGAAGGAAGTGAGAAAGACAGACAGATAGAAGTGTTTAATGTCTCCTACCAATACCTCATAAATGGACTATTCTGTTTTGATCGCCTGGGAAGACAAAGAAGATATATCATAGATGTTATTTGGTTTAAGAAAAGAAAAGATTGAATGTAGGGAGGGAGGGAGGGAAGGAGGGGGAAAGACAGGCAGAGAGAAAGACAGGCAGATAAAAGTGTTTAACGGCCCCTACTACCTCATAAATAATGAACAATTCCGTTTTGCTCGCGTGGAATGACGAAGACATATCAGTAACGCTACTTGGTTTCAGTGAGAAAAGAAAGAAAGAAAGAAAGAACGAAAGAAAGAAAGAAGGGAAGATAAAAGTGTTTAAAGTCTTCTGCCAATATCTCATAAATAATGGATTATTCCGGTTTTGATCCGGAAAAGACATATCATAGATGTTGTTTTGGCTTCAGTGGGAAAAGAAAGAAAGATAGAAAGAAATAAAGGAAGAAAGAAAGAAAGATAGAAGGGAAGGTAGAAGATTTAATGTCTTCTGGCAATATCTAATAAATAATGGACTATTCCGGTTTGATCGAAAGAAAGAAAGAAAGAAAGAAAGAAAAAAGAAAGAAAGAAAGGGAAGATAGAAATGTTTAACAGTTGGTTCAATGAGGTGGAAAAATTTGTCAATTTAAAATTTTTTTCATTTGTACCCTTTTACTTCTTTAAATAACGATCAGCATTTACATTTATAATTGTTATTCCTTAAAGTTGTTAAGCTCAACTGTTTTGTAATGAACAAAACAAAATCTAGATTTAAAATTCAAGCACTGATTCATTGATTTTGTTAGAAATTAAAAATTACTCGAATTTACAAACTTTGCTTAACACACACGCAAAAGCGAATCCAAAGCAAAACTCGTGAAATTTCACACCTTGATGTGAAATGTTTTTCGGCCAATGGAAAACTAGGAAACATTTAAAAACAAAATTCAAATAATCTTCAATTCTCAGAAACAAATTCTTTTACGGACCTTTTCGTGAGCCGACACAAAGTTTGTTCGTCGTCCAATGGAAAGGCCAGAATCATATCCGTGAGTGAATTCCCAAATAACCTTTTCAAGCCCCACAAACAAAATAAATGACGGGCAAGTTCGCCTGTCACCAGAATGAAGGAGACAAGCGTATTAAAACATCCCTTGACGAACGCCAAGCGATCGTTATTATCTCTACCTTTCTCCCTCGCCTCTTTTATACTTAATAAACGAACGGAACATTTTAAGACTGAGCGATTACTTCAAAGACATTCCTACCCTACGATATCGCTCATACATACATACATACATACATACATACGGTCCTGCCTACGTACACATAAACTCATTTTTGCAAGGGCTTCTACGAATATTTTGACGACCTTGTATCAACCAAAATACATTAAGTTTATTTGTAAAGACCTTAATTGATTTATATGTATATAAATTTGTTGTTTCACTTTACAATTTGATTTTCTTGTTTTATACCCCTCTTATGGTGGGCTATCTAACTAACAAGGCCAAATCAAACTAATCTGTTTCAACCCTTATACAATTCACTATAACTGATAACCCACTATAGTTTAAGGGAAATTTCCATAGGTATTTTATGGTCGTAGAACCCAAAAATGTTCTTATTCAATGATTAACTGAAGAATTAGGATTCATCAGAAAATTCAAATTAGAAAAACTGTGAAATTTTCATGGGTATTTCTTATAATAATAATAATAATAATAATAATAATAATAATAATCCACTGAGAGATGGTATGGGCACCAACCAGACATAGTTACCCAAAATAACGATGTAACTATCCTCTGGGACATGTCAATAAAAGCCAACAGACCTGATGTTATCATAGAAGACAAGAAATTCAGACAAGTGTATGCTTATTGACATAGCAGTACCATCTGAGAGAAAAGACCTGCATGAAAATTATCGCGATATTGTCCAAATACAAGGACCTGGAAATCGAGATTAACAGGATGTGGGGAATGAAGTCTGAGATTGTACCAATAGTAATTGGAGCACTGGGCCTCGTGAGGAAAGGAATGGAGAATTTTACTAACAGTGTCCCAGGTAGTATCATTATATAAGTTACCCAGAAAAAAACGCCCTACTAGGAACAACTAAGAAAAGTGTTATCAGTTAAATGACAATTCTTCCAATAGGGCCTAAGCACCATAGTTTGCACCCGGCTCTACAGAAAACAAAGCAGGAAACATAACACACACAAATAATAATAATAATAATAATAATAATAATAATAATAATCATCGAGAAATTGTCCAAATACCTAGAGATTGGAATTAACAGGATGTAGGGGATGAAGACTGAGACTGTGTCATCAACATAGAAGTTGCACAGAAGATCACCCTACTAGGAACATCCCATATACTAAGAAAAGTGCTATCAGTTAAATGACAATTCTTCCTATAAGGTCTAAGCGCCATAGTTTGGAACCGGTTCTCTCGGATACAAAGCAGGAAACAACACATACACAAATAATAATAATAATAATAATGATAATAATAATAATAATAATAATAATAATAATAATAATAATCCTAACACGATCAGATCTTGCTTTGTGCTATATTTATTTGTTTATTATTTCGCTCCCCAATCTAAAATTCCTCGTGTTTCCATATCTTTTAACCATCTTATTTTGCGCTATTCTTGGTATTCTCAATTCATTATCTCGAATAATAACTGAAACACAACCTCACCCTCTCTAAATTAATGCCTTCAGTTTTAGAAACTTAGAGAGATACGATGTAAACCTCTAGGGAACTTTCATTTTTTTTTCCTTCTTTATTTGATTTCCATTCCCTGAAAAACGGATTGTGATCTTAAATAACTAGATGTTAAATAGTTTGCGAAAAAAAAAAAAAAACCTACGAGAAAAGGAAAATAAACACACACAAACACACATACACACACACACAAACACACACACACAAGGCATTATAAATACACGGAAAGAATGGAATTGTTAAACACTGCTGGGTCGGACAGTTGAAACGTGTTGATATCTGATTGGTCGGACGCGCCAGTGCAGCATAGCGCAACAGCCAATAAAAAAAACGAACGTTAAATGAATACGTCATCGCTACAGCAGCAGACATAATACGAAACATCTTGTTTTCCATTTTTTTTTTTTTTTTAACTGTCGTTCTACGCCTTTGGCCCCAAACTTCGTCGAAGCGACGCCCACCACTTGATTCTCCAGAGTTAATAAAATTTTTATGGCTGTTCCTCTTATCATTCATCTTGTAAGCTGATGGCTCGTTGCGCCTGCTTTCTGATGTGGTCGTGATGACGAGGGGCAAACGGTGTGTAGAGCTGAGAGATGTGCTTTGCCCTTAAAAGGAATGAGAAGTGATTTTTTTTTCTTCTTCGAATCTGATGGCATTTGACTGGGCTTTTCTCACGTATTCTCCTTTTCTCTCTTTCTGTCCCTCACTCACTTCTCTCTCTCTCTCTCTTTCTTTATCTCTCAATCTCTTTTTTTTTTTTGACACACTTTTTATCTTTATCACTTTCCCTTTCTTTCTTTAATTCTTTCTTTCTTTCTTTCTTTCTTTCTTTCTTTCTTTCTTTCTTTCTGTTTATTTTTTCCTTTTTCTCACTCATTTTATCTGTCTTTCTCGCCGTATGCCTTATTTTTTTTCTTTTATTACACCTCTCGTTCTTTTTGTCTCTCTTGCTTACGCTGTCCCTCTTTTTTCGACTGTTCATATTTATTCATCATTCATCTCTCTCTCTCTCTCTACACACACACATACATATATATACAGTGTAACCTGGATATAAGAGAGTTGCCGGGACCGGAGAAGAAGTCTCTTATATCCGGGTTTCTCTTATATCCGGGTTTGGTCTATTTTGTTTAGGTAAGTATGGCTCTAATTTGGGACCAGAGAGATTTGGAATTCACAAGCGGTCCCCACCCGCATGTACAGCACATGAGATTTGATTATAGTGGTGAAGGTTTCGTGCAGGACCATCCACACTTTTTGAAGGGCCGATTACAGAGCCCTGGTGCACTACGTGCCACAAGGTCCCCAAACGACCCTCCGCAGGTTTTGAATTCAGAGTTGTCCTTCTCCTAGACCAGTTGCCATCCAAGGCTATAGAACCCAGTCTGTCCTGCTATTTACCCATAGCTCTTCGTAATGTTATTTTTTGAATCATTTCACCTCCCCCACCCAAAGGCAATGAAAAAAGAGGTAAAGTGGAGTAATGGATAGCGGGTCGGATTGAGGAATCGGAGAGCCGAGTTCGAATTCCAGTCGAATCCATTACATTCACTTACGTGATATTACCCTTGGAAAAGGTATGAATCCAATTCTTCTTCCAACACCCGAACCAGGTGTGAGGGCATAGCAGAACAGACTGGGTTCTATAGCCTTGGGCGGCAACTGGTCCAGAAAAAGGACAACTCTGAATTCAAATTTGTGATTGTGCAGTAGGCTAACAACCTACTCACTTAAAAGAAAAATGGCTTGTTACAGAAACCGCAACGATATCTTGTTGCCTAAGGAATTTAAAGGCATTATATATATATATATATAGTGATTTTCTAAGCGCGGCTTAGATGTGGCACAAGGCCGAAAGTACGGAGCATCTAGTGAGAATCGAACACACTACTCAGTCGTAACTGATCTAGCAAGACAAGTTTTCTAACTATTATACCACGTCGAGGTGCTATATATATATATATATATGAAGAAATATAGTCTTAAGATGTGCTATATTTATGGGATAATGTGCTCAGTATCAGAGATAGAGCGTGTGTAAATATAAAAGTGAACATAGAAGTCATATACATAGAAGTCAGTTATATATATATATAATTATTCGAGAATTATAACATAAATCTGTTATAAAATCACTACAAAAATAGCCATTTTGTTTCAACACTTCTGGTGTCTTATCAAGTGATGATGTTGAATGCAGACTCTTTATTCTACATTCAACGCCATCACTTGATAATCGCCGCAATGGGTTATTTAATGCCGACAAAGTTTTTTTTGCTGGTAATATTTTGTTTTGTCAAAAATCTATTTCGGTAATAATTTTTCCTTCAAAAATGTATTGCTGGAAATAATTTTTATAAAAAAAAAATACTGCTGGTAATATTTTTTTTTTACCTCAAAAAGTTATTGCTGGTAATATTTTTTTCCGAAAATGTATTGCTGGTAATATATTTTCAAAAACCTATTGTTGGTAATATTTTTTTTTCAAAAATGTATTGCTGGTAAATTTTTTTTTTCAAAAATTTATTACTGATAACAATTTTTTTTACAAAGTATTCCTGATATTAAAACCCATTTTTACCACAGTCTCAGGGTTAACTATTTGCCCATAGCTAGGACCCTAATCAGAGGCCTTGCTGTTGGACATAGTTTATCGTCTTACGCAGGACGCGGATGTAGTTTATCGTCATAGTTGGTTGCATATTGATGTTGTAAGTTTGTTTGAAACAATATATATTTTTTGAGTGAGAATTAAAACGTTAACTCTTTTGCCAAGTTGAAATTTTTGTGCTTCTCACTGACGAGGATGAATGATTTAGGATTTTGATTCTATAACTTCGTTCATTGAAATGTTTAAATCGAAGTAACACTAGTGTGAGCCAGATAGACTTGATAACAAGTTAGCATATTAAAAAAAAAATGAAGCGAAATTGTCTTACGGCAAAAAATTCTATACGGCAAAGATTTCTACGGCGAAAATTCCTCTTACTGATGATCATGCATTCTGTCTTCTCAATATTGGCGCAGTAAAATCTTCCTAGTTTCTTTTTTGAAGCAAAGCCCTTCTTGCCTAACATCCCAGCCCGTCCCAATAACCTTCAGATTAAACTAAGTTTAGCAAATATCTGACAAGTTTTAAGCAGCTGTCGGGATGATGTTATTAGCAAGCGAGATTTGGCGCGAATCTGACATTCGGAGCTAAAGACCCTATTTTAAGGGATACTGATCATTATGTTAATGATGATCAAGGCGATAATAAAAGACCGGTATGTGAGTGCAAATCTGGCGATAAGATGTTGGATAACTGAATAGTGACGTACCAATTCCGTCTGCTGCAAACGTGTCAAAACGTCACCGGCTATTTTCGGCAGTGATGACATATACTTATCTCGGATATCATCAAGTTTAACAAGATTCACCTCGGGCTGGGAGAATTTTTTTTTTTTAACCCTAACATCTAACATATGTGTTTTTCTATTTTCTCCTTCGTTCTGAACTTGCCACATCTCGTTATTCATTGATTCTGTCTTGCAACTGAACACCGCCCGAATAACGTTTCCGGCTTGGTCGCTTTCTGCGCTGTGTGACCCACACACCAGGTACCACCAAAGGGGCCCGAATCGAATTTGACGTCGATAAGGAAACGCTCACTTGCCATTGAGGCTGAACATTTAAAAATGATATTGTCCACGCTTCGAATTTAGAAACAACTTTCTAAATTCTGTATAATTAATTTCTCGAAATTAATACCCATTTTTTTTTTTACTGTAAATTACAGTTGATAGTAGGGGTGCGTATTATAAATAGGTTTAAACAAAAATATTTCTTTCGTTATTGATTTATAATAATAAAAATCGAGGTGGTGTAATGGTTAGCTTTTCGTTTTTTTTTTTCGCCTATGTGTGTGTTTTCGCCTGTGTGTATGTTTTCGCCTATGTGTGTGTTTTCGCCTTTGTGTGTGTGTTTTCGCCTCTGTGTGTGTTTTCGTTTTCTGCTGTTGTGTTTGGATGAGTGCGTGTCTGTGTGAGTGTTAGGGATGAATGAATGTTTTTTTATATTTTTATAGGCCCGCATTGATTTCGTTCAGTGAACTGATGTTTCTGCCACATTTAAGTATTGTGGTTTTTTTTATTACTAATAATAATTTTATTTAGTTTCTTGCAAATAGATTAATTCATATTGTATATACTCATTGGGGATCTTTTAATTTGTTGTTTTACCCCCACCCCCCACCACATATGACGATTTGAACATATGGGAACTATTTAGGATGTTCATTGAGACAATGAGGTATTATGGTGGATGTAGTAAGACAGTTTAGTAAGAATATGTTGTTTTGGTGTCAGGAATATTGTTTGTATGTTTGGGTCAATGCTTGTGGATAGCTAAGTTTAAAATTAAGACAGATGAAGACCGTCCTTTTCTCCATCCCCTTTTTTAGGCCTTGTGCCACATTTTATGTATATTTCACAGAAATAAATATTGTAATGGTTAACAAGCTTCTCTCGCTAAAACAATTACAACTGAGCAGTGAGTTCGATCCTCACTGGATGTCCTTTCTTCCGGCTTTGTGCTACATCTTAGCTACGCTTGGAAAATCACTGTAATAATAAGTACGTACTTGTAAAATAAGAAAGATATCATCCCAATTTTCATTTTAAATCCAACAATAATAATTTTAACATTTTTTGTCAATAAATTTATGTTTATCAGTAACCACATTTTTATTTGGCGAAAAAAATCTATAAAAAGGCCAATTTCGAAGAAAAGAGGATACCAAGTTAACAATTTATTGAAATTTTAATTTTCATCATCAACACCACTTTCTATTATAGAATCAATATCTAAATTGTCATTAAACAAATCATTCACAATATTATCTTTGTTCTGTTGAAAATTATCTTCAGCCTCTTCATTCTCTTGCCAAAGGAAGTCATCTTCAGAGCAATCCATGGCTGTTGTGAGACAACACTTCTTGAAGCCTCTCTTTATAACATCCCATTTATCAGGAAAACCGCGATGGTAATTTTCGACATTATTTTAGCCGCTTAGTTTTAATTTTATTCTTAATGTCAAGGTCAACAAAATGTCTTCGTAATTATTTTTTTTGTTTTTTTATTTGACAAAATTTTTTATTTGACAAAATTTATGGATGTGTATTGTACATAGGGATAGATATACACTCCTGGTCAAAAACTTAAGACAAGATGCAAAAGGGTTAAAAAATATAAAATACTATTACTTCAATCGAAATATATTTGCGAAACATTTAATTATCAGGTCATCCCATAAGTTCTGTCCGAATTTTGAATGAAGAAAACAAGTGACCAAATGTTACATTTAATTACAGATTCAATCAACAATGTATTTTCCCTGATTATCTATGACTTCCTTCCATCTATTAACAAGCTTACTAATTCCATTACTGTATAATTCTTTTTTTTTATAATTCGAAGAACTCACAAATGTCAGTTTTAACCTCTTCCTGTGTTATAAAAGCTGTTTCTTCCAAATGATACTGTAAGCTACGAAACAAATGGTAGTCTGAAGGAGCAAGATCGGGAGAATAAGGTAGATGAGGAATTTTCTCCCAACCAAGTTCTTCGATCTTTTGTGACGTGATTCTTGCTGTGTGGGGTCGCGCATTGTCCTGATGAAACATCACCTCTTTTCAATTCACTAAAGCAGGTCTTTTTCTTCTCAAAACTTGGTTCAAACGCTCTAATTGCTGACAGTATATATGAGCATTAATTGTTGCATTAGGTGGTAAGAATTCAAAGTGGATTATTCCTTGGCGATCCTACCAGATTGAAAGAAGAAACTTTTGCCCATGAAGTTCCTTTCTCGGCTGTCGCTGGGGTCCTTCCCCTTTACCAAGCCACTGTTTACGACGCTTAACATTTCGATAAAAGATCCATTTTTCGTCGCCAGTCACAAGTCTATCCAAAAAAGGTGAAACATGTTAGCGAGAATGGAGAGAAGAGCAGATGTCAACTCGGGATTTGAGGTTGTTTTCAGACAATTCATGAGGCACCCATTTTCCAAGTTTAGGAACTTTTTCAAGTTGTTGAAGATGACTATGAACAGTTGTATGGTTTGAACTGAGAACCACTGCCAATTCCTCAACTGATAAAGCAGGATTTTCTTTAAGGGCTCCTTCAAGAAGCTTTTCATCAAACTCAACTGGACGTCCGGTTCGATCTTCATCTTCAAGGGTAAAATCTCCACCTCTGAATATTGCAAACCATCTTCTGCAAGTTCTTTCATTCACACATTCCTCTCCATAAACTGATTGAATGTTTCTAGCCGCTTCGGCTGCTGAGTTTCCTTTCTTGAACTCATAAAGCATTATGTGCCTCGAATGATTCTTGGGTACTTCCATGTTAGCAGGGTTTTAATCAAACAAAATTTAAATTTATTGTTCTCTAAAATAAAATTTGATCAGTTTAAATGCATTTAAACATAAAAATAATGTTCAGCTCCATTAGACATTATAAAATACTGTTTAAATTTCGTTCATTTTAACAAAAAGTTAAAATTCGGACAGAACTTATGGGATGACCTGATAGAAAATGTAGTTTATCAACAAACACGTGAACATTTGAAGCTTTTAATTGATTAATTTAAGCAAACATTAAAAAAAGGGATTTTTTTTGGTTGGTCATAAAGATAAGACCATCTAAATAAAAATAGCAAATACAGAACAAATAAATTACAACGACAATTTAATTCTCAGTATATCCTCCATTTTGGGGAATTATTTCAAAAATTCGCTTTGGCATACTCTTTATTAACTTCTGCACGAGGGTGCTTGGGATGCTTGCCAAGGATGCATAAACTACAGCACGAAGAGCCTTCACAGTTTCAAATTACGATCCATGTTTATAAACATCCTTTGCCATCCATCCCCAAACATTCTCGATTGGGTTTCGATCTGGAGAGCGTTGTGGATTACAGCATTGTCCTGCTGGAAAATCCAGTTTTCTCCACATAGATGAGGGCCTTCAGTAATTAGCGATGCCTTTCTTAACATGTCAGTGTAACTAACAGCTATCTGACAACCTTTTACCTCCTGTAACTCAAGAGTTCTATTGTACGAAAATGAACCCCAGACCGTAATTGATCCATCTCCACAGTGTCGCGTTGAGAAAATTTCTTTTGGGACATCATTTGCATGCCAGTAACGCTGAAAATCGTCTGGGCCATCAAGATTGAACTTTTTCTCGTCTGAAAACAACACTTTCTTCCATTTATCCACATCCCAAGTTTGAAAATCGGAAGCAAATTGTAAACGGGAGGTTTTATGGCGAAGAAGAAGGCGAGGCCCCTGCAGCCGTTTCAAGTTCTTAAACCCTTTCTTATTCTTATCGAATTGTTAGAGAGCTGCATTCAGCATCTGTATTCGCTTTTATCTGATTTGATGTTAGGCTTGAATCTCTCTTAACTTCTCACTTAATGCGTCTGTCTAGAGATGGTGAGATTTTATTGGGGTGACCGCTTGATTTTTTAGAAGCATACGCATCCGTATTTTGAAAGAAGTTAGCAATGACAGTTCTGCTACGGTTAATTTCATTTACAATGGCTTCAACAATCCTGTTCGAACTTTGTTAACATTTTATCCTTAGTCATTTTAAAATCTGAAATTTAATACTGGAAATGAGCTACGTAAATGTCTACATCCCTGAAGCTATGAGCACACTGAATAGATCTAAAATTTTTGTCTAGTAATTTTTTTTTTTTTTTCACACATGGTCTTTGTGACCAACCAAAAAAATTCTACTTTCAATGTTTGTATAAATTAATCAATTAAAAGCTTAAAATTTTCGTTTGTTTGTTGATAAACTACATTTTCTAATTAAATGTAAATGTTTCGCAAATATATTTTGATTAAAGTATTTTGTATTTGTAACCTTTTTGTATCTGGTCTTAAGATTTTGACCGGGGCTGTATTTCTGGATCATTTGTTGGGGGTGCGTATTATTTATGGGTGCGTATTATTTTCGAAGAATAACGGTAAGATGTCTGGAATCATTAAATGAATCGCATGAGACTATTCCAAAAATACCTTCTTCTTTTTTAATGATTTCTCCCCATGCAAGGCAGTAAAGCCACTAAGACACAAAGGGTTACTGAGTTTAAAAGAATAAGAAAAAAAGGGAAGCATTATTAAGGAGAGAGAACAATATAAAAATAATGAAAAAGACAGTAGATAACATTTGACATTGCATTTGGAATTTTTGAAGATCAAAGTTGGCTGAAAAGCATAGAACCGGAAGAGAGTTCCACAAGCCAGAAGTGCGAGAAAAGAAACCGTCCGCATAGAACTTACGGTTACATCTATCCATTTCAATTGTAAAAATGATGAGACCTTGCCGCCAATCCATTAGGTTGGTGCAAAAATAATGACGTAATAATGTCGTTTTTTGACGTATTTTTTAACGTCAAAAAACGACATTATTACGTCATTATTTTTGCACCAACTTAATAGTACTGCGCTTTAAGTCGACAAGTCTAGGTACAACAGCAGGGAGTTCATCGGAATAATTACCATGAAAGTATTTATAGTAAATGCACAAGGAAGCTAGATTACGGTAGCGGAGAAGTGACATTTCGCTATAGCCTCGTCTCGGTTACTATCTGCAAGAAGGCAGAGAGGTCGAGTAGTGGAGGTTTAACGAAATCTAATCGTTAACTGCTCTGTATTTATCCGAGGCCTCCCCACAAGACAGGATGTAGCACAAGGCCGGTTTTTAACGTGGGGCGTTTCGAACCCCTAGGCTCCGGCAAAAGTTGCCCGTAGCACGGGATCGGGTTTGTCTGCCTCCCCAGACGAGACTCTGCCCTTCGGCATAGCCTAGTCTTGGTTCCTCTCCGCCCGAAGGCAGATAGTCAACAAGCAGAGTTAACGCTAATCGTTAACCGCTCGAAATTTACCAAAAGTCCCCACGAGGTAGGATGCGGTATGAGGCAAATTTTTGTCCGTTGGCCCGAGCAAAAATTGCCTGTAGACCTCACATACACGAAGTCGGGTTTGTCTACATCCCCTGACAAGATTCTGCTCTTTTGCATAGCCTCGTCTGTGTTCCTCTCCGCCCGGAGTCGGTGAGTCGACAAGCAGAGTTAAGAGTAATCGTTAACTCCTCAGTATTTACCCGAGATCTCCCTACAAGGCGGGCTGTGGCAAAGCGTCGTTTTTTTTACCTGGGACGTTCCGAGTCTGTAGGATCGGGTAAAAATTGCCTGTAGGTCACCTATACAAGGAATCGGGTAGCTGTCTACCTCCCCAGACGAGTCTCTGCACATAGGCACAGCCTCGTCTGTGTTCCTCTCCGCCCGGAGTCGGCGAGTCGACTAGCAGAGTTAACAGTAATCATTAACTCCTCGGTATTTACACGAGATCTCCCCACAAGGCTGACTGTGGCAAAACGTCGGTTTTTATGTTGGACGTTCCGAGCCTGTAGGCACCGGGAAAATTGCCTGTCGGGTAGCTGTCTACTTCCCCAGACAAGTCTCTGCACATAGCATAGCCTCGTCTGTGTTCCTCTGAGACCGGAGGCAGATAGTCGACAAGCAGAGTTAACGATAATACCTAACTTCTCTCGTTCAGTAAGAGAGAGTCCTGTTTAAATAGTCCTAGACCAGTCCATCTTGTGGGGGTGTTTCAGCTACTCCATACATCTAGGTTTTCACCGTTCCATGAAAATCATCTGAAGACCCGTTTGGCCTTCGTTCTGGCAGTCGGGTGTAATGATAGTATATATATCTTCAAACAAATCCAGAAAATTGCTTACCTCTCCAATAGAAACACTGTATGCCTACAATGTAGACCTCACAGAAGCAAGCGACCGCGGCCACAGAGACTTCCTCTTCTCGTCTATTAGAAACCAACTTCCAAACTCTGAATTTATAGAATGTCTAGACCTCGCAAAAGAACAACGAGGTCTCTCTGAAATGTAACAGGACTGGTGGCAGAAACAATTTATTTCATTTACAAACAACATGGTTTCCCATTCAAAGTAAACTCCCTGTGACGCTTCCATGCACTATTGAAAGGATTCTTCATGGATGTCCTTCAGTTACGTCGTTATCGAACTCTCGATGGCCCCACGCCTTATGAGATATGCAGCAATAGAAATTCACCAACAGAAGGGTTAACCAATCAGAAGGCTCAAAATATTCAATGCGATGTGTATAAACGCGGCCATGTTTTTCCCGAATATGCACTGCCAGCCTTTGATAAACCAGACAAGGGCAGAGTCTCGTTTGGGGAGGTTGATTGCCCCTGAAACCGTTTATACGCGTACGAATAGGGAATATTTGTGGCCAAGCCTACGGGCTCGGAGATCCCACGTTAATCCCGGCCTTGTGCCACATGTAACCCTTGTGTGTGTGTGTGACGGTGGGGGGGGTAAATATCACTGTCAGCCTTTGATATCGAAAACTGAAGAATTACGGAACAGCTGCTGATGGTATTGGCGATATAATCAGATTCAGTAGAGTGTCTGACTCGTGGGTGTTAATCTTTAACGTTGTTTCATTGAACAGATTACGTACTGCGCTGGATTCTATATTCATAGACTATGGTGAACATGATCAGCAGAGGGTAGTGAAGGAAAGCGACAAGAAAGGACTAAATATCAATTGCAAGAAGACTGAATTGTTGTTAGCAAAAGAGACAGCCCAAAATGCAAATTACACATATGGAATGTCAAAATCAAACAAGTACAACAATTTAAATATCTGGTAAGTGTTTTAACAGAGGACGGAAAGTGCGACATTGAAATCCGAAAGCGCATTGGGATAGCCAAAGATGCCTCCCAAAACCTAAGCAGAGTATTAAACAATAGAAAAAGTTCATTAGAAACAAAGAATAATGAACTTTTGAATAATATCAGTCCTCCTCTATGGCAGTGAACTCTGGACAATCTTCTGACAGATGAAGACGAGATATGAAAAAACAGAAATATGGCTCTACAAAAGGATACTGAGAATGACTTGGGCCGAACATGTAAGCAACGACAAAGTTTTAGAGAAAATGGAAACAAATGGGACACTTATACATAACATCAGGAAGGGACTGTTTGATTTTCTGGGAAATATAATAAGGAAAGAGGGCTTTGAAAACTTGATACCCACAGGATATTGAAGGCAAGGGAGGGCAGAAGAAATCAACATATAACCGACCTAGCGTTGGCGGAACAAGGTTTAAGAGAGATAACAAAAGACGAAATTTATTAAGAGATAAAAAGGTCAGGAAACTGTGGAGAGCCATGATCACCAATCCTTGAAAACTCAACATTTAAAGCTTTTATATGTGTGGAAACAAAAGAAAATTCATCTTTTTTAAATTATTCACCACTATTCACCCGAATGCAAAATTAAATGAATAATCTAAGCAGTGATGTGAACCTTTCAGCATTATTTCGGCAATAGAACAGCTCAGGGCGAAGTGGTTTCATGCCTTTCCCTAGAACATTCATGCGGAGATTACACGAGTAGATATGCTCTTAGACAGAATTGGATATGTCAAATATGATGAAATGACAAGGCTTCTGGTCATATCACATTGAAACACCAGTTCCCATACAGTTACCAAAGTTAAGCAACGTCGAGCCTCGCCAGTACATAGATGGGTGACTGATTAAGAATACCAGCTGCTGTAAGTTTGGATGTGTGAGTGGTATAATAGGCTAAAAGCTACGTCAAGTTGAAACACCAGTTCCCCTACGATCACCGAAGGTAAGCAACGTCGAGTCTGGCCAGTACCTAGATGGGTGACCGGTAGGGAATGTAAGTTTGAATGTGTGAGTGGTATAACAGGCTAAAAGCTACGTCACGTTAAAACACCAGTTCCCCTACAATTACCGAAGTTAAGCAACGTCGAGTCTGGCCAGTACCGTGATGGGTGACCGCTTGGGAATACCAGGTGCTGTAAGTTTGGATGTGTGGGTGGTATAATGGATAATCGCTCGAAATTGTTAATTGGAGAGCCAAGTTATAAATCCAGTTGGGTTCGTTATATTCACTTACGTGCAAATACCATTGAGAAAATATGAATGTACGTCTCTCCCCCAACTATGGGTTAATTAGTAAAACTTGTATCACTAAACCATTATTATCTAATTTTTTTTTTACTATCATGGCGTATTATATACTAATATAATGCTTACAATCTAAAATATTTTCAAGCTTAAAATAACCCGCAAAGGGTTGATAAGTCGTAGAAAACAAATCAATCAAAATCTGATTAGCTACATGGGCATGTCTTTTAGATTCATTCATCTTCTCTGGAATATAAATGAATAGCAAATACCGTGACCAAAAAGTGAGGGATCAGTTTATATATTAATTGTAATATAGAATTGATTCCCCAGTATTATATCCAGATTGTAATTTCTTGTTTGTTTATCAAATTCTGATTAAATATGATTCAACCTCTTCTCACCAGCTATGGGTTAATTAGTAAGACTTGTATCAGTAAACCATTATTATCGCAAAAAAAAAAAAAAAAATTACAATCTAAAAATTAAATGAATAATCTAACCAGTGATGTGATCTTTGGCAGTGGAGCAGAGTGGTTTCATGCCTTTCCGCTTAGACAGGGTTGAGTATATAAAGTATGATGAAATGACAACAGCGTAATGGAAGAAGCAGATGTTTCAATATATCTTGTTTTTGCTTCCTATCTGCTGTCAGGTGCCGTCCATTTTTTTTTTATTCACCCTCCACCCCACACCCAGTATCATACCTCGTCAGTGCCCGCCAGCAAGGCATAGATCACTTATGCCAGGAAGCGGAGTCTCCGTAGCTCTAATAAGCGCCTCGGTAGATTCAAAAAGCTACCTTAACGCCCGTCACCCGGCTGATTGGGTCGTGTCACCCTAATAAAGAGTTTCCCACCCCGGCCGAAATACATAGAAAAGATTCTTGGGCTGACGATGTCAGCTTTGCCTGCTGCATTTTCCGACATTTTATGATCATTTTATCCTTTATCGGGGTAATACATGGGGATGATTTTATTGTCCGGTATTTCTGCTCTCATATTCGGGGCTTGATTCGGTAGACGACCAGATTTGTGCATAAGGTTAACTATTTTTGCGTTTCTAAGCCCCACACGCTCGACAAACGCGTACAAGCATATACATATACTATTTAGAACGTTACTACTGGCAGAATGGCCATATTGCTAGCATCCCGACTATGAAAACCGGGTTCGAATCTCAACATAGTCGAGATGTATACCTAAAAAATATTTTCTTAAATAGTGCATCAGTCAGTTATGTGTCATACGTGATACACGCTTAGGCGATCATATATCTTTCGATACATGACTGACGAGGCAGATTTTTTCCCCGCGGTAGGTTGCCATTTCTTTCTGCGGTAGACCAGTTGCTATCCAAGGCTATAGAACCCAATCTGTCCTGCTATTTACCCATACCTGGGGGAGAAGAAGAGGATTCGTAGCTTTGCCAAGGGTATTAGCACGCGAGTGAATTTCAATCAGTTATGTGAGATGCGTGATAAACGCTTAGGTGATCATGTATCTTTCGATACATGACTGACGAGGCAGATTTATTTTCCCTGCAGTAGATTTTCATTTTTTTTCTGCGGTAGACCAGTTGCGCATCCAAGTCTACAGAACCCAATCTGTCCTGCTATTTATCCATAGCTGGGGGAGAAGAAGAGGATTCATAACTTTCCCAAGGATATTAGCACTTTCCTAAGGGTATTAGAATTTTAGTCGATCATGTATCTTTCGATACATGACTGACGAGGCAGATTTTTTTTACTGCAGAAGGTTGCCATTTCTTTTTGCAGTAGACCAGCTGCCATCCAAGGCTATAGAACCCAATCTGTCCTGCTATTTACCTGTAACTGGGGGGGGAGAAGAAAAGGATTCATACCTTTTCCAAGGGTATTAGCATATAAGTGAATATCAGTCAGTTATGTGCCACGCGTGATACACGCTTAGGCGATCATGTATCATTCGATACATGACTGACGAGGCAGATTTTTTTACTGCAGAATGTTGCCATTTCTTTCTGCGGTAGACCAGTTGCCATCCAATGCTATAGAACCCGGTCTGTCCTGCTATTTACCCATAGCTGTTGGGTGGGGGCAGAAGAAGTGGATTCATACCTTTCCCAAGGGTATTAGCATGTAAGTGAATGTAATAGATTTGACTGTAATTCAAACTCGGGTCTCCGATTCCTCAATCAATTCCTCAAAAGTGCATACCATGATGAAAAAAAAAAGCCCCCAAACTTAAATAAAAATCAAGTTTTATCGTCTAAATGTTTATGTTATTATAAGTAACGATCAAAGTATTTTTGGATTATATTATTCAATTTTTAAATCCTTTCTCACACGTTCGAAATTTTGGATAAAAATATTGTTTTTCTTGCGTTAGATGGTGGGAAAAAGATTAGTATGGGGCTTTTTAGCGTCTTTGCTGGCGTTAAAAACATATTTGTTTTGGAAATTCTTACAAAAGTAAAATCGTCAGAAATTTTCAGGAATTATTCAGAAATGCATGAAATTATTTTGGAATTTTCATCTTTTTATTTTTAGAAAATCTCGGTATATATATATATATATATATATATATATATATATATATATATATATATATATATATATATATATATATATATATATATATATTAACCCCAATTGATTTTATGAAATTTCGAGAAATTAAAATGTCAGTCGCTTCATGTTTATATTAGTTAAAAACAGAATTCCTTGGAGAATTTAAATCATCAATTTGTTTTTATCAAACAGAAATGCCATTTACCGAAAATCGGCTCTGAATCGTAAAATAAAAAATGTAATAAAACCATTACATTATTTCATTAGAAAATCTTTTAATTGCTAATATGATATATATTAAGGACACTATTGTTTTAAGAAAAACATTTTTTGATGAATAATTTAAAAGTATTCTTTTCATTTTTTTAAATTTTTATTAGAAAATTTATTAAGTTTTAAATCTTTAAAAATTCTGTATTAATTCTAATGGTTTTGATGATATTATTATTAAGTGAAAAACATAAATGTAGAAGTTTAATACAAAACATCAAACACCAATATTTCTAAAAGAATTTTGAATTTTGTTTTTGTATGTTTATAAACGTGCCAATTTTTGTAAGTACGGGCGACCATACGCAACATTATCAGAAAATAACAACTATAGAAATTTAAAATCAACATTTTTTAAATTTTATAAAACATAAGATTACGGAGTGCTTAAATATATATATATATATTAAAAAGGGCTCACGTCATTTTCGTAAATAATTTTTTACAGATAATTTCTCCGTAGAACAACATTAAACTTGTCATCAGTTTGTCAACACGTCAAAAGAGCCAGTGTATGGTTAAAAACACAGCTACTGTCCGGTTAAAAGATGCATTTCTGTAATATTTTAAACTTAAAGTAAATAGTATTTGTTTCAAATCATATTAATTATACTTTAAATCAGCTAATATTCCTCAAATAAAGTTTCATAAAAGTTAATTTTATTTTTGGAAGATTTCTAAATAAAGAGAATTATATTGCGATGAAAGGCACCGAAAAAAATGGCGCCAATCAGCTAGTTTAGCAAAAAAAAAAAAAAAGAAAAAGAAAGAAAAAATGGCAAACTCTTTCTAATCAATTTAAATTTGTTTTGGAAATACTTCAAAGTATTTTGCATATTGAAAATATTAAATTTAATCTATTAGATTGAAATTGAAACTAAAATAAAATCTTCAGGAAAGATTTTTCATTTTTAAAAATTCCTTTTAAAACTTAGGTATTTTTTTTATTTTTTGTTTTTTGCGGTACCTACTATACTAGTATTTAAAAGGGTTTATGGAATATACGTTAAACTGAAATACAGGATTGTTGACTCAATGATTTTAACTCAGATCGTGTCATTTTAAAAAATCTTTTAACCAGAAGGAAGGCAATAATGCCACTTATGCAGATGACCATTTACCATTTACTCCTGATTTAGCAGGAAATCCAACAGATCTGAAAAAGTAAACCTGGCAACTACTCTTGAAAACGAACTTCAATCCGTGGTTAACTGGGGCAAGTAATGGCTTGTAAGTTTCAACGTCTTCTAAAACAAAACTGCTTTCATTTAATCTCTACAGAGAAACATTTCTGCTTACCTTCAGGATGGCTGATACTGAACTCCAGGAAAGCAACATGCTACACCTTCTTGGCTTCACGTTTTCCACTGACATAAAGAGTCTATATCGAGTCAATTGATACGTCTACTGCAAGGAAGGTTTGTTCACTGCCAAAAGAATTTTCTCGTCAGAATACACCTTGCACATTTAAAAATTTACATTTCATCCGTATATTGAATGCTGTTGCCATATCTGGTCTGGTGCCCCTCCTGTGCATCTCAAGATTCTTAATAAAATCCAAAGAAGGATCTGCAATATAAGAGATCCTTCCCAGGCATCTCGTCTGCAGGTATTTTCTAACCGATGTGACGTGGCTTTCCACTGCCTGTTTTACAAATATTTTCATGATAACTCCTCGGACGAGCATTTTTTCCTGGTGCCCCGACTACATGATCTTAAGCATGATTAAGATTTTGTTGTTGAACAAGCTAGATGCAACCTCCATTAACAGTTTTTTACTTGCGCTTCCCACCTGTGGAACCCCCTGCCGATTACTTGCTTTCTCGATAACTTCAATAAAATTTAAATACACTGTCAATCGCCATCTTCTAACTTCTTGAAGCCTGTTCCTCCGCATTTTCAATCTTCTCATTCGGTTACTCTCACAGCGACATGACGTGGATTCCGTCTGTCTTTGCTCGTACGAGTTTATTCCGCTCTGGTGCCCCGACAACATAAAGGGTCTGTAATCGATTCGATCCAGACCTGGCATCTCGACTTGAGACACTCTCCTAGCGACCTGATGTGGCTTCCGTCTGTCTTTTCTGTAAATATTTTCACAGTAACTGCTTGGACGAGCATGTTTTTCCTGGTGCCCCGACTACATGAATTTAAGCGTACTACTAGATTGGCAACTAGGTCCCACCGTTTTGCTACTGAACTAGCTAGATGCAGCCGTCATTTCTACTCTAATAATTGTTCTCGCACTTCCCACCTGTGGAAATCCCTTCTGATTTCTTGTTTCCCTGATAACTACAATCTACAAAAATTTAAATGCAACGTCAATTGCTATCTTCTGTCTTCTTGCCCTTTCTTCAATTCTCCCCATTTTCACATTTTTTCATTCTCATTCACTTTCACTCCCTGTAAACCCACGTGTTTTAGTGGCAGTGACGCCTTGCTTGGGGTGAAATGAAAAGACGCAAGGTGTGAAAAGAGAATGAAGAGACCTAAGTGAGAAGAAAGGAAAATAAAAGAACAGGTTTCTGGAAGACAGAAAATGGCGATTGACGTTGCATTTAAATTTTCCAGCATTGTAGCAATCAGGGAAGTAAAGCACCAGAAGAGAGTACCCCAGTCGCGAATTGCGAGAACAGAAACTATTAGACAACAAATTGCCTACTTAACGAAAGAGTCACGTATTTACGCTGTTTTATGTAAGCGTGTAATTTTCCAGCAGTTAGCAAATGAGATTTGTGTTGTTACCACTACTAATATTTTTTACATAACTCCGTTCGTAAGTTTTGCTTCTTGCTTAATTGGCTTTAAAATCACGAGTCTATTGCAAGAAGTTAATAAATATGCGATTGTGGCTCTCCACAACTTCCTATCTCGTGTAGTTCTTTCCTGGTTTTCTCCAATTCTTAATGACCCCGTTTCGATATGCATCTGCCGGGTAAGTAACTCGATGCCTACCTCTATCTCTCTTGGCCCCAGTATGTCCCATAAGGTTTACGTTTTCCAAGACTTCCTTCCTTATTATACGTTCAAAAGATTTCAGCTGTACTTTTCCTGATTCAGAGTAGAAGTGTTCTAGCTGTTGCCATTTATTTAAAACTTCCTTGTTGCTTAATTGCCCTGTCCATTAAATTCTCAGTATCCTTCTGTAGAGCCACATTTCTTGCTGTCTCCATTTCTCTTCTAATCCCTGGCTAGATTTTACAACATTCACGGTCATATTAAGAGTTTGGTTTGGTTTGTTTTACGGCATATCAACCTCAATGGGTTATTTAATGCCGACAAAATATTCCTTGTTGGGAAGATTTTTTTCCAAAAATCTATTTTTGGTAATCCTTTTTCTTTCCCAAAATCTATTTCTCGTAATAATATTCCTTCGCTGATAATATTATTTTTCAAAAATGTATAGCTAGTAATGTTTTTTATTTTTTTATTTATTTATTTCCAAAAATGTATTGCTGGTAATATTTTTTCTAAAAGTATTACTGGTAATAATTTTTACAAAGTATTTCTGGTATTAAAACCTATTTTCACACTTTCACAGTGTTTTGACCCCAATATGGGTGTTAACTATTTGCTCATAGATGGGACCCTAACAGGGTGGCCCTGGGAACATCAGCAATTAAGAGGTCGTTCCACGCTCCTAAAAACCTCCTGATCTCCTTGCTGTTGGACGTAGTTTATCGTCATACCCAGGACGCGGATGTATTTTATCGTCATACCCAGGACGGGGATGTAGTTTATCATCTTACCCAGGACGCGGACGTAGTTTATCATCTTACCAAGGACGCGGATGTAGTTTATCATCATACACAGGACGCGGATGTATTTTATCGTCATACCCAGGACGGGAATGTAGTTTATCACCATACCCAGGACGCAGATGTAGTTTATCATCTTACCCAGGACGCGGATGTAGTTTATCATCTTACCCAGGACGCGGATGTTGTTTATCATCATACCCAGGACACGGATGTAGTTTATCGTCTTACCCAGGACGCCATATTAAGAGAACGAATATAGCATAACAATCTAGTACTCTTTACTTTGTTATTAATGATTTTTTCGCCTTCTCAACACTTTGTTTAGTTTTCGGAGTACTTCTTTCGCTGGTGCAATTTGTGTTCGGATCTCGGTGCCGAATTTTCCATCCTCTGTTAAAACTTCTGTAATTCCAATTCGCAATTCGAATCTTGGGTTTTTCTCTTGCCGATGTCCATGCATTCAGTCTTCTTGCAGATGACGGCTAGTTTTCTTTCTCGCTTTCTCAAATAAGAATTACAAATAATAAGCCTAAATCCTTATCGAAGGTCAACTCGGAGTTTCGTAATTTCTCTCTCTCTCATCAGAATTTTAGATTATTATGATTGTATCGATTACAAATAGTCTATTTTATTATTTTATGAACTCTTATTCATATGTATTAAGTTTTAAAATTAAATTTTTGCTATACACTCTCCTGAATTCTCTATAAAAAACAGATAATCATTTCATTAAATTTATATATATATATATATATATATATATATATATATATATATATATATATATTCAAATATAAATATAGAAGTGGACATTGTTTCATGCTAGACGCAATCGTCAGGCGGCCTGAAACAGCCTGTCGCCTCTGAGTGTTGACTTCAATGTTCGTTTTTATATTTATAATTACATTTGCTCTATATATTATTAAATTACTAATTTAAAAATATGGTTCCATCGCTACACAGGAATTACCATGTTTCAAAATCAGAAGCTAAAAACTTCAAATTCAATTGGATAATCAAATTAAATTCCGAAGTTCTGTTTCATTTTCAAGCGAATTTTGGAATGACTTATTTTGAAATTGATTGAGTTTTACATAAATAAATAGATTTAGAAAACTCAGTAATTTTCAAAATAATTTCTTCCAAAATTCGCTTGAAAATGAAACAGAAGTATGGACTTTAACCTGATTATCTAATTGAATTTGAAGTATATAGCTCCTGTTTTTGAAACATGGTAATTCGTGTGTAGCGATGGAACAAAAAAGTGCAATATAATTTTTATTGTAGACCATATAAGTGAATTACAAATAATGAAATCCAAACAATTTACCTCATAGAAATTTCAGAGATGGGTTTATATATATATATATATATATATATATATATATATATATATATATATATATATATATATATATGTAATAATAATAATAATAATAATAATAATAATAAATAGAAAGAAGAGTAAGATATATAATCCGGTGTTCTTATTAATTATTTTTATTTTTACAAAACAATACTCAATGCAAAT